>CM050207.1:27681907-27684407 GCA_027475355.1 Coilia nasus
TAGATAGATAGATAGAGAGATGCTGTAGATAGATAGATTAGATAGATAGATAGATAGATAGATAGATAGATAGATAGATAGATAGATAGATAGATAGATAGATAGATAGATAGATAGATAGATAGAGAGATGCTGTAGATAGATAGATAGATAGATAGATAGATAGATAGATAGATAGATAGATAGATAGATAGATAGATAGATAGATAGATAGATAGATAGATAGATAGATAGATAGATGCTGTAGATAGATAGATAGATAGATAGATAGATAGATAGATAGATAGATAGATAGATAGATAGATAGATAGATAGATAGATAGATAGATAGATAGATAGATAGATAGATAGAAACACAAATAAAAGAAAACAAAAAGAAGAAAAACAAAAAAGGAAGAGGGACTGAGGTAGTGTCTGAGAGAGAGAGAGAGAGAGAGAGAGAAAGAGGGAGAGAAAGAGGGAGAGAAAGAGAGAGAAAGAGAATGAGAAGAGCCATGGAACAGAGCACAGCTTGCTTTGCCTGGCGACACTCGTTCACTCACTCCCTTCTGCCTTTCCTCCACCCTTTCTCTCTCGTCCCTGAAGAGATGAACACTCTCCTGTCACCTTGCATATGAATGATGGTTTCATACCTCCTACTTTCTCTCTCTCTCTCTCCCTCTCTCCCCCTCTCTCCGTTCCTCTCTCCTAACAGCCCTTGCTCGGGTGATAAATGTTCTGATGGCACGGAAGTTAATAATTTATCCAGGCAGTGAAGGGTTTTGCGTTTTAACGGGTTAAGTGCGTGGTTTAATAAAAAAAAAGAAAAAATGCAACAATTTACCTCTGCCACATGAATAAAAGATGATGGCGTCCAGCTGAGGTAGCGCCTGTCAACAGTTTTTTCTTTTTCTCCCCTCCTGTTATTTATTTTTGTCTCATTTTTCTGTTGTTCTCTTTGAGCGGAACTTTCAGGGATTGACAGGGAATGATGAGGCTCTGTTTTGCTGGCACCTTCATCTTGGCTCGACAAAGCGAAGGAGTGTTTTATGGCTTTTTGTTTGGTAAAACTTCTCCCCTCTCTCTCTCTCTCTCTCTCTCTCTCTGACTTGCTCTCTCTCTCTCTATACATCACTCTTTTTTGTGTCAGTGTGGAAGACACATTCTCTCCCTTTTCTGTCTTTAAAGTTCAAAGTGCTGCAGAAAGCTTTCTCCTCTTCCTCCTCCTCTTCCTCCTCCTCCAGCTCCACAGGAAGCTCGCCAGCCCAGCAAGCAAACATGTGGGCCAGGTAGAAGTGCACTGTCAGATCAGTCAGCCCAGTTCCTGCTGCGTACAGAGCCAGACAGTTAGGCAGACAGGCAGGCAGGCTGAGGGTTTGCAGAAGAACAAATAGCTTCTGGTCTGCCCATCAGAAGGATGAAACCCCAACCTTTTACCCAGTGACTCAAGCAGATGCCAAAGTAATGAAGTGACTGTCTGTGGTTGCCCCATAAGGTCCTGGTTGGGACATCCTGTACTGCTTAAGCAAAACAAGCTGAAATCTCTCTCTGAACTCGGAGTGTCACAGTACACTGGGTTACTGTAGGTGTCATACAGGCCCTTAAAGGTCAGAAAAATGAAGGGATTGTGCCCTCTGACTAGCCTGGTAAACCATCCTCTCGTACTTCATTTTGTTTTGTACAGAGGGTCTGGAGCGGAGGGCGTGAGAAACTATTTCTTCCAGGAAGTGCCTCTGCCTTTACCCAATCGCTACGTTGCTGGTCGTCATGTATGCAATTAGCCTACTTAAGCACTACAATTCAAATGTAGCACACAAAGTCAAGATCATGGTTCACGAACACACCCTCGGTTCGCTGATTGGATAGGAGTTACTCGGCCCTCTTACATGCTCCTCAACAGATTCCGGTCCAGACCCTCTGTACAAAATAAAACGAAGTACGAGGGGCGGGTTTACCAGGCTACCCTCTGACTCCCTCCAGTCCATGACTACTTAGTGGAGGACAAGCAGGGCCAGGATGTGTAACAGGCTGGGCTCAAGTGGTCTAGCCCCCCTCTCTGGAACATCTTGTGGCATCTTTAGCCATAGGCCTCTCTCCCAGTGACTTTCAACATGCTTTTAGAATGGTACGGCGGTTGAGTATTTATCTAGTTGCCTTATTCAGCACAACACGTGTGTTGATAAATTTTATGTGAAATGATGAAGACTTCGTTTTAAAAAACAAGAATGTGCTGAACAGGTCAGGCTGTCTTCACAAAGGGTGGTGTTGTACGTGCTGTGCTGCTTCTGGTGCTGCTGAAGTTCCTGTGAGTGTGTGTGTGTCTGTGTGTGTGTGTGCGTATGTGTGAGTACTGTATGTGTGTGAGTGTGTTGTGTGTGTAGGATCTGTATGTGTGTGTGTTTGTGTGCATGTGCGTGCATGCGTGTGTGTGTGTGTATATGTGTGTGTGCGTGTGTAGGTGTGTGTATAGGTGTGTGTGTGTGTGTGTGTTAGCGTGCTGATGTATTGAGTCGGTGTAGTG
>CM050207.1:27691907-27701907 GCA_027475355.1 Coilia nasus
TAACTCTCCTCAACAGCACTTACAGACTTCAGGATTATTCAGAGATTTAATTTATTTTATTTTATTGGATCTTTGTGTGTTGCAGGTACATATAAACACTGACATAAATAATTATTGGTTCATTACATTTTTCATAAAAAGTTTCATTAAAAACTTTTCCTGCCTTTTATTGACACTGTCCCAACTTTTGTGAGACACGTTGCTGGCCTAAAATTTAAAATTACCATAAATATCCCATACAACAAAAAAGTCCAGTTTCAATAACTGATATGTTATCCTTGGACTATTCTCAAAGACATATATTGCTTGTATGTGAGAATAATAGCATTTCTTATTCTCATTTCATATTCTTGTATTGAGAATGATAGCATTTATTTTTTATTTACATTTAACAGAATGTCCCAACTTCATCGGAATTGGGGTTGTAAAAATCTAATTGAAGTGTTACTGTGAAGTGTTACTCTCATGTTCACTGAGAGTTCTGAGAGTACCAGATATGCTATACAATAAGATAAATAAGACATGTAAATAAATAGCTGGAATAGCACAATGTCTATCTGGCTGTTGTTTCTGCTGTTGCCATGTGTTGTGCTCCAGTTTGAGATGTCCTTGGAAGGATGCAATTGAAGGTGTTTCAGGAGGTGTTTGTCAAATGAAGGGCTAGTGGGAAAAGCTGATATGCAGATTCTCTCTCTGTCCCTCTTTATTTTTCTCTCCCTCTCTCTCTCCCTCTCCCTCTCTCTCTCTCTCTATCCTTCTCTCTCTCCCTCCCTCTCTCTCTCTCTCTCTTATGTGCGTTTTAGTGGTGCTGTAAGCCTGCTGTGGCTCCAGGGATGTGAGTGAAAGAGCTTTAGCTCTCCCAGACACAGTGTGTGCTAATCCTGTTAGCTCAGCCCTTCCACTCCCTCCCTCCTGCACACACACACACACAACCACACACAACCACACACACACACACACACACACACACACACACACACACACACACACACACACACACTGAGAGGCACCCTGCTCCCCATTGGGGCCCCATACACACCTCCCAGTGGGGTATGCAGAGCCCCCACGGGGCCACGGGCCCATGGAGAACAATTGTCGACACCCCCACCTTCACACACACATACTCTGCCTCACACTCTCTCTCTCACACACACACACACACACACACACACACACACACACACACACACACACACACACACACATCCTCAGGCACGTAGGCTGGGAAGGGTGGGTATACTTCAGGAGCTGCAAGATATGCAGAGTGTAACAGGCTGGCTTAGTGTGATTCGTCTTTTTTGCATCCTCTCCACGATACGCACACTAACACACACACACACACAGGCGCACACAAACACACTTTTTTTTCTCTCCACACACACACACAAACACATACACAAACACACACACTTTCTCTCTCTCTACACACATACACACACACACACACACACACACGCACACACACACACTGGTGGATGAATGAATTGGAGAGGGCCCAGCTCAGGCTTTTATCTTAGCAGGCAGCTAGGTACTTGCCAGTTATTTGCATCCAAAAGCAGAGGTGCCACACACACTCTGTAATCGATTACAGTGGATTCAGTTGCATTTTTAGTCCAGCAACATTAGGCATTTGGGCCTCACTCGCATAAGTGTGTGTGTGTGTGTGTGTGTGTGTGTGTGTGTGTGTGTGTGTGTGTGTGTGTGTGTGTGTGAGTGTAAGGGGGAGTGTGTCATGACATGACAGGGACAGGGACAGGGACAGGGAAGCCCTCGGACTGCATAAGAACAGCCCACCCCCCCGTACCCACCACACCCCACCCCACCACCCCACCACCCCATCATCAGATGAAGAGTGATGGCTCTCATCAAACACTGGCCAGCACTTTAAAGTCCCTCTGCTTAATTATAGATCCGCATCAATTACACACGGCAGTCAAAACGTCACAAGCGATTAAGAGGCTTTGATAGGAGATGGAGAACATGGAGAGAGAGAGATAGAGTGAGAGAGAGAGAGAGGTGGACAGAAAAAGAGGGGGAGAGAAAGACAGACAGAGAAGGATAGAGAGAAAGGGATGAGAGATGCAAGAATAGAGAGAGAGAGAGAGAGAGAGAGGTGGACAAGAGAAGAGGGGGAGGAGAAAAAGACAGACAGAGAAATATAGGAGATGAGAGGTGCAAGAAGAGACGGAGAGAGAGAGTGAAAGAGAGAGAGAGTGAAAGAGAGAGAGAGTGAAAGAGAGAGAGTGGGGAATGGAGAGTGGCAGTGTGAAGAAAGATGAAATAGATGCTGATTTGTTCAGCACCGTCAATCTCTGGGTGATGCCATAGCAGCCCCACCTCCCCACCCCCACCCCCACCCCACCACCACCACCCCCCTTCACCCCCTCCCACCCCCAGCCTTTACAGGAGTTTTACAGAGGAGGCCTTTGATTAAGTTCGGTGCAATAAAGCTGTCCAGCCGGCAGACGCTACGTCTGCCTCAAACAACACACACACACACACACACACACACACACACACACACACACACACACACACACACACACACACACACTAACACACACACACACACTAACAAACACACACACACACACACACACACACACACACAAGCAGACGCACAGAGAGCCTTGATGATTAGCTGTCACAGAACACGGGAACACTTTTATCGCCCATCACATTTCAAAGACTTTGACGTAGCCCAGAGAGCCACAGTTTATATCACAGCTCCAGTGCACATCACAGGCCCTAAACTGCTGGCATGGAGCAGTGTGAAATACTAGCTCTCGCTGGGCTCACACTGTCTGCTGCTGAGTGGTGTCACTTTCACGTCTCACTGTGTATCTTTCATTTAAGTTGTGTATGCAGTGTAATACTGCGCATACAAGTGTTTCTCCTAAGTGCTTTTGTCTGTGTGTGTGGGGGTGTGTGTGTGTGTGTGTTGTGTTTTATGGGTTTAATAAGCCTATATCAGAGAAGAAATATGTGAGAAGGTTCCGGAAAGATCTATGTGTGCTTGTTATGTTCTTGTACGTATTTATGATGTGTTTGTGCATTTTTTTGTGCATGCTTTACTGTGTGTATGTGTGAGTGTGTTTGCTAGTATGCGCCCCTGTTTATTTTTCCATGTGTGTATGTGTGCACGTGTTTATTTGCACTTGTGTGAATGTGTGTTTAGCTGTGTATTTAGCTTGTTCCAATATTTTCCCCCATAACCTCCAGCAGTGTGTTGTGGCATGGTGGTGTGTTGTGTGTGTGTGTGTGTTGTGGTGCTGTGTGTTGTGTGGTGTTGTGTTGTGGTGTGGTGTTGTGTTGTGTTGTGCTGTGTTGTGGTAGTGTGTTGTGTGTGTGTTGTGTTGTGTTGTGTTGTGTGTGTGTTGTGTTGTGTTGTTGTGTGTGTGTGTGTGTGTGTGTGTGTGTGTGTGTGCTGTGTTGTGTTGGTGTGGTAATGTGTGTGTGGATAAACCGGCACCGCCGGTTGGTCGGCTGCTGTCAGGCCAAGGGTGATTTATCACAGCCACCTCTAAGAGACAGGGTCAGGAGTCAGGGTCAAAGGGCAAAGGTCACGGGGGAGGGGGCAGAGCAAGGCACTGCATCTCAAAGGTCTTTCCCTGAGAGTTTTACGCACCCCAACCACCCCCCCCTCCACAGACACACACGCACAAACACACACACAGTGGCTGGACAGGCGTGGGTGGCTCAGGGAGGTGGACGGGTGGGGGGTGAGGGGGTGAAGGTGGGTGGGCGTTGGGGGGGTGGGGGCTGGCCGTGGTGGGTAACCCTTAGGGGTGAGACGAGTGAGGTCAGGTCGAAGGTGACGGAGTAGATGAACCCTCCTCTGACCTCTGCCTTTAGCAGTGGATGGGAAGGGAGCATCATGGGCAACGAGAGCCTGAGAGACACAACCAGTGATAGCTGAAGGACAGAAAGCAAACACACACACACACCACACGCACATACACATACACACACACACAAGCTACACACACAGACACACACACATACACATAAACACACAGACGCATACACACAAGCTACACACACACACACACAAGCCACAAACACACAGACACATACACACGCATTGAATTAAATCATGTCAATATGCACACAAACATCCTCACACAGAAATATGGCTGTGTTTTTTCCCCTCCTTGCAAACACCCCCATTTACCCACACATGGAGTTAGAGACGAGCAGACAAACACACACCTGGCCAATACATGTAAAACAACACTGATGAAACCGTGTGTTTCCAAATACCTTTGAACACACACGCCTACAAGCAACACACATCGCCACACACAGACAGCAGTTTCTTTTATCCAGCGGCAGATGGTCAGAAGAGAGAGGGAGAGGGAGAGAAAGAAAGAAAGAGAGAGAGAGAGAGAGAGAGAGAGAGGAGAGAGAGAGAGAGAGAGAGAGAGAGAGAGAGAGAGAGAGAGAGAGAGAGAGAGAGAGATGGAGAGATAAAGAGAATAAAAGCATGGTGGGAGTACTCTGCAGTATTCTCTCGCTGCTTTCAACTAGGCTGTGTGTAAAGCCCGGCCAGAAAACAGCCTCCACTGGCACACATTAGCACAGCTCCCCTGTGCTCAGGAGAGGCCAGCAACACTGCCAGCTCATGTATGCACACTGGTAACACACATGTATGCATGCATACACACATACACACACACACACACACACACACACACACACAAATAGAGAAAGACATGCAGAGACATACAGGTACCCCTACATGCAGTACGTGCACACATACAGTGGGGGAGAGAGAGAGATACAGGAGGGATATACAGAAACGTACACACACACACACACACACACACACACACATGAATATATAGACAAACAGACACATGCACACACACACACACATGCATGCATGCACGCAGGAACGTCCGCACACACACACACACACACATACATAGTCCACATGCCTGCCACCCGTTCACCCAGGTCGACTTTTTAAATGAGTGGAACTGTGGGGGAGCATGCGTCATGCTCCCATCCATCTCTGTCACCCTCACACACACACACACACACACACACACACACACACATACAAAACACACACACACACACAGACACACACACATACACACACACACACGCACACCCTCTCTCTCTCTCTCTCTCTCTCTCTCTCACACACACACACACACACACACACACACACACACACCCTCTTCCTCTTCTCCCTCCTCCTTCTCCTTCTCCTGGCTGCTGACTGACAGAGAGGGGAGGGGAGCTGTGGCTCCATGGTGATGGCCTGCCGCTTAGCGACTGTGCCTGGTTTTTACCTCACAGCCCTGTCAGTGGTGGAGCTGGTGGTGATGGTGTTGATTGTGTTTTTTTGTTTGTTTGTTTTTTTGGACATGGGCAGGATCTGAGCACGTGGCTTTGATTAAAACGAACGGACGGGCGGTCGGTTGGTCGGCGCTTAGCCTCCCCACAGTTCAAGCTTATTAGTGTCTCTAGCCTGATCCAGCACGCCCAGTCCTTCTTTCAGGACCGCAAGGGATGGGAGACGGGTTAATGGCACAGGAAGAGAAAGAGATTTGATCAGTCCAAAAAAAAAAATTCATTGCTTCCTTTTTGTTTGTTTGAAGGGGATCTCACTGTGTTTTAAAGGAGATGTCTGAGTCCAGTGCATCAGCTTGCACCATTGTGCTTCCAACGCGCTCATCTCTCAATGAAAGCACAGGTTACTGTGAGAGACAACATTGTGGAAAAAAAAAACATGTTATACGCTTGCACAGCATTTGTGTGGCTTCCTGTGGGCTTGAATTGTCACTGGGCCACAAGGGGGCAGTGTGCTCAGTTAGAGGAGGGAAGACGAAGTGGTCCCGGACAGGTGGCGATAAAAATGGCACCTCTCCCTAAACAGACAAGAGAACCGCAGCCGAGAACCGGCAAGGCAGAACACCTCAGCTTGAGACATAGTAGCAGGCACAAGCACAGGACCATGGTTTCATGAGGGTGGGGTTGTGTAGGAATAAGATTATATTTTTATTCTCAGGACTAAGTGATGGAACATGTTAACCTGTGTAGCTACAGAGGTAATTATCCTTTAGTTGTTCATTGCTAATCTATTTAGTGTTAGTTCATTTGCACTAAGGCTGGCCCTAGATAAGAAATGGCTGATTAAATAGGTGTTTATTGTCTGTTATTTGTCTTCCTCTCCCTCTTTCCTCCCCTCTCTCTTTTCCTATCCTCTCTGTCCCTTCTTGTCTCTTTCCTTTTATCTAAATCTTTCTGCTCCCTATTTCTCTCTCCTTCTCTTCACCTCCCTTCTATCACTCTTTTTCTCTCCCTCTCTTCGCTCTCTGCCAGAGCACTGTGGCCATCTGGTCATGAGGTACACAACCCAGGCAATAGCCTGCAGAGAGCCGAGCAGAGTGGCTGACCAGACCATCAGAACAGAACAAAAACCTGGCCCACACACACACACACACACACACACACACACACACACAAACGTGCGCAGGCGCGCACACACACACACACACACACAGACACACAAACAAACGCTGCCCTATTTACAGGGAAACCACACTGAGGGCAAGAGCCAACAGGGCAGAGGCCAGTGTGAGTAGGCAGCAGGTCATACCCATGGTGCAGGGCATCCCGTCAGAGCAAAGCCCCGCCACAGGGGGTCACGCCGCAGGTGGACAAAAGCATGATGGGAAAAAACGTGCCGTTTTATGACTGCGAGGATGTGGACTTGGGGAAAAAGAGGAGGGGGGGAGAGGGTGTCATAATGAGATAGATAGGTAGAGAAGGATGACAGCCTCTTTAAAATGATTGTCTTCTTTTTTCCCTGAGCTCAATATTTGGAGTCCCTGGAGTTTTCGACATGCCTGGGGAAATGTTCTTTAATCCTCTTTTCCAGGTAACAAGCTTTCTCCCTCCCCCCTCCCCCCCTACTCCCTGCCTCCTCCCTGACACATATGAAGAATTCTCACCCATCCGGCTGTCCTGAAAACTTCAAAGGCCTCCACTTATGCATATGCGTCTCCTGCTTGATTGGCTTATTTATCCCTCACTGTCAGGCAGGGAGCGTGATAACAATCGCTCTCGGATGCAAGGAACCCGCTCATGTAATTATAATCAACCCCCATAATAGTGTTTGTTAATGTGTAATTGATGACGTGAAGTTGGAATCAAACAGCAGGCTGCCTGGTGTATTGTTTTTCTTCTTCTTTTTGAGACCCAGCACTCTGTTTTATCTTCCCATCCTCAACATAAAGACAAGTCTATGCAGTGCTTATGATCAACCGCTCCTCTTCTGCAAGGTGTTTAGAGGAGTAGTTAATTTACATGGCCAAGGATGGTGAACTTCTAATGTGTAACACTCCAGAGTGCTCTCTCTCTCTCTCTCTCTCTCTCTCTCTCTCTCTCTCTCTCTCTCTCTCTCTCTGTCTTTCTCTCTTTCTCTCTCTGTGTCTGTCTCTTTTTTCCTTCTATTTGTCTTTCTTTTTTTCTCTCTCCTTCTCTCCATTTCCCTATTTATCTTCCTCTCTCTTTCTCTCTCTCTGTCTGTTTCTCCTTTTCTTTCTATCTGTCTTTTTTTGTCTCTCTCTATTTCCCTATTTATCTTTCTCTCTCTCTCTCTCTCTCTCTCTCTCTCTCTCTCTCTCTCTCTCTCTCTCTCTGTCTGTCTCTCCTTTTCTTTCTGTCTTGCTTTTTCTCTCTCTCCTTCTCTCCATTTCCCTATCCCCCCCCCCATCTCTCTGTGTCTCTATGTGACCTGGGTGAAGAATGTTTTCATTGGGGAGCTTGTCCTGCTGAGCGGATACAAGGGCACCAACCCCTGGAGGCCGAGGCTGACACGCACCCAATCAATAAACACGTCAATCGATGAGCGATGGCAGATGAGATGAATCTCTTCTCCTTCTTCTCCTTTTCCAGTGTGGGGGAGGAAAAAGATTTAGGGTGTCCAAAAGTGTTGGTTGGTCAGTCAGTCAGTCGGTCGAGTCCAGAGCAGTCCGGTTTTGTCTGGTTGCTAAACATGTGCCAAGCTACTCATCCCTCTCCCACTCACCAACTCCCAACCCCCAAAAAAGCCCATGCCCACATCCCTTCACACCACCATCCTCACACACCCCAAACTGCATCCGCACCCAGAACCATCACCAGCTACATAGCGTGCGTGCGTGCGTTGCATATGTGTGTGTGTGGGTGTGTGTGTGTGTTGGGCGTATGTGTGTGTGTGTGTGTGTGGAGGTGTGGCCTGTTGCAGTTGTGCAGAGAAGGACAAAAAGACTGGAGATTGAAAATGACAAGACAGAGCTAGGCTGTCATCGATGCAGAAGCTGCTTTGTTTTTCATCCTGTGATTTCCATGCGCCGCATGCCACAAGCCGGGATGCCCGATGGCCGACTGTCTAATCAGGACGGCTGCTACATGAGGAGGAGAGGAAAGGCTAGGATGTGGTAGTGGGGGAGGCTTGAAAGGAGGAAGAGGAAGACAAAGAGAAGGGCACAGAGCTGTGACCTTAACCCACACCAAGACCACTCTCACAACTACTTCCTGTTTGGGGTCCTCAAAGAAAGGTGAAGCAAAGAAAGAGAGAGACAGACAGACAAAGAGAATGGGGAAAGAGAGAGAGAGAGAGAGAGAGAGAGAGAGGGAGAGAGAGAGGGGAGGGTGGAGAACAAAGTAACAGAGAGAAGGTCTGACAGACTTAGGGATGATGTATTCAGTCTGTAAAGTCCCAAATGGCTTTACCCTGTTCTGGGGAGTAACTTTACCCCAAGAATGCTCATTGAGAAGTTTAGTGTGACAAGATCAAGAGAGCGGAGCCACTGTGTGGTGTGTCTGTGCTGGTGTGTGGGTATTTCCTGTGTGTCTTTGGCTTGTGAGCGAGCAGCAGAGGCCTGGAGTGGCGAATGGCGGTCAGGATGTTTGTTTACACCGTGTGCGGTTTGGCAGGGTGCATGGGGGTTTTGCACAGCGCAGCGCAGCGCAGCACAGCACAGCGCCGCTCGCCCTCACTGAGGAAAAGCCGTGTTTACTCGGTCGGAGGAGCTCATGGGAGCGGGCCTGTGTGGGGGATCCAGGAAAGGGAAGCAGGGCTGGAGGATTGGAAGCAGCAGGAGGCAGGCAGCACCCTGTACTCCGCACCTAACCCACAGCCCAGCCCCCACCCCCTCTCTTTCTCTCACTGACTTACTCACGCTCACGTCTGCACTCATTTCCTGTCATACTCTATCACCGAATCCGAAATGTTCCCTTCACTACAGTGCACTGTGTAGGGGAAAGAACAATGTCACTCCCACCCTAAGTAGGGAACCATATAGGGAATGAGTGGACATTGTGGATAGGCATTTTGGATCTACCTCTCTCTCTCCACCCTATAACTGTGTCATTTCTGTTGAGCTATTATACCCTATCCCCTTTGGTCGTGCCCTTCTCCTAAACCCCTCCCTCTCTTTTCACCTCTTCTCTCCTCTCCTTTCCTCTCCTTTCCTCTCCTCTCCTCTCCCCACCTCTCTTTACCTCTCCTTCCCTCTTCTCCCCTCTGCACCATGCATGGGTACTGATGGACCCAGCTCTTCTCCCCTCTGCACCATGCATGGGTACTGATGGACCCAGCTGTTCTCCCCTCTGCACCATGCATGGGTACTGATGGACCCAGCTCTTCTCCCCTCTGCACCATGCATGGGTACTGATGGACGCAGCTCTTCTCCCCTCTGCACCATGCATGGGTACTGATGGACCCAGCTCTTCTCCCCTCTGCACCATGCATGGGTACTGATGGACCCAGCTCTTCTCCCCTCTGCACCATGCATGGGTACTGATGGACCCAGCTCTTCTCCCCTCTGCACCATGCATGGGTACTGATGGACCCAGCTCTTCATGTTCATTAAATATTCTCCTCATGTTAAGCCACATATTTCCTCTCCTCCCTCCATTTTCTTTTACCACCTGTCTTTTTCCCTCTCTCACTCCATCCTGTCTTATTTTTACCTCCCACCTTCTGTATCCCCCTCTC
>CM050207.1:27706907-27709407 GCA_027475355.1 Coilia nasus
GTTAGAACCCATTAGTGCTCTATAATGATGTAAATAAGGCTGCATATGCATCAGATGACCCTTGGATGGCTGACTGGTAAAGTATGTAGGTGGCTTCTTGCCTTTTCTAGCCTTAGCTTACTGTCTTGTGTTAAAAATACTTTTTAAATTTAACATTCTGTATGGGCTTTAAAGTTCAGATTTTTTAAGAGTGGGTGTTTCTTGATTTAATACCAACGTCTTATCAATTGTCACATTTCACATTAGTGGTCTAATTGGAAATGCCTTTCCTGAAAAAAAAAAAAAAAATAGGAAGCATCACAATTGCTTTTCTCCCCATTGTAAGTAGTTCTGCATATCAGATGATAGGTCATTGAGTATAGTTTGTGACAAGGTATATTTGAGGAGTGGGATGTTGGGGGGGTGGGGTGATGTTTGGGGGATGTTGGGGCAGGTGAGGTGGGGTCAGGGGTGTGCATGGTAAGCATGTTTTGTGTCAAGGTGTATATCAGGTGGATGTGGGGGGTGTTGTGGGGGTTGGAGGTTGTTGTGTGCTTGTGTGTGTGTTTGGAGGGGGGGGGTGGGTAGAGTTGAGTGTGGTGCTGCTGTGATTTAGGCTGGGGCTGTGGAGGCAGAGCCCCTCGGGATCCTGTCTGTGGGGATCTCCGCTAACTAGCACTCGCTCTGATTGGTGTTGCTCTGCTGGCTGGGGCCCCTGCGGCTCAGGGCGGGCAGCCCTAATTAAAGCGCGCCGGTGGTCTCCTCACCTGTGAATCACCTGCCGCTTCTCACCGTAACCCTGGTAACCTTCACCTTGGCCGCACTCCTGCCATGTGTTGTGTACTTCTCTGTCTCTCTCTCTCTCTTTCTGTCTGTCTCTCTCTCTCTCTCTCTCTCTCTCTCTCTCTTCCTCTGTATCTATCTTTCTTTTACTCTCTCCCTCATTCTCCCTCCCTCTCTTACATGTGCTCTCTGGTTCTCTCGCTCCCTTTCTGCCTTGTACATTTATCTCACTTTTTTTTTCATCCTGCCTCTTTTTCTCTCCACAGTTCGCTCTCTCCCTCCACCTGCCTCTTCCCTTGGGTGCTCTCACCTCCGTAACATCTGCTGTGTACTCTGGGCCCCTCGTTAAGAAGTGTGTGTGTGTCAGTACATATATGTGTGTGTGTGTGTGTGTGTGTGTGTGGTCAAGAACATGTGATTGCTGTGATTGGTGGTGGGTAGTGTCTCATTACTCTGCCTGCTTTACTGCTGCCTGGCTGAGTGCTCTGCCTTGGGTGAATCCTATTTCAGGTCCCCCCGCCTACTCATAACTTTGTTTTTATGCACAAAAGCATCATTAGCACTTTGCCTGTGGTATGACCATATGTACGCCAGCACAGAACAGCCCTCAACACACATATGTGGCTTCCCTGAAACACACACACACACACACACACGTTCACACAAATATATACTGTATGTACTTAAATATATATGTACTGACACACACACATACACATACACAAACACACATGTACTTAAATATATATGTACTTACACACACACATATACACACATACACACACACAAACACACATGTACTTAAATATATATGTACTTACACACACACATATACACACATACACAGACACTCAAATGCACACAAATATATATGTACTGATACACACACACACACTCACACACAAATACAGTATATATATACTGACACGCACACGCACACACTCAAACACACTTCTTAATGATGAGTCCAGAGTACCTAGCAGATATTACTGAGGTGAAAGCACCCAATGGAGTGAAGAGAGAGAATGAAATGTGGGGAGGAAAAGAGGCAGAGTAACCATCCATAATGCACGCTTTCATAAACCATCCATAATATACAATATATTCAGCACAACCCATCCATAAATTCATGATATTGCCCGTATATATGGTCTACGTGCTGGGCATTTATACAGTCTCTCAGTCATTAGAAAAGGGGTTAGTTCATGATGTGTGGATGCGACTGGTTTGGGTGGGGAGGGGTGTGTGTATGTGTGTGTGAGAGGGACTCAGACTGCAGAAGCCCGACCTCTCGACCCCCACCACCCCCAGCCCTCATCCCCCATCCCCCGCTGCACCACCTGCTCTCTGCGGTACAGGTGGGGCCAGGGGGCAGGTTCAAAGGTCGCACTCTGATTTGACCAGCTGTGGCTGGAGAGGTTGACCCCATGTTTATAAACTCAGCAGAGCGCCTGACCTCTCCTCCCATCCTCTCTCCCTCTCCTCCCATCCTCTCTCCCTCTCCTCCCATCCTCTCCTCTCCTCCCATCCTCTCTCCCTCTCCTCCCATCCTCTCCTCTCCTCCCATCCTCTCTCCCTTCTTTTTGCTCCCTGCTGCCTTCCTCTCTCCTCCCCTCTCCTCTCCTCCCCTCTCCTCTCCTCTCCTCTCCTCTCCTCTCCTCTCCTCTCCTCTCCTCTCCTCTCCTCTCCTCTCCTCTCCTCTTCTCTTCTCTTCTCCTCTCTTCTCCTCTCCTCTCCT
>CM050207.1:27714407-27726907 GCA_027475355.1 Coilia nasus
TCGCTCTCTGTAACATGGTGTTGGTTGTTAGGGGAAAAAAAACAAATGGTTGACTAGGTACATGGGTGTGTGGGTCTTAGCGTGTGTGTGTGTGTGTGTGTGTGTATGTGCGTGTGTGTGCATCTGTGTGTGTGTGTCTGCTGGGCGCCTCACGCTGTTTTCTTCAAAAGGTGTCGGGAGGCTGGTTGGTGAGACTAGAGATGCGGGTGGGTGGGTGGGTGGTGCTAGAGAGACTGAAGCATATCAAACGTGGAGGGGGAGGCAGGAGGAGAGGATTCTCTTTTTCTTCTCCTCTTTCTTTCTTTTCTCTCGCTCTCTCCATCCTGGATGACTGATTTCACACTGCGGCTCCCCCTCTCTCCTACTGTGGGTGCCTCAGGGCTTGAGCTGCGTGTGGTGTTTTGTGTTCTCTCTCTCTCTCTCTCCCTCCCTCTCTCTATCTTGCTCCCTCTTTCTCTGTTCTCTATCTTTCTCTCTTGCTATCTCTTTTCTGTCTCTCTCTCTCTCTCTCTCATTCTCTCTCTTCACCCTCTCTCTCTTTCTTCCTATCTCTCCCTGTGGTCTTACTCCTATCTCCCCTTTCTTTCTGTATCTGTGAAATAGTGAAGGTTTATAACGCAAACAGTTCCTTCCTTCTTGTCTTACTCTTGTAGCACAATGCCACCATACAGTGCTACAATGCTACCTGCAGTGTGTGTGTGTGTGTGTGTGTGTGTGTGTGTGTGTGTGTGTGTGTGTGTGTGTGTATCTTTGTGTGTTTGTGTGTCTGTTCGAGCTCATTTGCATGTGTGGGTGTGTGGATGGGCAGGAGGGTATTTGAGTGTGCATATTACATGCTAAAATTACATTACATTGCATTCTGTAATTACATTATGTTGTACTGTAAGATGCCTTGGCCTGTTTTACAATGCTAATGTGCAATAATGCCGGGATTGGTGACGCTGATTGTGTGTTGACTGAGAGCAGTTAGCCACTGTTTATTCACTCACTCCTTTCCTGCAAAGGCAGCAGAGTGGTGTGGTGTGGGGGTGTCAACGGGGCAGGATTGGGCTTCAGTCAGATAGCGACATTTACCTCATTAATCACTCTCTTCCCAGCATCCTTTGGGCTCCTTTCCCAGCAGCCCCCTCTCTCTTTTGTCCCCACCAACCGCGCAGAGGAAGCCGTTTTAGCGCTCTCCCTCTGGACTGACATGGCCCTGAACGTGTTATGTTGCTAAGTGGGCCAGGCCCCTTCACCTCACTGCTAGTTTGTGATTTATTGTACTCAGTAAACGCAAAAGCGTTCCTAGTTTGACTCTGCGCTTTGCGTCCAATTGAACTGGCTATCTATCTTGGGACCTATTGTACAAAAAGGATACACAAGTTGCTTTGCTTGTGCTAACATAAGCGCACCTAGCTAAGAGCTAATCCTTAGAAGTTTGTATAGGTAGCTTATGTTAGCTAATTGGCAAGTACTTTGTTTAGCATAAACAGACCCCACCTGGCCCATGAACCTGGAGCAAGAACACAGTGGTCAGTCTGGCAGGTTAAAAAGACAGGATTTCTGTGATGGATGAGATGACAAGGTGATGTTGTGGGTTGAGGGTGAGGTCAGAGAGGCTAAGATGGGCACTCTGTGTATCCATGCGGCTCCATGCTATGCTACTCTGAGCTACACACACTTCTGCCAGCTCAGAGATGAAACCCTGCCTTTTAGGTGACATATGGAGGTCTAGTTATGCATGCTCTTCAAAGATGGCAGCTGTCGCTGAGAGTGTGTGTGTGCGCGTGTGCGCATGTGTGTGTCTGCCTATCTGTGTGAAGCTCTCTCTCGCTCTCTTTCTCTCTCTCTGTCTGTCTCTTTCTTTTTTCTCTCTCTCTTTTTCTGTGTGAGTGTCTCAACCTGTTTAGTTTCTTTGAATTGGAGCTCTGGTGGGTGTCCACATGATGAGCCGCATGTGTGTGTGTCTGTGTGTGTGTGTGTGTGTGTGTGTGTGTGTATGTGTTTGTGTGTGCAGGCAGGCATATGCATAAGAGATTGTGTCCCTCCAGTATGGAGAGATGGAAAGAGAGAGCGAGAGAGAGAAAAGAGAGAAAGGAGAGAATGAGAGTCAGCCGTCAGTGTGCCAGCTGGCACCAGCCCTCCCTTGGCAGCGCAGGGCGACTGGCGTGCCCACGTAGATCAGGCCACCTGTCTGTTTTCTGGAAGCCTTCGCCGTGCCTTGCTGAGCCACACTCTGCCATCAGGAAGGGGGTGGGGTGTGGCGTGGCGTGGCGTGCTGGGGTCGGGGTGTGTGGGTTAGCGAGTGAGAGGGGAATACCCTCGCCGCCAGGCTAGGCTAACGAGACGAACGAATGGGCAAAGAAGTAGGCAAAAGAGAGAGAGCTCCAGATTCGCCAGGCTGCGATAGTGCTAGTAACCCGCCCGCAAGGTGGGGCGCCATGGGCACGCGCGCTGGCTCGAGGGGTGGAGTCGGTGGTGGTGGTGATGGTGCTAGAGGCCCATAGCCAAGTCCATTTCATCAGCGCGGTGGTGGGTCGCGGCTGTGCCAGGGCCCCTGAAACGGTGTCCATAATGAGTTTGCGGCGAGTCGTGAGGGCCCGGGAGCGAGAGGGCAGCGTCCTGCTGGAGGCTGAGTGGGGAGAGGAGGTGGCAATCTGTCCCAGTGTAGCGCGTGTCAGCGGTGATGCTGATCATGATCACAGCACGCCCTCACCCTCTCATGGAAAGAAGGTGTTACTTTGTCTGTAAGTGTGTGTATGTGTGTGTGTGCATGTGTTTTGTATGGGTGTGTCTGTCTTTGTGTGTACGTGTGTGCTCGTGTGCTGGTGTGTCTTTGTGTGAGTGCGTGTGTGTATATGTGTCTCTTTGTCCTTCTGTGTACATTTTGTGTGTGTGTGTGTATGTGTTTGTGTCTTTGTGTCTTCTGTGTCTGTGTATGTGTGCCTGTGTGATTGTGTGCGTGTGTCCATGTAGCAGCTATGTGTTTTTATATGCATGTCTATGTGTATGTGTGAGTGTGTGTACGAGTGTGTGAGAAGTGGGGGGTATTTTTAGGAGAAGGAGACATTGTCACATGTGAGGTGTAGGCTCTATTTCTTTAAGCAGAAAAAACAAAGGCCCCTTATGTGCTTGTCATCCTGTGTGTTAACAAGCCCCACCACTCACTTCCTCACCCCTCTGAGGGGGCCCCACAGGCCCTCATGCAGCCACAGCTTAAATTGGGCCGAAGCCCTCCCGATCTCAGCTCCGCCTCCTCACCTCGGCAACACAGCCAGCCGGAGATGTTGACCACTGTGAGTAACGAAGGGCTCCCCCTACTTACAAAAGCCAATTTCATCACTGGATGAAGCAACAGACACAGCCACAGCCACTGGCCCTTGTTACTGGAGCCCACTGGGCCTGTGGGTCTGATGAACACCCATCTCCCAACCAGAGCTGTATGGTAGTAGCATGGCGTTTCATAAGCCAGTGGGTCCCATTTCATACCCATCCATGCTGGCCATAGAGCTGAAGCCAGTTTTTAATAAAAGCTCTCAAAGTTAGTAGCATGAACCCGAGGAACAGAAATCATTTAAATGGTGTGGGATGCAGGCATGTGTAAGCATGGGCTCATGCTGTGGTCCAGTGGTTCCTGTGCCAAGCATGTGGTGTAGTGTGGGTTTGTGATAAATGGATTTGCTGTTGTGCAGGGACGCCCATGCATCCATAGGAAACAGGTGCTGGTATGCATGCACAGGAGATAGGGTCGTTTCAAACTCAAACAGAAAAGCTTTATTAGATTTTGAGATATGGGCACATTTAGATCTGGGGGATGAGCACAGAGCCATGCAATCTGGGGTAAGCAAAGGAAAAGATATTGAGAGAGAGAGAGAGAGAGAGAATGTTAGGCTATAGTGTCCTTTACAAAATCACCATGGATCACCTCCACCATTTCAGATCCAGTGTGATTCTGCAGTGCTTCTGGTGGGTGTGTGTGTGTGTGTGTGTGGGAGGGGGGGGGGGGGTGCTCAGACATTCCGACTGGTTGTCATGGCGTCAAGGTCAGGGGTCAGAGACCATTAAAGCCTGTTGCCTGTCTAATCATTACGGATGGGCTTCTGGATATTTATAGGCTCTGAGTTGACTCTTTGACCTCTCCCCCACCCCTGCGCACATTCAGACATCTCAGTTCCATGACCCCGCACCGGCCGAAGAGGTCACTGACCCCTGGGTCGGAGCTGTTTAGAGTGTGAAGTGGTATTGATATGTTGTCAGGTACGACTTCCTGGTATCCATGTTCCCCATTGAATAGGCTTGTAGTGTGTGTGTATGTCCCCAGTTGGCTGAGAACTTCCTGGCAGCCTGAGAACAAACATGAAGCACACATCACTCATCTTGCTCGCAGAGGTTCCAAAAATATGCCAGGTTGTTAGCCAGGTAATATACATTGGCACCATTGATTATATGTTTTCTTTTTACTCTGCTGTTTAAATTATTTTCTTTTTTCTCAAATGGATGAAAGAAAAACGTACACATGGTCTTGCTGGAGTTGGAACAGATTCATATATGGAAGCTTTTATTTATCTATTTTTTTTCCTGATTGGCACTTGGAATTAGCTCATTGTTATCTATTTAAATGACGTTGTGCGATAGGAAGGGATTGTGATGTAATTGTCAGGGCGAGTTTCCTGCTCTCTGCTTGGAGTGAAACGAATGTCTGATTGCTCAGAGGCACAGACTGATCAGGGTGATGAGGGCTGTTTCACTGAAGTGCTGATTTGGTTTAATGGTGAATGTACTGCCGATAGTGGAGTAGAAGTCTGAACTCAAGTGCGTGTGTCTGTGTGTGTCCTTGTGTGTGTGTGTGTGTGTGTGTGTGTGTGTGTGTGTGTGTCTGTGCTGTGTGTGTGTGCGTGTGCTGTGGGGTATGAACAGCTATGTCCCGTGATCTGTCTCTATTTTCTCTCCTCCTAACTCTCTCTCTCTCTCTCTCACAGGCACACACACACACGCACACACACACATACATAAACGTACACACACACTCACTCTGTCTCTGCCTCTGTCTCTCTCTCTCTCTCTCTTTCTCTCCCTGTCACAGATTATTTGCTTTATAGGATTCCCATTTCCTGCCTGTAATCTCCACTCACCCCCTGCTTCCCTATCACTCGTTTCACCTCCCCTCTCCTCCTCTCCTCCTCTCCTCCTCCCACTTCCCCTCCTCGTGCTCTCTGCTCTCCCGAGCGTGAACACCCTTCAGGAGAGAGGGAATGAGGAACGAAGGAGTGGCGAATGAGAGAGAGAGAGGGAGAGAGGGAGGGAGGGAGGTAGGGGATAGATGAAGTGTGGTACACATCTCTTAATACAGGCCATCCTTCTCTCCTTATCTCTGGGCTTAATTTATGGGAACCTGGCTGCTTTGGCGGTGGTGAATTCATGGCCTAGACCTTGGCTTTCTCCAGCATGGGCATCAATAATGGCTCCCAGCCCCAACCTCCACTCACACACACCACACCCGCTACACCAACCCCCTAGTTCCTTCTCCCACACACACACACACACACACACACACACACACACACACACACACAGGCATACACACACGCACACACACACATGCACACATAGAGACATGCACGGAGACATAGACACACACACACACACACCACTCTCCACCTACCACCGTGGTTTGTGGGTCCCACATGTCTTCTATTTATCTGCATGCGGGGTGGAGTCGTGACCCGGCCCCCCACCCATGCGGCGCTGCCCAAATGCGGCGCTGATGCAGTCAGGTCGCGATAAATCCTCGCCAGGGACCACAGGCTCTGTGGGATAAGTCATTCCTCCACTGACCTCCGACCTTTTGGCCTGACCTTGTCACCCCCTAACCTAACCCCCCCCCCCACCCCCCAAAAACACACACACATACAGACATACACAGTTCCCCCCTCAGAAAAGCTTAATACAAGCTTAAAACATGGATAGACTCTTTCACTTTTTTACCATTTAGCATGTTGCATGTATTTCAGCTATATCTATGCTGCCATATAAGAACATGCACTTTTATACACAGACACACATATATGATCATATGCCACATATGGTAACATGAAAGTATGCGTGCTCAAAAAAAGCACAGAGAGACTGAAACCGAAATGTTTTTCTGTGTTCGTTTTCAGTCATTTTGTTTCATTATGTGTGACAGCGCAGCTGTGTTTAAGTCTTCACAAGAGCTGAGGCTATCAGTCAGTGATTTCACTCAATCACTGTTCCATTTCATGCCTCGCATTGATTCCCCACACAAATCACTCTGACACAGGCAAAAACAGGCCATCCATTCACCATATGCTCTATTGTCTGACACGTTCGCTTCTTATGAATATTCGGGAGAACCTCTCTCCGACTTAACAGGGGGAGAAAGAGAGGCTCTTTCATGTCGTTGCAGGCATTGTATGCCATGTAGCGCTTTTTTATGCATTTTTACACCACAGCACAATGGAATCCTGGAGAGTGGAGTTGTGATTCTCAAGTGAGGAGCAAGTGTATGTGTCTGTGTGTGTGAGCGAGAGAGAGAGAGAGAGAGAGAGAGAGAGAGAGAGAGAGAGGAGAAGAGAGAGAGAGAGAGAGAAGAGGAGAGAGAGAGGAGGAGAGAGAGAGAGAGAGAGAGAGAAGGAAAGATGGAATAAAAGACATCTTTTTTCCATGCTCCCCCGCACAGCGTGTTGAATCATGCGAGACAGCACAGCAATGGTGATGGTGACTGTGATGGTGATGGTGATGGTAGAGGCTCTGGGCTATGAGTAGCAGATGACAAACAAGAAGAAAAGAAAGACAAAACGAGGGGACAACACAGTTGCTTTGTGAGGCAAACCCACAGACACACAGAAGAAACAGTGTTATGCTATTTAGGCCTGGCCTCTACTTTACATCTCCTCATCCTCACCTGCAAAGCCACATTTGATGGGCACACAGTAATACGTTCGACAATAATCTATTAAAAAAAGGGTGTCAGTATATGGGGCACTGGGCCTGTGCTCTGTGCACATTCTGAAGATTATTTCCTCTGTATCTGCAACAGCAGCAACATTCCATGCTAAACAATGAAGTCAAAAGTGCATATTCTAAAGTTGCAATACCTCAAACCTCCATTGGGGGCTGGCTGCAGAGGCGAGCAACTTCCCATAGACTCCCATGTTAAAAAAAATCTATTTTCAACAGCAAAAAAAAAGGTGTACAGCCTGGTTAAAACAACTATGGTAAGGGGGGTGGTAATTTTCTTTTTTCCCCAGTAATTTACATTAACATTCATGGCATTAATTGGTAAACATAGTGGTGCCCTAACTGTCTGTGAGAAAGTGTATGCGTGACGTCACAGAGGGCTTATCCAGTTCTCTTATACAGTTTATGATCTGCAATCATTGAGCACTGAGGCGCAACTCCGAATCTGAGGCATAGAGAACTTTCTGACTTAAAAGAATGACAGCCGAATCAAAGGATTGGACCTCTCTGTTTGTGAGAACGTACACTTTTCAGGTTCCTCTCTTGTTCTTTCTCTCTGGTCCGGGACTCTTTGTAGAACTCTGCTTGAGCGGCAGTCGCTTGTGATCCTCCAGGCTATGGCGAGTAGGCTGGCGGGGATGGGAAAGTTTTCCGCGCTGAGAGGCGGCCCCTGCCAGGCTGTGTGGGATGCTCTCTGTAGCACAGAGGCAGGGTTAGCGCTTCAGACCCGGCACACTCAAAAAATTGTGAATTTGTTTTGCTGACAGGAAGCCGTTTCCTTTCCCTCTGTTCTGTGTGTGTGTGTGTGTGTGTGTGTGTGTGTGTGTGTGTGTTTCGTCGTGTGTGTGTGTGTTTGTGATTTTTTTTTCATTTCTTCTCATCTTTTCTTTCCTCCCAGAATTTCTGCCACTTCGTCTGTCCCCCGTCTGTGCTGGCAGATGGAGACTCCGGCCAGACGAGGGGAGATGAGGTGGTGTGAGAAATGCATACTAGAGAGAGAGAGAGAGAGAGAGAGAGAGAGAGAGAGAGAGAGAGAGAGAGAGAGAGAGAGAGAGAGAGAGAGAGAGAGAGAGAGAGAGAGAGAGAGAGAGAGAGAGAGAGAGAGAGAGAAAGAGATGGAGGCCTTGAGTTGTCTTGGAGCATAATATTAATCATTTCTTGTTTGCTGTCCTTAAAGAGTGCCTCATCACATATGCTTACCCCCTTGTTTTAGTCCCCTTGACCTCTCCCTGTAGCTAGCACTATACATAGTGATGTTTTTACATACACACACACACACAGCTTCACACTCACACAGCAGAAACCTACACACATCCACACACACATACGGACACATACACACACACAAACACACACACACACACATGCACATTCACATACACACACACACAAACCTACACACATCCACACACACAAACGGACACATACACACACACGCACACACAGCTACACATTCTCACACAAACCTACACACATAGACACACACACACACACACCACACACACACACACACACACACACACACACACACACACACACACCTATGCAAACTCATACACACACAAATGTGCTCACACACATACACACACAAATGTGTGCGCGTACACAGACACACACATACACACACATACACACACACACACACACACACACACACACACACACACACACACTTACTTCAGAACCTCCCACCCCACCCGGCCTCCTGTGGCGGTCCACTCGTCTCTGACCGGAGTGGTGTGATTAGTCAGGGTTGCCGCGGCAGCGCTGTTTTGCAACCAATTAAAGCCTTTACAAACGAGCATTAATCTTCTGCACCCGCGCCGATCAAAGCCTCCAGTCTCCCACATCCGGAGGTATGGATTACTGGCCTTCCTCAGAGAGCCGGCCAGTTGAGTGTGTGTGTGTGTGTGTGTGTGTGTGTGTGTGTGTGTGTGTGTGTGTGTGTGTGTGTGTGTGTGTGTGTGTGTGTGTGTGTGTGTGTGTGTGTCTGAGTGAGAGTGTGAGAGTGTGCGCGTGTGTGTGTGTTTGTTAGTGTGCGCATGTGTGTTTGTGTGTGTGTGTGTGTCGGAGTGAGAGTGTGCGTGTGTGCGCATGGGTGTGTGTGTGTGTGTGTGTGTGTGTGTGCATGCTGCGGGGATCAGGAGCAAAAGCTCTCCCATCCTCCCTCTGCAGGCTAATTTGTTTTCAATGGGCCCCGATCAATGAGCCTGACTGGCCAAGGCCAGAGGCAGGGGAACGGGGTCTGCCGTAATTGGTCAGAATAAATGGCTGTGCCTGGGAGGCTAACAGATGACGTCAGGTCCACACTCAACATACACACACACACACACATACACACACACACACACATACACACACACACACACACACACACACACACACACATACACACACACACACACACACACACACACACACACATATACACACATGCACATGCATGCACATATGTGTGTGTTTGTGTGTTTGTACACGCATGCCTGTGTGTGTGTTTGTGTGTACATGTGCTCATGCACACACATATGCTTATTTACTCTATTTACAACACAGTACATAAGTGCAGACTGAAGCAAGAAAGGAAATGGGCAATGGGGGAGAGACAGAGGAAGGAGAGGAGAAGAGTGAAAATGAAAGACTCCAGGAAGGAGAGCAACAGAGATAAGGAGAGAGTGATGGAGTGAGAGAGAGAGAGTTAGGGTGAGTGAGAGAATGAGACAGTGAGAGAGAGAGTGTAAGAGAGAGATAGAGAGAAAGATTGAGCGTTTACTCCAGTTGTAGTGTTAGCAGGTCAGCCTCCGGCCCATTGAACATTGACACGTCTCCCCCGGTGCTCTAAACCCTGCTATGTCACCCATGATCCTGGCAGCAGGTTGTCATCACTGACGTGCAGTTTCCATGACAACAGTGGTGGCAGCACGGGCAGCCTGTGATCTCTATCTAATGGCTTCACAGTGACACCCCCCCCCCCCTTCACACACACACACACACACACACACACACACACACACACACACACACACACACACACACACACACACACACACACACGTCTATCGGGTAAAAATCCCTCGCTCCTCGTTATGGCCTGAGACAGATCTCTTTAATAGAGATACGCGGCGACGCAGCAGTGGTCACCATATTAACCCCTGCCGAGGGGCGACGCACTTCTATGGGGACGCATGAGGGACATTAGTACTATCAGTGTCCCTTAAGCCGTGCACAGCATACACCACACTTCAGTGGGCAACACCTGGGATGGATGGTCAGCATTCTTGCTGGGAGAATAAGGGACCCTTTTCTCAGGCACAATAAATTGTTTTTTTTTTTTTTTTTTGACTTATTAATGAATTAAATTCAAAATAAATGTGTGCAGAGAATGTTGAATGCCAGTGCCTGGCTGGCATTGTTTTTTATTTATTGTTGTTATTTTATTCATATTGCAATAAAAATATTTTATTATTTTTCTAATATATTTAATCCTTATTACAATAGGAGTTATGGCTGCCCTCTTAACTGGCAGTGATTTTTCTGATTTGAATATCTAGTGTGCAGTTTTTTTGTGCAGAGACACTTGATACTTTTTCTGTGACACCTTTGGAAAGTGCATGAGACCTAGCTGAGACCTAGTTCTTTATTCAGAATTACCAAGAGGAACTTCTTACAATCAGCTTTTTTTTGCAGTGTGTGGTATGTGTGAATTTGTCTGTGTGTAAGTTTGAGTGTCTGTGTGTGTGAGTGAGTGTGTGTCTGTGTGTATTTGTGTGTGTGTGTGCATGTGTGCACATGCGGAAATGTGTGTGTGTGCGAGTATGCATGCGAATGTCAGTGTGTGTGTGTGTCTTTGTGTGTGTCTTTGTGTGTGTGTGTGTGTGTGTGTGTGTGTGTGTGTGTGTGTGGTGTGTGTGTGTGTGTGTGTGTGTGTGTGAGCCAGACTCTTGTTACCTTGCTCCAGTCCGCGGGGCATAGGAGTGAGGCTCCGAAGCCAACCACCTTGTCACCAGTAATTAAACAGGATTACACTGATTTGCTCCGAACAAAAGCTATTTTATGTCTGCCGTGCTTTAACACCCTGACTCCCTTTCTCTTTTTTTCTCTCTCTCCTCTCTTCTCTCTCTCCCTCTCTCTCCTCTCTTCTCTCTCCTCTCTTCCCTCTCTATGGAAAGATGCCGACAGCACAATTAGTCTGCCAGTTCATGGAACCATGATTTTTAAGTAATAATTGAGCTTCTACCCCTCCATGAAGAAAGGTAGCACAATTACAGGCTCTGAATGGCATAGAGCGTTAAAGTAGCAGTCCTTCCTGCTTTGAGGGATTTAACACACACCCTAAGCAGGATTAGCAAGTTCTTTTCCCTCCCTCTCTCTCTCTCTCTCTCTCTCTCTCTCTCTCTCTCTCTCTCTCTCTCTCTCTCTCTCTTTCTCTCTCTCTCTCCCTCTCTCTCTCTCTCTCTCTCTTTCTGTCTCTCTTTCTCTCTCTCTACCTCTCTCTTTCTTTCTTTCTTTCTTTCTTTCTTTCTTTCTTTCTTTCTTTCTTTCTTTCTCTCTCTCTCTCTCTCTCTCTCTCCTCTCTCTCTCTCTCTCTCTCTCTCTCTCTCTCTGTCTTTGTATTTGTGTGTTTGTTTACTCTTGTGTGTACACACAGCCGCGGCAACCAATGGCAGTGGTGGAGTGTGGCTGAATGGCGTACATGAAAATGGAAATCCTATGTGCTGTGGCTTTAGTGCAAGAGAACAGTAGCCCACCTCACTCCTGCCTCTGCCCACCAGCCCCCCCCCCCCCTCGTCCTTGCCCTCAGACAAAACAGGCCCACTCCCACAAATTAAGTTTCGCCGTGTGTTTGTGTGGTCCTTTCTGAGTGTCTGCTGTAGTGATTTGCTGTGTGCTATGTGTGCGAGTTAATGCTCGTGACCCAGACAGGTCATGTTTTTACATTGTAAACGTGGTGTTTATTTGTGAGATTTAGTATTGAACACACAGTGCAGATGTTATGTGTGATTACATGCATTTATATATACGTTGTGTGTGTGTATGTCTGTGTGGGTGCACATGCAGATGTTTGTGTATTTTCCTTTTCCACCACTGTGTGTTTGTGTGTGCGTGTTTCTGTCTCTGTCTGTCTGTCTGTGTGTTTGTGTGTGTGTGTGTGTGTGTGTGTGTGTGTGTGTGTGTGTGTGTGTGTGTGTGTGGGGGGTGGGGGGGGGGGGGTGTGTCTGTCTGTCTGTCTGTCTGTGTGGGTCAGATGTTTGTTAATTAGTTTTCCTTTTCCACCAGTGTGTGTGTGTGTGTGTGTGTGTCTGTCTGTCTGTCTGTCTGTCTGCCTGTCTGCCTGTATGTCTGTCTGTCTGTCTGTCTGTGTGGGTCAGATGTTTGTTCATTAGTTTTCCTTTTCCACCAGTGTGTGTGTGTGTGTGTGTGTGTGTTTTTCTGTCTCTGTCTGTTTGTCTGTCTGTGTATTTGTGTGTGTGTGTGGGTGCACAATCAGATGTTTGTGTATTAGTTTTCCTTTTCCACCATTGTGTGTGTGTGTGTGTGTG
>CM050207.1:27731907-27739407 GCA_027475355.1 Coilia nasus
TTTGAAAGTGTGTCTGCGTCTCTCTTTATGTGTGATTTGTTATAAAGCACTTATTTCTCCCCACTGGCTTGCTGCTCTTATGCAGAACTACAAGTGCTGTATTGATCATCAGTGGCAGCTCCTGCTGGGTAATGAGGAGATGAGGGAGCCTGGGGGCTCTGCCTTTGTCCTCTCTTTCTCTCTCTCTCTCTCTCTCTCTCTCTCTCTCACTCTCTCTCTCGCTGTCTCTCTCTCTCTCTCTCTCTCTCTCTCTGTCTCTGTCTCTCTCTCTTTCTCTTTCACTCTCTCTCCCGGTGTCTCTCTCTCTCTGTCTCTGTCTCTCTCTCTCTCTCTCTCTTTCTCTCTCTGTCTCCCTCTTTGTCTCTCTCTCTCATGACTCTATGTCTGTTTCTCTATCACTTTTCCACCACTCCCTCTCCTTTTTTTGTCTTTTCTCACCAAGTCTGTGTCACTCTCTGCGTTTCTGCAGCTTTTCATCTTTTCTACTCCTCCAGTGCTCCCCTCTTTCTCTCTCTCTCTCTCTCTCTCTGCCTGTTCTCTCTTCGCCTTCTTTCTCCATGTTGGCACATCTGCACTGCTGTCTCTTCACGCCACGTACCTGTGTCTGGCACACACACATCCCCTCTTTGGCACACACACATCCCCTCTTTGGCTGTCTCAGGACACACAGACACACGACACACACATGCAATACCACCCATTGTTTTATGGTGGTGCCAGCTTAATGTGTGTGTGTGTGTGTGTGTGTGTGTGTGTGTGTGTGTGTGTGTGTGTGTGTGTGTGTGTGTGTGTGTCTGTGTGTCTGTCTGTGTGTGTGTGTGTGTGTGTGTGTGTGTGTACACATGAGTGTGAAGGTGATACAGGTTATTGACCTTGTTGTTCCACTTGTGCCTTTTACCCAAGTGAGTCATCCTCCTATTATCTAGCCAGAACAGAACACAAACACACACACACGCACATGTGCACACACACACATACACACACACACACACACACACACACACACACACACACACACACACACACACACACACACACAAACTGACATTAATAGAACTGAAAGCGCAGAGTAATAAAGGACCATCAGTGGGCCATTATAAAACAGTGTTAGTGCAAATACACTTCACAAGACCATGAGAACACATCATTCGCCCCTCTCTCCCTTCACTGGATATACTTACAACCGTTGACATGTCAAGTTAACAGCCTGGTGTTGTTAATCGGTTAATTTAATTGTCATAATTTGCACATGAATTCTCTGTGTGTTTTATATGTAATGGCCTGTGTGCTTCAGTATGTGCGTGTGTGTGCCTGTGTGTCTGTGTGTGTGTGTGTGTGTGTGTGTGTGTGTGTGTGTGTGTGTGTGTGTGTGTGTGTGTGTGTGTGTGTGCGCGTGCAAGAAAGCATGCATGCGTGTGTGTGTGTGTGCGTGTGTGGCCCAGCATGTGACTGTGGGTTACTGTCAGCAACACAGAGGCATCTAGCTTAGCCAGTGACAAAAGCAGATGACTTTAATTTCAGCACCATAGGGAAGAATTAAATATCAGTTGCCTTACACACGTTGCACACAATCATTCCCCAAGCCCCAGGCACTGTCAGCGAATGGCAGCTGCCCTTCCACATATCGACAGCCAATCATCGTGTCCATCTGGTGGCAAAGCCAGCCAATACGAACAGACCTTTCCCTCCCTCGGCAGCAACAGTCCCCGCCCCCACGCTGGTGCAACACCAATTGTCTCTCCCGCTCTCGGCAGCCAGTGCACTCATCTGAAGTGGCCAATGGCCAAGTGCTATACTGCTCCTGTCAGCCAAGCGCCTTCGTATATCTCCGCGCAGCAGCCAATGAGCAGGCTCGGGAGAAGATAAACAGGAGGCAGCGTCGCTACCTTCCACCCCAGTGAGTCCTGCAGCTTCACTGCGCCTCTTAATTAATCCAATTGAGCCGCTTAGTGGCTCATCAATAGCCATTGTTTAAAGATGGCTGGGTTAGCAAGGCAAATCCCATCGGCTTCAGCTTGCTTTAAAAGTGCCCGGTAATCACCAAATAATACTCCCGGCGTCCGGTGAAAGAAAGGAAGCAAAGACACACAAACAAGGACACACACATGCACACACTGTACACACACACACACACACACACACACACACACACTATACACACAATACACACACACAAGCACAAACATACACACACACACTCACACACTGTACACACACACACATACATACACACACACACATGCACTCACACTTGAATATACTACATCTAGTTCTTTGCCAACAGATTATGGATGGTAGGGATTCTCGCAGTGAACTGGGACACAAAGTGTTGGATAAAGGCCCCACTTTGAAAGCGCCAGTGCTCGGGAGAATGGGGAATGGGGGGCTGTATTTATCGAATTGGACTAGATTGGACTAGGTGGCTTATGGAGTTACCAGAGTTAGCAGAGTTATCAAAAGGGACGGTCCCTTTTGTTTTTGTTCCTCAGGTTTTGTTTTATATGGTGCGTTGCACCAGGCGACATGCGACAGACATGACGTGTCAAGGATGATCTCTCGTCAAAAGCTAAAGCCGAGGAAATGCGGAGAGGCCTGCGGAATTCAGGAGGAAGGGAGAGAGATAGTATATGAAAGAAGGAAGAAAGAACGGAGCTGCTGGCGTCACTGGAGATAAAGGAAGCAGCCATAACCACTAGTTGTGCATATGCGCACCTAGCCTGGTAAACCAGCCCCTCGTACTTCATTTCATTTTGTACAGAGGGTCTGGAACAGAGTCCGTCAGAAACGATTTGTTGGAGGTGTGGACTCTGCTGAAGTTAAAAAAAGTGCCTCTGCCTTTACCGAATCGCTAACGCCTGGTCGTCACGTATGCAATTAGCCTACCTACGCACTACAATTCAAATGTAGCACACAAGGTCAATGGCACGACTAATGAACACACCCTCTGTTCGCTGATTGGATCGGTCTTGGTGGGACTTGCTAAATGACCCTCAAGAGATTCTGGTCCAGACCCTCTGTACAAAATGAAATGAAGTACGAGGGGCGGGTTTACCAGGCTAGTACGCACCTTCCCTTCCCTCGTAATGCGTGCCTTCAGACACTACAGTCACCTGCTCTCCAGCTAGTTCTCACATGGCTCAGCTGTGTTGACCTGTTGGACTTATCTCCCTCTGTGTGTACAGTTCTTTTCCCGAGAATATGTGGGAGGAGGTCGCTGGACTCTTATTTGTGTTTTTTTGTTTGTGTATTTTTTTTTCTGTTTGGGTTTCCTTTGGATGTTTTGTTCTGCCAATCCCCTCTGTTGATGGGGGACATTTTGGGCTGTGCTGCGCACCCGCACTTGCTCTCCCTGTTATGAATCACGTGACCGAGGCTTAGCGGTACACGAGCGCCCCCCACCTCACATCCCAACCCCCCCGTCACCCCCACCCCCACCCCCACCCACCCCTGGCTGCCTGTGCCAGAGTGCACGTCTTCGGTGGGTGTGCGTTGATCCAGCTGGCATCAGGTTTTTGCCCCCAGAGTTTGCAGCTTAGTTGCAATTATTAAAAACACCCTCCCTCAACACCCGCCCTGGACCCACCCTACGGTGACTCTCGGCCAGTACTCCTGCCCTTTTCCCTCTCATAGGACGTGACCCATGTGTCGGCCAAAGAGTTCAAACGATACTGTTGGCACGCTATTGGACGACTCTGGGGCCAGTGGACCAATGGGAGCAGTGGGTTGGTGGTGCGGTTGGCGCTGGGCTGGGCTGGGCTGGGCTGGGCTGGGCGTGAAGAGGGGGGCACAGGGGAGCCCGAGGCGTTTGCCAGGACAGGCTGCCATCATCGGGGCGGAGGGGGGCGAGGGGGGCGGAGGGGTCTGGAGCAGTGGCGCTCCATCTGCTGCTGCCCAGGCTCTGCGCCCAGAGCCTTACAACACACACACACACACACACACACACACACACACACACACACACACACACACACACACACACACACTCACACACACACACCCACACACAAACAGACACACAAACACTCATGCACACTGATACAGAGGCCTTCAAATTACAAAGAAATATGCAAAAACACTAACAAGACACACACACGTACACACATGCACACACCTTTATATTCACACATTCACTCCCAAACATAGCACATTATTCACGACTGGCATGCACATGCAGAGACACACACCCAGTGTTTACACCCCTCCCCAAACACACACACACACAGAAACACACACACACACACACACAAACACACAAACACTCATACTACCTCAGACACGCACCCACGCATGTTCAGGCACACCCTAGAATACACCCAGCCATATGCACGCCATGCACTGCGTACTCGAAGGATGACTCAAGACCCGCCACTCTGGCTCCACTCAGCCATATGTGCCTGAGGTGTGTCATGCCATCGACCAATATGGCACCCATGCCTGTCTCCCAGCAGCCTGAGTGAATCAGGCCCTGTGTGTGTGTGCATGGCCAACATGGCAGCCGGAGCAAACGCCACACCACTTTGAACCGCCCGCGCCCGTTGTGATTGCACCGCACCTCCAGAATGGGGAAGAGCTTCTTCCCGCAGGCAGTCAGACTGCTGAATAACCTGTAGTGCAATATTTTGGACTGTAATTTCTTAGTAACTCAGGTTGCAAACCAGCGCGTCACAGCACACCGCACCTTATGCCCCCGCACTTTTCTGCTGCTACATCTTATATTTATTTAGAATAGTCTTTTGTTTACAAATCATACCACTAGCCTTGCTGCTATTATTTATATTATGTAGAACAGTCTACTGTTTACAAATCACACCACTAGCCACAGTGCTCTGCTAAAAGCCATGCCCTGTCTAGAGTGTTTGTTCTAGGTCACCTGCAAACTTGACCTGCCTTGTTTACAACTGTGTTGTATTGTTCACTACTGTGTTGCACTGTATGTACAGAAGTGTACAGGAGAGTGTAAGCATGTGTGTGTGTGAGTGTGTGAGTGCGTGTGTGAGTGGGTGAAGTGAATCTGTGTAGCCCCTCAGTAGTGTATGTAGGCACTATTATGTATCTGTCTTGTCTATACTGTGTTTTAACAGTTATGTGTACCACCAATTGTTCCCGGTGAAACGCTGTCTCGTCTCACTATGTACTGTGTATATGGCTGAAACGACAATAAAAACCTACTTGACTTGACTTGATTGCTGGCAATAACGCAGGGAAGTAAAAGTTGTGGCTTTACTATGGAAGTAGACAGTTGCACACACCCTAAATGGATGCAACTTTTATAAAGGCCTTTACATTGTGAGGCACAACAAGTTGGTGGATCTGGTAACACAGGGCATCAGAGATGTGCAGGAACTCTCAACAAATATCTACAACCACTGTGCTGTTAAAATGGACTGCATTAAGACTAGTCAGTTTAACAGCAAAACGGCCCTCTAGATTGGCCGTCTCAGTAATATTCTAAATACCCCTGACATTACAATTATAAATGCTGACAGTAGGAATGTTATTTTTGTGGAAATAGGCTGTTGCTTTGACCTATATATGGACACTTGCTATTACTCCAAACTTTTAAAATATTATCCACTAGTGGATACTGTTGCCAACCAGGGCTTTAGCTGTAAGCTCATTGTCCTAGTGTTTGGTAGACTGGGACTTGTACATAGACTTGCCATGCGCGGGCTGCAACTCTGCGGACTGAATGAGGACAATTGCCAAGTGCTGCTCATAATAATAATAATAATAATAATAATAATAATAATAATAATAATAATAATAATAATAATAATAATAATAATAATAATAATAATAAGGCTAGTCTGTCTGTTGGGAGAGTACAGGGGATTGTGTGCGTGTGTGTGCGTGTGTGTGTGTGTGTGCGTGTGTGTGCGTGTGTGTGTGTGTGTGTGTGTGTGTGTGTGTGTGTGCGTGTGTGTGCGTGTGTGTGTGTGTGTGTGTGTGTGTGTGTGTGTGTGTGTGTGTGTGTGTGTGTGTGTGCATGTGTGTGTGTGTCTATGATGGGTATATGGACATGGCCACTCCTGTCGACTGATTGTACTGATATTCGGTATTTTGGGACATGTTCACAGACTAACTATGAGTGGGTTACGACTGGCAGGGCTAACTAAAGGAAAATCCACAGCTGGCAAGGTTTTGCTCTGTATCAGCGGTAATAGGCTTGCTGTGTGGCACGGGCAATGTTTTTTGTCCCATGATTGTCAAAGCAGTATTGAACCTCTGACTTGTCTATGAAAAATGTGATTGGTGGGTTCAAATATAGAATTCACATGTGTCAATGAGCCTGTGTGTTTGAGAGAAAGACAGAGAGAAAGAAAAAGCAAGAGACAATATAAAAGACTTATATGAGGGATTTAATAGAGTCTGGTATTAAGCAACAATGCTCTTGTGGACTATTTCCAAACAATTTGTCAGTAAAGAAACAGCGTTGGTACTGAACATTCAACAGCAAACAGCAGTCAGTGCTCCCACTTTCAAATTTGACATGTCCTCACAATGCCTATGTCTGTTTGCGTGTGTTTGCGTGTGTGCATGAATATGTGCCGGTGTTTGTGTGTGTCTGTGGATGTGTGTGTATGCCTGTGTGTATGTGTTTGTGTGTGTCTGTGGTTGTGAGTGTGTTTGCATTTGAGCGCGCACAGTTTCTTATTGTGATGACAAAGTTCCATTGTCTCCTACTGGGTCTGACAGATCCCTGCTATGATTCAGATGCCACTGCAGAGCCCTGCTTTGAGTCTTCTAGAAGGCAGCAAAGGACTTGTCACATCTCCGACATGTGGCTCAGACACACTGCCACAGCACAGTGGCATTGCCACACTATCACAGTGTCACCGTGTAAGGTCATCGTGGCCAATCTGGTCACCTAGAAAGCTAACGATGCAGCACTAGTATTTGAATATCTATTTGCAAGTCAAAAGACTGTCATGATTCTGTACAACAGACCTCAGCTACAGGAGTGGGTTGTATAAATCCACCCGCTCCTAGTCAAGTAATGTATCTCTTACATGTATATGGAACTACGGTGTGGAGGACGTGTTTAACATGTCACCATGATCTGTCAAGCCCTGATGGCTTTTTAACTTTCATCTCTTTCACATTCTGTCACTATTAGTGTGTCTTGTTCATCCCTCATCTTTGTCTTTTCCTCACACACTATCAACCATACACACACACATGCAGACACACAAACACACACACACACACACATGCACACACACCCATATGCACACGCACATGAACTCACACACACATACACATACACACACACGCACATGCACACACATGCACATGCACACACACATGCAGACACACAAACACACACACACACGCATGCACATGCACACACACGCACATGCACACACACACACGCACATGCACACACACATGAACATGCACACACACACACCCATGCACACGCACACACATCCACACACACATGCAAATACACACACACACAAACACACACACACACACATAAACACACACACACACACA
>CM050207.1:27749407-27751907 GCA_027475355.1 Coilia nasus
GCTGATGTATGGGTCCTGCCTGAACACATACCACATCTGAGTTCACTAATTAGCTCACCTGCATGGTAACAGTTGGGAGCAATATTATGCATTATGGCCTTTTACTCTGGCAATGCAGAAGGGAAAGGGATCATGAGTCAGAGTAGCACTACAGGGACCTGCACACACACACACACACCACACACACACACACACACACACACACACACACACACACACACACACACAACACACACACACACACACACTATGAGTGGGATGCACACTTATTACTTATGCAGTCACAGCTAGCTTTAACTCAAACAACACCCCATAGAGTAGGAATGGCATGCTTCTAGGGTGGCATCGGATGTGGAGGTGCTGTGCTGTGGTGTGGCATGTTGCATGCTGGCGTGCTGAAGCTGCTGTAATCGCACGATGAGCAATGTGGAGCTGGCTTGTTTAAAATGTTGTGTGACACATCCTTGTCATTCTGTGGTGACAACACTATACAGGGCTGCATATCGGCAGCAGAAAGGAAATAATTCTCTCCGTAGGATTTTCCCCTCACACTCTTTCCCCCTTTCCATATCGTTCCCTTTTTGCCATCTTCTCTTTTCTTTTTTTCTCTATCCCTCTCTCCCTCCCCCACTCTTGTTTCTCCATTTTTTCCCTCCTCTCTCCCTCTCTCTCTCTCTCTCTCTCACTGTCTCTGTGCATCACAGAGAAGGGTGGGCAGTGTGCCTGTGAGAGATTAAGAGATGCCTTATCTGTTTTCCCCTGCTGTGGGGACTGATAGACCATATACACAAACACACACACACACAGAAGGACACACACACAGAGACAGAGACATATACACACACTGGTGTACTGGTGCTGCTGTTTGGGGAGCGAGTGGGGGGCTGGGTGGCCATTCAGAGAGGGGCTGTGGGTTGAGGACGAGGATGAGCTGAGCATGAGGACAGAAAGCTCTTGGCGTGCAGATAGCCGTGACAAGGGGGTAGGGGGTCAGAGGATGACGGCCGTTTTTACCCTAACATCACTATGTATAGGCTCTGGAAATGAGCATTGATTACAAGTGCTTTGATTTTCTAGTTATCTATTTCGGTTCTTCCTCCTTTGTCACACTGATAGAGGGACAGAGAAAGAAAGAGAGAGGGTGGAGAGAGAGAGAGAGAGAGAGAGAGAGAGATTGAGAGGAAGAGAGGGAGAGAGAGAGAGATTGAGAGGAAGAGAGGGAGCGAGAGAGAGAGATTGAGAAGAAGAGAGAGAGCGAGAGAGAGATTGAGAAGAGGGAGTGAGAGAAATGGGAGATGAGGAGAGAACTGTTGATTGCTGCGCATTCACACATCACTTCTTGTTTCAATCATGTGCTAGTGTTGGAGTGCTAGTGTCAGAACAATGTGTGTGTGTGTGTGTGTGTGTGTATGTGTGTGTGCATGTGTGTGTGTGCGTGCGTGTGTGTGTGTGTGCGTGTGTGCATGCTCTGAAGAAAAAGCCTGGGCCATTTGTTGCTGAGCAACAGGGTGATACCAAGGACCAGAGTAGAGTGGCTGGTCTTGTGGGCTGTATGGAGGTCTCACCGTAGTTCAAACCGATAGTGGCGTCTTTATTGTAAGGTGACCATTAGGCTTTAACGGTGTCATTCCGCAAGAAACCATTTAGTACTTGCTCTTTTTGAAATACGATAGGTCACTCCACGTTGCATATGCATGCTGCACATGAAAATGTTTTACCTCGATTGCCTTCATTCATGAATGAAAGAAAGTAGGCGGAAAATAAGAGCAAATAAGAAAAAGGCAAACAAAGTGACTTAAGTTTGTGAGTTAGAAAAAGCCATGCCATAGTTGTGATTACCGGAGGAGTCTCGTTGCAGCACACATTCACCTAGAAAAATATAGGTAAGTAGGTGTGTTTGTTCTGAACGTTTAAATCTTCTATTCGGTGTGCTATGACGAATGGGTTTTGAATGATTGTAGGCTGTGACTAGCATAGCCGAGAACCTGTCATTCTCCCCGCTCCATCTCCTCCAGCAAACTGGAACAGCCTGTAACAGGAGCACTAAAGCATTTTTTTTTTCACCAAAATCAGCTCACGGGGGCATTCATTAATACTAGAGACCACCGCAGAATTAATGAACAAGCGATGCAATGACACCTTTAAGTCTGGTTTATACTCCCCATGTCTGTCATGTCGCACAACAATGTGATGTCACAATGACGTCAACACAAATGTTGCGTGCTGTATGTTTTGGTAACTGTCATGTGACATTGGCGCAGTGGCTCAATCAAAATAATAGGCAATGACGAAGTGCGTTTTAAGCTAACTTTAGCCTAGTAACTACCAGCCTAATATGTTTTCCATTGGCATAAATAGGCTAATATTGCTGGAAGCTCACAAGAAATACAAACACTGACCAGAAATGTTTACAATGTATTCCCTTGTATCCCTTATCCTGTGTGCTCTTGTCCTTCCTGGGTCAAGTCTGAACAAGAAGCAGCCCAGAACCTGCTGCTAA
>CM050207.1:27756907-27766907 GCA_027475355.1 Coilia nasus
ACCTCCAGACCAAGACTGCAGGGGCCCCCCTCGCCCCGAAGCCGTAGCTGAAAGGTTGGATACTTGTTGCCTGCAGAAAGGAGAGGGGGGCCCTGAATGGTGTGCCTTTCATCAGGGTTCAAAAAGGAGGTGAAAGAGCCACTCTGTTCAGAGAGAGAGAGCAAGAGAGGATGGGTGAGGGGGTGAGAGAGAGGGAGAGGGGCAGAAGGTGTAGGAGAAAGCGAAAGAGAAATAACCAGTGAGGTAGTGAAGAGAGGAATCTTACTTCCTAACCAATACTAGTATTAAGATGATGATACACTAGGCAAATTTTTGGGCAACTTTACTAACACCTGCTGTTTGGGGACTTTCCTACTAATGTTAGGCCACACTTTTTTATCAGAGGAACTTACATTATCAGCACAGAACTTGTCAGAACTATCATCCAATCAGAATATTAGTAGCCTTTTATGCTATTGCCCAGCAACATTGCTTAAAAAGTTGCTCCATGTATCATCACCTTTACTGCTACTACTACTGCTATCAGTACTCCTCTCCCACCGCCTTCTCCTCATCCTACTATTACTATTATAACTACTACTAATACTACTACTAGAGAAGTTCAGTCTACAGAACCACTTTGATCCTTTTGCTAGCTAATATCATCCAAAGTATTGTAGTTGTCAGAGTGCTAATAGTTTGACTAATAGTATTAATAGTGCTTATAATTAGAAATATGCCCAAGTGTATCTTTCTCTTTTTTCCCTCTTTGAAGCCATGACCTGCATACAGAGAGAAATCTAGAGCAGGTTCTGAGGCAGGAGGAGCCCGACGTGAAGAGCAAGGTGCTATCACAGCTCAGGCCCCCTCGTCTTTTGTTTTTGATTTATTCGCTAATGCATTCATTTATGCACAGCCCACGCCGTGCCCAGAAGGTCTCGTCTCCTGCGGGTCATGTATTGTAATGAATTTAACAGCAGCGAGATCCTTCAAAAGCTCATCGTAAGCTTAAGCCCCTTTTATTAAATTAAGAAGAAAGGAAGCCCAAGGCCAGTGGCGCTGTGCTGTGCTGTGCTGTGCTGTGCTGTGCTGCGCTGTGGAGAGAGGGAACGAGGGGGGAGAGAGAGAGATGGAGAGGCCAAGATAAATAAAGAGAGAGAGAGGATGATTAAGAAATGAAGGAGGGTGAAAGGGGGGTGGGGTGGGGCAAGGCCAGGGGTGAAGTGAGGTGGGGTGTGTGTGTGTGTGTGTGGGGGGGGGGGGGGGGGTGTACAGAGGCGTGTGCACAAACGCCGCTGGGCCCTTAAACCTGCATTGCACCTGCGGGCTGGGGAGCAGTGGAGTAATTACACGCCGCCTGTAATGGAAGTTGAATATAAAATGTAAATGTGTGTGTGTGTGTGTGTGTGTGTGTGTTTTTTTGAAAGTGTCCGGCGCCAGCGTGCTCCATTTTCCCAAATATAAATGTTTAAGGAGGCCATGAACTTGCTCTGCGTCTGTCTGGTGGAGGAGAAATTCATTAGCTTCTCTCTCTGCACCCTTTCTCCACTGTACAAACTGTATAGACTTTTACACACGTGGGTATGTCTCTGCTTAATTCAATATGCTTAGCAGTGGCTATGGGCCTAACTGAGTGCTGCGATCCAGAAAGCAAGCAAGGTGTAGACATTCAGGCACCTCAGTCTTTTCCTCTCTCATGCATACACTCTCAATCACTCACTCTCTCTGATACACACACACACACACACACACACACTTTGGCCGTGTCCCCTCATTTGTCAGGATCACATAGGCTGCTCCCTCACGGGTCACTAGGAGTTGAGGCTTAGTTTTCAGACAGATGGGTTCCTTGACGCACACATACACACACACACACGCACACACACACACACACACACAAAGAAAGAGACGTATATGCTGGAGAGGGACTTTAAGGGAGTGCTCAGGGGTATGTTCTGATGTTCAGGCGGAGGCACGGCATCTGTTAGAAGTTTGCTTAGCCCCTGTGGCCCCTACGCCCCCCCACCCAGCCCCCACATCCCATCCCGAATCCCAGGGCAGACACGGGGTCAAGCTGCATGAGAAGCAGCGGTGACCTTGGGAGCGTGCAGTGCACGGAAACACGCCCCTCCAGATTTTGATTTTCTTGTTCTAATTTTGAACACCCAGCCCCCCCATTCTCCATCGCCAGTCACCCCCTCCCCTCCCCAATACACACACACACACACACACACACACACACCAATACACACACACGCACGCGCACAGAGCCCTGCTCTCATAGGCCTGTCTCGCCAGGGAGCTCGAGTCTCAACCCTGGCAGAAAACGCAAAGCAATTAAAAACTCATCTTCGACAGCGCATCTGATAAAAGCCTGGAAGCGAGGTTATCTACAGTTTATCGTCCCGATAGGAACCCTCTCTTCCACAGCCCTCAGGGAACCCATTTGAATGTATAGTCCAGAAAACACAGGTCAGGTCAGTCATTTTGATCCCAGCTGTTTGTTTTCTCTCTTTCTTTCTCTTTCTCTTTCCTCTCCTCCTCTCTCTCTCTCTCTCTCTCTCTCTCTCTCTCTCTCTATATATATATATATATATATATATATATACATATACATATATATGTCTTTCTTTATTACACACGAACACACACACACTAGTTCTTTCTTAGACTGTAAGAATCTGGGCTTTTATTGTATTTCTGAGCATAAGAGTGTATTTTTTCGACTAGAGTAAATAAGCTAGGCACACTAAACACAAGGTCATGACTAATGGCGAACATTGCAGGTGAACTGATGAATGATCTCTTGGGCCAAAAGCAAAAGCTCAGCAGTGCCTAGGTCGGGCCATTAATCACAGAGAAAAAGCTATTTTTTCCCATGGAGAGAATTCATGTACCACGCTTTTAAAAGACTTGTTTGAGTGACACAATAAACCTGCTCCCTGAAGGCAGAGCTTGAGAGAGGCAACTCTTGACTTTCTTTACCTCAAGGAACTTGTAGGCGTGAGGACACACCTATCACTCACCAGAGGGAACAGAAGCTGTGTGTGCGTGTGTGTGTGTGTGTGTGTTTGCCTGGCTATATTCCAGGATGCTTGTTGGCGTCATATCAGCCAAGAGGATCTTTTTCTCTGAAAGCTTAGGGTGTCAGTTTAGGCAATTAAGCTTCCATATAAACCTTGGTCATTACTCTCTACAAAAAAAAAAAACACATTTCAGTATGGTTGTATGGTTATTATATGTTGGTATAGTTAGTATGGCTATTTATTTGGTTTTAAATATAACTGTTGTGAAATTAAGGGGAATTTTAACATTTCTACTCGCTGAGATGCTGGGTTACAGTATACTGGTTGCTCACAGTGGTTTCTGAAGCAGCACGCCAAAAGGTGAAAGCTTTGCACTTGGTGGGTGGCTGGCCCCTGGTGGCGGTTTGAATAAATGTCTTGTTTCCGTTTTCAGCATTCTACTTATAATGCGTTTTATATTTGAAGGAATAATAATCACGCTGCCTTATTGAGGTTGTAGCAGTGGGGGGTTTTAAATGGATACAGTGTTATTTATCTAATAATAAATCGACGTAGCCTATATTCGCCAACAGAACAGTTACACATGTGTCATACAATAATGGTGACCGTCTGTTAAAATGTAGGCGACAATGAAAGCTATTTCCATCTATTGTCATCGTCATCTTCGGAATTTGTAACATAGCTCTTCAATTCCTATTCATGGGGTCGGTAACAATGTGCGGTCAGTCCCCTCGGGGGCGTGACGGTCGAGCAGGTGCTCGTCTCCTCGTCCCCCATAGGCAGGAAGCCCCACCTCTTCGCTGGGCAGCCGGCGGTTCCAGTGTGGCCTTGCGTCGAGGCAGCACAGCTTTTCTTCTGGTAACAAAGTACAGCTTACTCCACGGAGCATAGAAAGACGATGGATATTTGTTTTAACATTTACTGGGATTGCTAGACCGAGATCAAAAACAGCCTACATTGTTTTGCGGTAAGTTGTCTCCTTTTGATGTCACTCGCGACTGATAGTCGACTGTAGTTTCCGTTCTTAAACCATAAGGTTTCCTAAAATAATCTTGCTGGGGAATCAACTGCTTGTCAGAACAATTACAGCGAGTTCGACGCATTCTGTCATCTAAGAAATGTTTATGATGACGTGCAATCGTGGCTTTGTGGTTCTTTATTGGTTTCGGGAAAGTGTTTAGTGGGAAATGGGTTTTACTCAAAATTGTAAAAGCTCGTGTTAAGAATGTCCTTAAGTAGACAAGAAATCCCCAACGTTTATTTGTTTATTGAACTTTTGTCGGGGTGTTGTTTGTTTTGTTGTCTTCGTACTTGGTTTTGTATACGTCCAGCTAAAGCCCATGCGCAAACGTAATTTTATCTAGCTATGTAAGTTATTCCCTTAACAGCATAATTCTTTTGGAACTCATTTAGACATTCGCAGCCCTGCAGTAATCCAGTTTATTTTTGTTAAGTACGGGCTACGCTTTCAAATGGTTTGATGTCGCCTGCCTTTGTCATATAGAAGTGTTTAAAATTCTAAAGATTCTCGGTCACATTCAAGCAAGGGTTTCTCACATCGCTGTGTGTGTGAATGCCAAATCCGCGTTATCAAGCACGTAACCCACGCTGGTTAATATAGTAGTGGACGTACTCGGCCACCAGGTAGTAGTATGATTATTGTTTTGATACGCAATTAACGTGTCAGACGCCGTGGTTACGTTTAGCTGGTGATCACAGTTCTCATTGAAAATTGCCTACAATTTATTTAGTTTTCCTCCTGATGCTTTGTGTAATAATGCAAATGGTTCCATCACTGATTGTGTTTTGTTATCTAGTCATCAAAAGTTTTTGTAGTGCGTTGCCCTGGGCTTCTGTTTAGGTTTCGCCCATGGCAGCACAATAACGCACAATGTGCACAGACGGCAGGTGTAGGGTGAGAAATCACTTTTCATCCACCGTGCATTCTTCCTCAAACGCCGCCGGCCTCGTTAGGAGAGCCATACAGCAGCTGTTTGCCGAGGTGACACGGTACTCTCTTTCAGACAGAAGACTGAAGGCTTTGGTAAACAGACAAGAACACCCCCACCCCCAGAGAAAACGTAAGTCGACGTGAAATATGCGCAGTTGACGGCTACGTACGTGTGTGCCAGGGCTATCAAGCTGTAAAACTCTATTATTTGTTTATTCTACATCGATTGAGTTTCGTGATAGGCGCAGGGCAGGACTACTTGCGTCTCTGTGTCTGACTATTTAAATGTAGTTTGTGTAGAACTGTAGCAACGTCTATGTTTGCATGTCCCTTATCTTTTCATATCTGCCAAGTGATAGTCTTTATCTACTTCGTGACAAGTAAAAGAGTTTTTGTGGGACGTTAGGTTTGTAGCAAAAGAAAGAAGCTGGCTTTCGCGGAATTCAGTATAGCATTCGATTTGATTGCTTTTGATAAGTAACTCAGCGTTGCGTCAGTCAGAAACCGCCTGCTGACTTTGTGCGAAGTTGCAGTCCTAGCCTATACATTACACATAAAAGTGTTTGGATGAGGCCATTAGCTTTTGCCACTGCGGTGGAGACAGTTTGTCAGTTACTGGAAGCAGCTGTGAGCCCTAAAAGGATCATTAGGTTGGCAGTCAGAGATCTTAACCATGTTTACATACGCAGCTTAAAGAGGAAAAGGTGACCCAGTTTTTTTGCATGTTCTTATCGCCAATCAAATGTTCCGAAAGCCACACTGGGAGGCAAGGTCTTTAACGCACCGCCCTGGGTTTGCATTCGCTTTACATACAGGTCATGTGAAAAAGTGCATCTCATTTGCCTGTGCTGAGTAGTAAATTTGCCTATACCATGAAAACCGACCGACCGTCCTTGGTGGGTCCTTCTCCGAAATTGCAGAGAGCAGCGTTCCCTTGTGAGAAAGCTGTTGTGGGTACCCAGTCACAGGCAGCCAGCTGGGTCTGGCTGATGATAGAGATCAGTGAGATGCAAGATGGAGGACCTCTGTGCAACTGAGAGCAGTCTCCTTTCTGTTTGTCTGTCTATCTGTCTGTGGCACAGTGTTTTGAATTTATTTACCTCCTGTATCTCAAAATGAAATAATGGGTGACCATTGCCATCAGCCACCCCTAACCACCAGAGTAAGTGTCTGTGTGTGCCTCAGTCTCCGTCTCCTCCAGCAGTCTGTGCTGGGCTGCCCTGGCTGCTGGATGACTGATACGGCTGTTGTGTAAAGCATGAGAATAAACAGGAAGCAGGCGAGCAGCTGTGTAAACGCCTCGTAAACCACCTGTCTGCTGAGGGCCGTTAGACACCACAGCTTCTTTCTCTTTTTTCTTTTCTTTCCTTTTCTCTCTCTCTCTCTCTCTCTCCCTCCCTCCCTCCCTCACACTCTGGCGCACACTTTAACAGTGTCAAGGGGTAGCAGAGGGCTTCCCCAGTGTCTTTTTGACCCGCTGCACTGTTTTGTTTCTCCTCTGAGATGGTTCTTTTTCATTTCTTTGTGGTAGAGGCTGTAGGTTTTCCTCTTGGTAGGTTTTCACTAGGGCATGCTACTGTGTAGGCCTACCTAGTGGCACACCCCACTGACTGATCTGGAATCTGCCTTTAGAAATAAACATTGTTGTTATTGTGTGTATTGTAATGCATAAAGTGGCCGTAGAACAACCAAGGAGTTACTGATGTTGGAATCCTCCCTCATGCCCACGCTTGGTACACCTTTTCTTAAAAATAACTTGAAAATGAGTTGAAGTTGAAAATGAGTTGTTTTGACTTCCCGTTCTCAAGGCTGAGAAGGTGGTAATCTAGGAGTGTTATTTAAGAGGGCCGCTTTCTGAAACAGATACTCAACTGAGACCTCCTCCATCTTGATCGGGGCTATAACCCTCTTGATAATCAAAGAGAAGGCTGTCTCTAAGTCCCTAAGCCTCCAATTCCTCGTGCTCACTTTTAGTCTATCTATTGTGCGTATATGTGTGTGTCCGTGTGAGTGAATGTGTGTGTGTGTGTGTGTGTGTGTGTGTGTGCATACACGTGCGTGAGTCCTCGCCGCTGTGTGTGGGCGGAAACAGGAAAGACCAGCTTAGCAAGATGCTGCAGTGGCTGCTCCTCGATGGCAGGACTGTCATACAGCACATCACAGAAAGACAGCGACATTCCTGCTCGCCCTGTCTGCCTGCCTGCCTGTCTGCCTGCCTGTCTGTCTGCCTGCCTGCCTGCCTGCCTGCCTGCCTGCCTGCCTGTCTGTCTTTCTCGATCACTTTCTAGCACACACACAAACACACGCACACACACACACACACATATTCACATTGCAGTGCTGTAGTTTCACGCTTGCACATTAGCACCAGCCTCTCAGAGCGCTAGTCCCCTACACCTCTAAACCCTCGCCAGCCCTGGGCTGGGGGGTGGGGGGGGTCAACATCGACCCAGAAACGAACAAAATGTTAAGGGGGGGGAAAGAGAGTTTGATAGAGCATATAATGAGTAGAGCCCATCTCCTTCAACTTAGCCTCCGTGATGGCCTAGCGGCAGCAGCTGCCATCAGATGTTATCGACGACACCCGAGCAGCCTGAACATGCCCCGGCCATTCAACCAGGCCCAACCCCCCCCCCCCCTGCATCCAGACCTGCGCCAATGCCACAGCACGGTCGGCTCCCTTTTTTACTGTCAGTAGAGATCTCTCTCTGTCTTTTCTGTCTTTCTCTTCATCTCTCTCTCTCTCTCTCTCTCTCTCTCTGCCTTTCTCCGCCCCACTCCACACGCTACATCACCCTTAGCTTTAAATCGCACCAGGGGTGATATTCCGCCCCCTCGTCAGCTAGACAGTGCAACGCAGGTGTCTGTGCGTGTGTCATTTCCATGATTGACCAAAAAAAAACATACAGGGAAATAACTGGCTGTTGGTTGAGGCCTGTGTCGGGTGGCTGATAAGGGCGTGTTTGTTGCGTGCGCGCCCATATGGTGTCAAGCTTCTGTGGAGGGAGGTGGGAGGGTCATGTCGTAATCATGCCCCAACGACACGCCAGAGCACTACAGTGTCAAGAGTGTCAGCTAGAGAGAGAGAGAGAGAGAGAGAGAGAAAGGATGGAGGAGGGGTGGGGGTTAGATGGTGGGCAATAGGAGTGGTTATAGTGTTGTCAGTAGTAGGGTAGAGCGAGGGAGGGAGGGAAAAGAGAGAGAGAGAGCGATAGGGGGGTAGAGAGGGTGGAGTGAGGATGAAATGGTGGGCAGTAGGAGTACTCTTAGCATTAGTGAGAGAGCGAGAGAAAGAGAGGGAGAGAGGGAGAAAGAAAGAGAGAGGGCAGGGGCCTGGTTGCAGCAGTGGTGGCACGGTCACTGGAGAGTCCCAAGCCGAAGTGAAAATTAGAGCGTGCCGAATGGAGCAACAGTGTTTGACAGTAGCTGGCCTAATCCCCTTGGAGCTGATAAGCAGTGGCTAAACAAACCTAGCACAAGCTACACTGAGGCGAAAGATAAGAAGCCCGAACAGCGCGCCCGCACACACACACACACACCCACACCCACAAGGAGACATGCGGAAACACACACACACACACACACGCACACACAACAGCATAGGCATACACTTGCCCAGATAGACAGGCTCTCACACTAACCACACAGAGCCTTATCACGCACCAGCTTGTAGAAACACACAGCAGAGTTCACAAAGCCATTGGAGGAGAGCTTGCGTTCTGAGTATGTTCCAGTGTGTATGCTCGTGTGTGTGTGTGTGTGTATGAGAGAACGTGCGTACGCACAGTTATGTTATTAATTAATTAATTTATTTATTTAGCCAAAGTGCACACACTCGCCTAGCGTTTGTGTTCGGCTGGCCACCACAGGGTAGTTGAACCCAAGGCCGTGGCCATTAACGGGCAGTATCAATCACAGCTAATTTTCCCCCTAATCATTACACTGTGGCCCTCTCGTCTCATCCGCAGCCTTACGGACCATTGCCAGCAGTTAATTTAGGAGCTCTCGTAGACTCCGGCAAGTTCCACCACCCGCCTGCCCGCCCGCCAGGCTGGCAAGGGGCCAGGCTAGCCACACCCTGTAGGTTGGGGGATGGGGAAGGGGAGATGGTCAGCTTGTCAAGGGTGCCATTTGGGCCTGCTAATCATGTATATTTACACACATACACACACACACACACACACACACACACACAAAGAGTGGACTGAAATATGTCTATGAAGAGACATGCTAATCAGAGGTGTGACCAGAATGGCATGTGTGGGTGGGTAGTTATCTCATCTGGGGGGGCAGAAAACATTGTTGTGATAAACAATAACAAAAGCCTAGTATATAGTAGAATTGCTGATGGTATTTTTGTAATATAACAATTTTCGGAGGAGGCATACTTTAAATGTATTGAAATTATAAGGCATCTTTGAGTAAACTTTGAGTATCATATAAGTATTTCATTGTCGAGCCGAGTGTCCTGGTTTTCGGTAATCAAAATATGGTCACCCTAGCATAAATCATGACCGTCAATTTTGTTAACAGACTGGAATTTTTTTATGAAGTTTTTTTTTTTTCCGTAGCCACGCCCCTGATGCTAATCAATAAGTGTAATTTTATGCAGGCGTGCAGAAGGACGAAACATTGCTGTGTTACTGCACACACACACACACACACACACACACACACACACACACACACACACACACAGAGTGATGGGGTTGAGAGGTCTCTGCAGGGTGAATAAACAGGAGAAAGCCTTCATTATTAACTGCCTGGAAGTGCCACTAGCAGCTGCCAGATCAGCTGAATGTCATATGGTATGTGTGTGCGTCTGAGTGTGTGTGTGTGGATCTGAGTGTTTGTGTGTGTCTGTGTGTGTGTCTGTGTGTGTGTGTGTGTGTGGATCTGAGTGTTTGTGTGTGTCTGTGTGTGCGTCTGAGTGTGTGTGTCTGTGGATCTGAGTGTTTGTGTGTGTCTGTGTGTGTGTGTGTGTGTGAATGTCATATGGTATGTGTGTGCGTCTGAGTGCGTGTGTGTGGATCTGAGTGTGTCT
>CM050207.1:27771907-27776907 GCA_027475355.1 Coilia nasus
TGTGTGTGTGTGTAGGCTGTCGTTGATTAGATCATTGCGGCTCTCTCTGGGCTATTTTCCCTTCTCGTTGCTTCCTGCCTCAACAGACACACTGAACCACACAGAGAGAGAGAAAGAGAAAGAGAAAGAGAGAGAGAAAGAGAAAGAGAAAGAGAGAGAGAAAGAGAGGAGAAAGAGAGAGAGAGAGAGAAAGAGAGAGAGAAAGAGAAAGAAAGAGGGCTTCATTCACAGCTATGCTTCACTCCATGCTTGTCTGATGTCTAAACGAAAATTAAACGACATTTAAACAAATGTCATATTCACATAAAGGTTGCTTTTAAAAAAATCTATTTTGTTATTTCTAACAGCCAAAGTCTGAAATACTCATTTGTTTATTTTGTCCCTGCTCAGATGAAAGAAATAAATCAGTGGTCATTGAAGCAGTAACATTAATGTCCTCTGTCACTAGGCGGCACTCTACATAAGTATTTTCCCCCACATTATTAGTCATCGTCTGTTTCACATACATATGTGTATGCATCTGTATGTAGCTCCTGGAATGTGTAGAGAGGGTGGATGTCTGAAAAGTCCCTTATACTAGTGTAGGGAGAGCAAGGTGGGGTGGCCACTGTTAATGGAGGGTTTGGTGTGTCCTGCCTCCAGGCTTTTCTCTTCTCTGTGTTTGCCTGTTTGCAAGGTCTGTGCAACGGGCCTGCTGCCAAAGACTGGCGGACTCTGGCCGTACGAGGGCCAGATCGGGGCCGGATTGGTCACTGAGTCAGCTCCGGTCTAGACTGATGGGGGCAGTGGAGAGATTGACACCTGTCTGTCACTGCTGGAGCCAGCAGAGCAACGTGATGAGTCATCCACACACACACACACTGTACGCACACACTGCCTCTTAGGTCAGGACTTGCTCAGGTGTTGTATCTGGAAAGTCATCTTCTTCTCAGGTGGGGTGTGTGTGTGTGTGTGTGTTTTCCTAGTCACACCCTAGGCACACAGATTTTTTGTGTGTGTGGGGGGGGGGGGGGGTTAAGGAGTAGCAGAGGAGGTTGTTGTGGGGCAAGGTCTTAGCTACAACATGCCAGAACAAGCCTCCACCTCTGCCCAAGGCCCTGTCTTTCCTCACACACACACACACACACACACACACACACAGGGAGAGGTGGTGATGGTGGGGAAAGTGCACACACCACAATTTTTAACACCCCGCCCATTCACTCCTTTTATTCTCTCTATCGCTCTCTCTCTCTCTCTATCGCTCTCTCTCTCTCTCTATCGCTCTCTCTCTCTCTCTCTCTCTCTCTCTCTCTCTCTCGCTCTCTCTCTCTCGCTCTCTCTCTCTCGCTCTCTCTCTCTCTCTATCGCTCTCTCTCTGGCTTTCTCTCTCTCTCTCGCTCTCTCTCTCTATCGCTCTCTCTCTGGCTTTCTCTCTCTCTCTCTCGCTCTCTCTCTCTCGCTCTCTCTCTCTCTCTCTCTCTCTCTCTCTCTCTCTCTCGCTCTCTCTCTGGCTTTCTCTCTCCTCCCCTTATGCTTTCTTTGTTTATTCTTTCTTCATATATTGCATTGATCATGAGTGTTATTTCATTGATCATGAGTGTTATTTTGGTGGTGTCAGGCGTAGTTCTCCCTCTCTGCCCCCCTCCCCCCGCCCCAGCTCTGAGGAGGGTCAGCCTGCTCACCAGGGCCATGTGGAAGAGGAGGCAGCTGACGCTCAGGGGCAGCCACCCCCTCCCTCTCCCCCTCCTTCCTCCCTCTCTCCCTCCCTCCCTCCGTCACTCTCCCCCTCCTTTCCTCCCTCCCTCTTTCCCTCCCTCCTTCTGCTTCGTTCTGCGTCTCCCCCCCCCCCCCCTCTCTCTCTCTCTCCCTCTCTCTCCCTCTCACTCACTTTTTCTCTCTTGCTCTCTCTTTCTCTGTCTCTCTCCCTCTCTCTCTCTCTCTTCCCCTCCGCCCCCCCCCCCTCTCTCTCTCTCCCCCCACCCCTGGCAGCATGTGCATGCCTCTGTTATCTCAGAATGGCTGAGGAATTATAGGTTGAGAGGGGAAGGGGGGTTGGGAGGAGAAGGGGGGGAGGTCATGTGACATTGCAGCAGCTGCTAGGCTGAGAATTTCTGTTTTCACTAGGCGAGAGAGAGAGAGAGAGAGAGAGAGAGAGAGAGAGAGAGAGAGAGAGAGCAAGCAAGAGATAGAGAGAGAGAAAGGGAGAGAGGGAGGGAGAAAGACCAAGCGAGTGAGTGAGTGAGCGAGCGAGCAGCAGAGAGAGAGAGAGAGCGAGCGAGAGACAGCGAGAGTGAGAGAGAGATAGGCAGAGTGTGAGTGTGTGTGTGTGGTGTGTTGCTTTGTTAGATAAGCTCCAAACGGTCTTTGTGAAGAGGGGGCAGCGGAGCGCGAGGGAGCTACAGAGAGCGCGAGAGAGAGAGAGACAGCGAGCGAGCGAGCGAGCAAAGGAGAGGGAGAAAGAGAGAGGAGAGGAGAGAAAGAAAGAAAACGGGGAAGAGGAGAGGAGGAAAAAAAATGGTGTTTCCCTTGGCTCTCTTTAAGCACTGGGCTTGGCTGAAGATGCAGCGATGGGAGACAGAGGCAGCTCCAGTCCTTTGTGCAGTAAGCAGCCGCCGCTTTTCTCGTCCTTTAGTCTGAGGGGGGTCCTTTTTGTGTGTGTGTGTGTGTGTGTGTGTGTGAGTGTGAGGAGGGGGTGTTGAACAAGAGTGGTTTAGTGCCAAGGCTGAAGCTGCTTGACCAGGTACTGAACATTTGCTGTGTGAAACATTTGCTCGTGTGTCGTTCCGGAGAAGTTCCTATTTTTCTTTTTTCTTTTTTCCCCTTTCTTGCTACTCGGCTGTTCTCCGGGAACGGGTGTCGAGTTGTGAGGTGGTTTCTCTGAGCGTTTGTCAGCTACTGTGTGTCGCTGTGAAATTGTGGGTTATTCTGTGTGCCTCAGCTCTGGGAAAGAGTGCTTGTGGTGGCTCTTTCCCATCCACAGCCTGCCTGTGTCATTCATTGTGTTTCCTCCTGTGTGTGTGTGTGTGTGTGTGTGGCAGCTAGTGTGGGTGGTGGAGTGTACATATTTGTGTGCCTTGTGATTGTTAGCTACAGGGTTAAGGATAAAGTAAGACTACACAAGCATACATCTTATATGAGATACTACCATCAGCTACAGTATTTACTTGTGTTTCTGTGTGCATTCACACAGTGAATGAATGAATGAATGAATGGGCTCTTAGTTTAAAGAGTTTCAGTCCTCTCACAGGAATTGTAGTTATGACTGTGTGAATGTGTGTGTGTGTGTGTGTGTGTGTGAGGGAGAGGGAGTGTGTGTGTTTGAATTGTTGTTTTTTTGTAAGGCTCCTTGTGAATGGGTGATCTGTGTGTCAAGTAGTGTGTGTGCCTCCTTATTTAATTAGAATACATTTATCGGTGGTTAGTGTGTGTGTTTTTGTGTGTGTGTTTTGGGGTTGAGTTTATGGTCTAGCAGCAGCAGTGGCATTGTTAATTTCATTATTAATTGCTTGGGGAGGTTCAAGCATAGTGCACTGGGTGAAACAGAGGTTAGCCCTACAGTGCTGGGGAAACATCACCTTTCTCACCCATCGTGTGTGTGTGTGTGTGTGTGTGTGTGTGTGTGTGTGTGTGTGTGTGTGTGTGTGTGTGTTGTGCGCGTTTGGGTGTAGACAAACAAACTGAAAACAGGCTGTACTTCCTTTAACTGTGACCTCACAAATACCACCCTCAGCAAACCTTTCAGCAAGCACTAAGAAGTGAGAAAAGAATTACTTATTCATTCTCTCTCTCCCCTTCTCTCTCTCTCTCTGTCTCTCCCTCTCTCTCTCTCTCTGTCCCTCTCTCTCTCTCTTTGCTCTCTCTCTCTCTAGGTCTGTGCTTTTTGTTGTAATTTCATGTTTTAACCCCACAGCACTGCAGGCCTTCTCCTATATTAAGTACTAAGTGAACTGATACTAACTCGGATCAATTGGCAACGACAGCCTCACCATGCAGGCAGTGTGGTAGCGTGAGTGTGTGTGTGGCTTGACCCTGCTATGACCCCGCTCTGTGTGTGTGTGTGTGTGTGAGTTGCAGCTCGTTAGCTGTGCCAGTGTGTGACAGCAGAGTGTGTGTGTGTGTGTGTGTGCAGTGAGCAGTGAGTGAACGCAGGGGCGCATGTGCGATGGGAGGCTCAGGGATTCCGCCTGGCTTGTGGCGCTGGTGTCCCCTTACACACACACACACACACACACACACACACACACACATACACACACACTGGAGCCCAGTGCCAATGCCCGTAAATCCCTCACCCCAAAAAAGATGTGGGTGTGTGTGTGTGTGTGTGTGTGTGCTTGAGGGGGAGGTGGAAAAATGTCCATGCAACAGCAGCTTAGGTCGCTGGACATGTCAGACCCAGAGACGAGAGGAGGACAGGAGGGAGGGGAGAGGCTGAAAGCTGAGGAGGAGAGAAAGGAAAAGTGGAGAAGAAACAGAGAGGAAAGGGGAAGAGAGAGAGAGAGAGACAGGAGAAAGTGAGAGACAGAGAGAGAGAGAGAGAGAGACGGATAGAGAAAGGAGGAGAGGACAGATGAGTGGTCTGAAAGTGTTTGATTTTAGAGGACCATCTCTTCCTTCTTTACCAGTGTAATTTTCTCTCTCTCTCTCTCTCTCTCACTTTCTCTCTTGTCTTTCTCTCTCTCTCTCCCACACACACATACCTCAGCACCTGCCAATGATCCATAATCTCCCGTGTAAATGAGGATTTGTCTTTTCCAGCCATTCCTCTTACCTGGGGAACTCCCTGTCTCTGGAAGGGGGTGTTCTTTTTCGCAATTCGCAACACGGGAAGCCCCTACTTCTTGGATTATTGTCACATTACGAAATTCTCCCCCTCCCTCCACCAAAATTGGCAGATGAGCTGCATGTGGTGTTGTTCACCAATGGATGGAAGAGTGCGTGAACCACACACAGGTCGAAGACGTCCTCGCGCTGTCTTGAGATATATTCACACTGTGGATTAGACTGGTATCGTGTTA
>CM050207.1:27786907-27811907 GCA_027475355.1 Coilia nasus
CTCCACAGCTCCCTTTACTGGCCCACCACGCTCTCGTCTGCACCAACATTACTGCCCTGCTCACCATTCACAGTCCACTCGGGTATGAAATATTAATGCCTCGGAAAATAAATGTACTTTCTCTCTTGATGTATGCTCTCTCGCTCGCTCATGCCCGGGCAGAAAATGTTTAGGAAGGGACCAGATTCCTTGCCTCATTCAAGGATTTAAGGGTTTAAGGAGTCTTTATTTTTGAAACCTTATATGTGCAAGACATACAGACATTTTGAAATACCTTTCTCTGTTGTCAAGTGTGCCCTGCAAGATGTTGATGTTAAAATCATATTATTACAAACTAGATATTTTCCCCCTGGTGTTGCTTGTTAGAATTGTTTGGTGTTGTCTCAAGAGTGGCCTTGTTGAAAGCTGCACGGCGTGCTAAGTGGCTGATAACACACTGTGTGGTCCATGTTATGTGACGGCAGAGTGTGTGTGTGTGTGTGTGTGTGTGTGTGTGTGTGTGTGTGTGTGTGTGTGTGGTTAGGTGGGGTGTGGGGGCTGAGAGGTGATCCCCAAAACAGGTGGGATTCATCCCCTATGACCCTCCATTGAGACCTGGTCCTTGTGTGGAACTAACAAGCAATGCAATTTGCTCTTACAAATCATCCCTTGTAAACCCATTTTACTTTGAGAAATAAAAAAACGCATTTCAGTAAGATTACAAATGTTATCGTTAAAAGAACAGATGTCAGAAAGGGATTGTTAAAGGAGATTCATGAGGCTAAAAGGCGTAGAGACCTGTGCATTAACACAGCATAAACGGTCATGGACGTCCCTTTAATGGGTCTGCTTAGATGGAGCCTCTCTGAAATGCTTGAGCAATGACAAATCGTGTGTAAGTGAACATACTGGCCTCTGTCTGGATAGTTTTTTTCCTACTCAAATTCCTGTTTCAGTTCAGGTCTTCTTTTTCAGCGGGCTCTGGTGGTAATGTTATTCCGTGGGATATGCTTAATAGGTTTTATGGTTTGGGTTTTTCAGAGGAGCTGGAGGTGGATTAAAATGTTTTAATTTTTCCTACAATTTATGGGTATTTTTTCATTTCCAGAGTATGCTCTATATGGACCAGTTCTATCCAGAAATTTTCCAAAAGAGCAACTATCTTCCCTTAAAGCAAACTCAATAGTTGTTTCATATAGAGCAACAAGTAAACAGCTATGCAACTTCTGCACACAACACTGCAACTCGTTACAGACTAGTGGAATATGTATTGACACCATACAGTATAAAAGATGTATGGCACTTAAAAGTAAAGATTTATAAGACTCCCTGCACACAATATGGTGCTGCGCAGTGGATACTAATTCCTTAGCGAAGTGTTATTCGCCAGTCAGTGGATGACAGGAAGGCTCTGGATGTGGGTTTGCATTGCGGCTCCCTGAAACTGAACTAGTAAATTGGAGATGGCGCTGTGTACAGCGTGAGGGAGTTAGCAGCCAAACTTTGCAGAACGCAGGAAAGTTCGCTGGAGGAGAGGCGACCCGCAAGTCTGACAGGACTTTTCCTCTCAAATTACCCTCGGCTTTTCAGTGCCAGAGCGAGTTCCGCGGACGCTTTACGGCACACATGTGTCCTCTATTGGATCGCGTGTGTTTTAAATGGATTATCGGTGTTTTCGGAATACCTCGAAGTCAAAACTCACCGTTGCTTGCTGTGCCGCTACAGTGAATGGTTTCAATGGGGGTTTGCCCTGAGTATGTGAGTGAACGCAGACAACTGTTATGTGATTGAATTGCATCCGTTTTCACATGTGTGTTGTTCTTGTGATCTGTTACCAATGTTGGGATTGTATCGCATGCTTTAAAAACAATGAATGACTTCCGTGACAAGGACTTGACACCGATTTCAAGGAAGCACCGACTCATGGCTGCAGCTTTACCCATGGAGGAGAATACATTACCAGGCAACGCTTCTAGGTCTGACCGTAATGGGATTGGATTAGTACATTGCTTTATTTGTGGCAGTGGTGTCACACCTGGCAAAGAATTGCGACTGCAAGTAAAATATCAGAGGGAAAACCTTCCCTTTTTCCCGTTTCTGCAAAATCAGGAACCAGCGCCCGGGGCTGCAGAAGTGAGTACGGATGGTCATGCTTTGGTCTGTGCCGTGTGCCACTGCTTTCTTGCGGAGCAGTGGAACTCATTCGAGCGAAGCAGGACACCGATTGAGAAACGCATGTACTGGCTGAAGAGACCGTATCAGTGTGACTCCAGACGAATACCGCAGGAATGGAACATCTCATACGATCTGGAAAGGAGAATTAGTGTCAGCAGTCAAAATTTTGACGGAAATGAGTCAGATTTCTCCTCTTTTTCTGACAACGACAACATGTCAGACCAAGAGTTAGATTTGGTTGACAGAGGTGCTGTCAGTAAAGACAAATGTTTCAGAGTTTCGTCTAACAGCAAAGTTTCCAAGGACGGTCTGAGGAAGTCCGGCACAATCAGTGTTAAAAACAGCCCCGATTCTCAGCGGGCGATCCGCTACCCTGTCAGTGTTTATGCCGCTCAGGACACGCAGAAATCGGATAGTGCTCTGCCGCCCAGGCGCACATCTAAAATTATGAATCATGTATCTCAATCATCGGTCTCTCTGGCGCAGCTCCAAGAAAGCCTGCCCCAACGATGCTATGATAGCCCTTCTGTCGAGACACCTGTGCAAGACAACGGAATCATTATGCGCAACAAGCAGTGGCTACCGGAGCGGAATGCCAAACATCCCGAATCGCGCCAGCTCGCTGCCGACAACAGCTGTAACGCCAGGCTCCAGTCGCTTCTGTTTCGCCAAAGCCATAAAAGCGCAGATGTTGCTGATGTAGCCTCCGTGCTGTCACCTGCCGGCGCGCCCCTCTCCGCCCTCTCCAACCTGAGGCGCGACGCAGACCTGCGCCGGTACCATGCTGCAGCCGGAGGGGACTCGGACAATTCAGACAACCACGAGATTAACATCACAAGCGATGACGAACGGGATGTGTTTTACAAAGTCACAGACCATAGAGAGGAGGCACTGGGCTCCTCTTCCTTCTCCTCCTCCTCCTCAGTGTCCCAAGCCCACAGAGGGGACAGGCTGTCCTCCTCATCAAGCAGGCCCCTGCCCAGCCAGTGCTCCTCTGAGGAGTGCGCCTGTTTCATCTGCGGGAGCAGGCTGCCCCAGGCAGGCCGCTTCAAAGTGAGCGTCCAGAAGCAGGAGCGGGCGGCCAGCGAGCCCTTCTTCCCCTTCCTGTGGCTGCACAACCCCCCGCCGGGCGCCGTGCCCCTCAGCCCCGGCGGCTCCACGCTGGTGTGTACCAGCTGCCACACATCCCTCATGCAGCAGTGGCAGGGCTTCCAGCTGGCAGACGTGCCCGTGCTCCAGAGGCTGTACGTGGTGCCCCTCAACCCAGGCGGCCCCGGGCCCCTCTCCCCTCCAGCCCTCGGCGGGGGCGAGGAGGGCAGCAGGCGTGAGCCCAAGCCTCCACAGCACCACCACCACCCTCACTCTCTGCCCCACCCTCACCAAGCTTTGGGTCAGCCTGGCTCCACCTCTGCCCACCACACGGCTGCCAGGGAGGCCTGCTACCTGTGCGGGCAGGAGTGTGGGCGAGAGGTGAAGGTGGCCTACGCCCGCGCTGGAGAGGGCAAGGCCCGGGGCTCCATGTACTTCCCCTTCATCAACCTGCTGCCGTGCCCGCCGAATGCCCGCGGGGTGCGGGACGGGCGCGTCCACTGCTGCGTCACCTGCCACGGCATCCTGGAGGACATCTGGGCAGCTTACCGGCTCTGCCTGAGCGAAGAGCTCATCACGTCAGTCAACACCTTCCTGGGGAGATACCACCAAGCTCTCAACTCCGGCAGTGGAGGCTCCAGCAGGGATAACCCCGGCTCTCGCTCCCTGGCCCCGTCGGCAGCTCCCGTGTCTGGGGTCAGTGCAGGTGGGTGTCACGCGTCGGTCTGCTACCTGTGCGGAGCGGAGCTGGGCAGCGGTGCCGAGCGGCAGATCCGCGTCAACCCTCCGGGGCGCGGGGGCCGAACGCGAGCCATTCTTCCCCTTCCTCACCGTGCACCCTCCGGCCCCCCGCGCCCGCCCGCCCGACGCCACGGGCCTGGTGTCGGCCTGCGCACTCTGCTACCACGACCTGCTGGGCCAGTGGGCGCAGCACGAGAGCCAGGCGTCCGGCGCCGGAGCCGGGGCGCCAGCCAGCAGCCCGTGGTCGCGGCAGTACGGCTGCGACTCCTTCGTCTGCTTCTTCTGCCGGCAGGAGAAGAGGAGGCCGCTGGGCCTGCGGGCGGTCAAAGTGGCGCGGCTGCCCGTCTTCCTGTACGCGCCGCGCGTCAGCCGCACGCTGGTGGTGGACGACGGCAAGCAGCTGACCATCGGCTCCTGTGTGGATTGTAAGGCCGTGGTGCTGGCCGGACAGAACATGAAGCCCGACGGGGAGCGGATGGAGAGAGGCGGACCGACGCATGCCAATCACAAGGTAAGGATGGCTGCAAACGATTGGTCTTCTCTTGTGCTGGCAATTTCTCTTTTGAATAAGCATCCATCCATTCCACTTGGTGTCATGGTGTCACTGTTGGCATGGTGACATGTATGATGAGCAGATGCGGGGATATTGTCATCGTGGGTGACAGTGTCAGTGTGTGATCCCTGCTGGGTGCTGATTTATGACTTGAGATGATGCCAATTTTCTGGCAACTATGTGATGTTTTCCTCCACATGGACACATTGATCTCACACACAGACAGGTTTTGGGGGGGGGGCATTATGGTTTGGGTCATGACATGCAAGTGTTGTGGTATTATGGAGGGTCTAGATGTGTGTGTGAGGTCCTTAGTGTGTGTGTGTCTCTACATGCATTACTCAGGATGGTCATGGACAGTTAAAACTCTGTAATGCCACGGCAGGCTTCGGCTGTTTTAGGGGGTTCCCCAAACCATTAATAGGCTTGTCTGTAGGCTCATACAGATGACAGATATCTAGCAGCTCTACAGGCTCTCTTGGTCCGCCTCTGAGAATAAGCCTCTGAGAATTTCCCTACATGGGCTGTGATTATGTATGATGTGTGTGACATGATGTCTGTGTATGATGTGTGTGACATGTATGTGTGTTGTCTGTCCGATATGTGTGTGATGTTGTGTGTTGTTGTGTGTGGAAGCTCAGCACTCTTGTTTACACTGCAGTGTCGTTCTTTCCTCCTACGTCACCGTTACCGCTCCCTAGCTGCGTCTCTCTCTCTTTCTCCCTCCCTCACTCCATCTTTTTACCCCCTCTCTCCCTCCCTCTCTCCCCCTTGCTGTATTTCTCCCTCCCTCTCTCTGTCTACCTCCCTCTCTTCCTCCCTCTTTCTCTCTCTCCCTTTTCCTCTCTCTGTATCTTTCTTCCCCTCCCCCCCCCCCCCCTCTCTGTCTCTCACCCCTTCTCGCTCCCTGCCTCTCTATCCCTCTGTCCTTGTGGCCGTCCCAGGCGGAGAGTAAGACCGGTGGCAGTGGGGACACTGGAGGTGTGGGACTCTCCACTGGGAGGATAATGAGTGCTGCGCACAGTCCCTGGTGAGGGATAAACGCTTGGCCTTGGGGCTCTTGGGGGTGGGGTGGGGTGGGGTGTGGGGTAGAGTATGATGGAGTGGGGTGGTAAGGGGTCGGATAGGGGGTCGGGTAGTTGGGTGCGGGGTCAGGCAAAGCCAAGGTGTCTACCAGCAAGCAGCATTCTTCAGCTGAAACCTGAGGTGTGGGTCACACAGTGGACTCAGCGGCACAGATGGGGCCACTTTTTTTGGGGATGGCAGAAGCCAGAAAAAGACCCATCTCCCATACATACACTGCCTGTGTGTGTGTGTGTGTGCATGTGGGCATGTGTAGGGAGAGAGGGAGAGAGAGAGAGAGAGAGAGAGAGAGAGAGAGAGAGGGAGAGAGAGAGAGAGAGAGAGAGAGAGAGAGAGAGAGAGATTTACACACTGACCTCGCTATTTTCAGTTCAGTTGAAATGAGTAAGACGTATGCCTCACAACTTCCCACACACACACACACACACAGACACACACACACAGACACACACGCACACACACACACACACACAGACACACAGACACAGACACACACGCACACACACACACATACATATACACATACACACACACACGCAGAAGAATGCTTGTTTGTTGACTCAGGCTTAAGGGCAGTGTTTCTTCTGTTACAGTGATCTTGCTCACCTCCCCTCTGCTCTCCTCTGCTCTGCTCTGCTATGGTGAGCTCCAGCTGTGGGGGACCCCAGAGAGGTGCTTTCCAGTGGGCTTGTGTGTGAGGGAGTAAGTGTGCGTGTGTGTAGAGTATGTGTGAGGGGGTGAGTGTGTGTGCGTGTGAGGGGGGTGAGTGTGTGTGTGTGTGGGAGAGGGGGGGGGGGCTGCTCAGTCTTGCTGGAGCCAGCGCTTCACAGATGAGGAAAGAAAAAAAAGAGAGCGAAAGAGAAAGTGAGTTAGGAAAAGAAAGATTGAGCAAATGAAACAGAAAAGACAGAGAGAGAAGAAACACAGAGAAAGACAAAAAGAGAGAAACAGAGAGAGAGAGAGAGAGAGAGAGAAACAGAGAGAAAAAGAGATAAAGACAGAAAGAGACAGAAAGAGTCTCTCTCTCACAAACAGTGAGAGAGAGTAGGCATAAGACCAGAGTTATTTTCTCATTTCTATTTTCTTAAGACGTTTTGCTTGGAGAGGGGCCATGATCAGATGTGCGTTCTTGGCTGTTGAGGTGCCGTACGTGCCTAATTGTGAGCGGGTCGGCATGCCTGATGTGGCTTCTAATCGGTGGGAGTAATAGAGCCGTGACATTGACAGGCACACGCTGCGTTTCACTGTACACTGACTGTATACGTGGAGCCCAGTGGGAAGAAGCCAACGGCCCAGTAATCAGGTTCGGGGTAATCACAGAGGAGTTAAAAGAGACACAGGGGTAGACATCTGTGTGTGTCATTCATTCTGTGTGTGTGTGTGTGTGTGTGTGTGTGTGTGTGTGTGTGTGTGTGTGTGTGTGTGTGTGTGTTACTCTAGTGTAGAGTCATAGACTGTTGGGTGTTGGGGGAGACCAGCTGTCCTGTGGTGAGACTCAGCCAAAACCATTAGAGAGAACACACACACACACACACACACACACACACACACACACACACACACACACACACACACACACACACACACACACACACACACACACACACAGAGGCTTTACTCATTGATTGCTCATGCCTGCACTCTCATGATTATCCAAACCTGTGGAAACAAAGACAGCCTCTTTAACTTGGGCACAAAGACCAACACATGGACACACACATGCAAACCACAAATATGATCACACCCATATGAACCTGGTATGTGTGTGTGTGTGTGTGTGTGTGTGTAGGGTTGTGTGTGTGCATGTGTTTGTGTGTGTGTTTTGCATTTGCCAGTGGAAGGGATATGGTGCAGTGGGTTTGTATCCTGAGGGCAGTGCTGTTTTATTTTTTCTTTAAAGCTGTCGCCAAGAGATGACCTCATGGCTCATGAGCGAGGGTGTCGGGGGTGTGAGAGAGGCGTGGTGGGGCAGAGGGGTGTGTGTCTGGTGGGGGAGGTAGGCAGGGGTGGTGTGTGTGGGGGCTCGAGTAGGGTGGTGTGTGTGAGAGAGGCGTGGTGGGACAGAGTGGAGCTGCGGGGTGGCTTGACGGAGGGGTGTGGAGGGTAGTGAGGGGTGGTGTGTGTGAGGCTCGGGTAGAGTGGTGTGTGTGTGTATGTGTGTGTGGCAGGGGTGTGTGTGAGAGAGGCGTGGTGGGTTGGAGCAGAGTTCGGCGTGGCGGCCTGACGGAGGGGAATGGGGGAATGGGGGGGGGGGGGGGGGGGGGTGGTGGTGTGTGTGGGACTTGGGTAGGCTGATGTGTGTGTGTACGTGTGTGTGTGTGTGTGTGTGTGTGTGTGTGTGTGTGTGTGTGTGTGTGAGAGAGGCTGAGAGGCCGGCATGGGGAACAGGTGCTTAGCCCTCCGCTGACACCCGATCTTCTCCCGAGCTCTCCTGTCATCAGTCATATGTCAGGACAGGGCCGCACATCTGCTCTTCAGCCACCTCCGAGTCCTCTAAAGACAACCAGAGAGACAGCGAGAGAGAGAAAGAGAGGGAGAGAGAGCGAGACAGACAGAGAGAGAGAGTAATGGAGATAGAGAGAGAAAGAGAGGGAGACAGACAATGAGAGAGAGAGAAAGAGAGGGACAGGGAGAGGGAGACAGACAGAGAGAGGGAGAGTAATGGAGATAGAGAGAGAAAGAGAGGGAGACAGACAATGAGAGAGAAAGTAAGAGAGAGACAGAGAGAGAAAGAGAGGGACAGGGAGAGGGAGAGGGAGACAGAGAGCGAGAGAGGGGGAGAGGGAGGGTGACAGACAGATGGACAGACGGACAGACAGAGACAGTAAGGGAGGAAGATAAAGTCTAGCTCAGAGAGGGACAGAAAAAGAAAGGGGGAGAGTAACAGAGTGAGCAAGGAAGAGAGAAAGAAAGATGGACAGAGTGGGTGTGAAAAGGTTTTAGGAACACAATAAACACTGCCAACCATGTGCTTTTGCCTATCTGTCTTTGTGTGTGTGTGTGTATGTGTGTATTTGTATGTGTGAATTTGTATGCGTGTGTGTGTGTGTGCATGTGTTTGGCCTAGGCTAAAATCCTCTGTTTTCCACGTGGAGCGCTCAGCAAGCACAAACAACTCATTCTACTCCAGAGACGAACTATTTTCTGTTACTCTCAGTGTCTACTGAGAAAGCTGGAGGTGGGGAGACGCCATCGCCACCACCACCAGCACCAGCACCAGCACCAGCACCACTGACGGCTCCTTCGTTAGGTCTAAATTAGCCGCTGAAACAGAAGCCAGCAGCACTGGCGGAGCCTGGGAGCCAGACCTTGTCAATATACACACGATGTATGCATGTGTATATGTATATATAGCTGTGGCCGCTGTGTGTGTGTGTATGTGTGTGTGTGTGTGAGAGAGAGAGAGTGAGTGGGTGAGAGAGAGAGAGAGAGAGAGAGAGAGAGAGAGAGAGTGGGCGAGAGAGAGAGAGAGAGAGGGCAAGAGAGAGAGAGAGAGAGAGGGCAAGAGAAAGAGAGAAGGAGAGAGAGAGAGAGAGAGAGAGAGAGAGAAGGCCGCAGGCCACCATAATTACACGGCTGTGACACAGCTCAACTGGGCTCAGCCACCCAACTTGAAGGGACCCAACATCTGTTCCCAGGTCAGCCGCCTGGTGAGGCCCTGGGATGGGTCACCACCACTCCTGCTGCTCCTGCTGCTCCTGCTGCTGCTGCTGCTGCTGCTGCTGTCGCCAGTGGCCACCCAGCACGGAGCTCCAAGAGGGGAGATGTAGGCCATGTTGATGGAGGATGAAGCGGGATGAGAAAAAAAGGATGAAAAACATATTGTTTTTGTGAGAAGAAAAGGGCAAAAATAAAGAGAGGGAGAAAAAACAGGGGAGAGACAGAAAGAAAACAGGAAGAAGGGAGGATAGGTGATGCATGGCTAGAAACCCTGGCTGTTCCCTCAGACTCTCAGTCTTGTCCTCACTCATGATCATCTGTTTATCTCAAAGGGGCTGTTTAGTATTAGAACAACAGCTCCCTAGGAGACCTGCTGCAGGCCAGCTAGTCCTGAAAACTCAAATGAATTGTGTGTGTCTGTATGGGAGTATGTATGTGTGTGTGTGCATGTGGGTGCATGTGTGTGCGTGAATGTGTGTGTGTGTGTGTGTGTGTGTGTGTCTGCATTTATGTGGGACTATGTATGTCTGTGTGTGTGTGCATGTGTGTGTGTGCGCGCTTCTAGATCACCCCAGTTGAGAAATATAGAACTGTAGCAGTTTAAGGTGTCATGACACCCTTGAAAGACTGAGGAGGAGCAGGTGTGTAACACACACACACACACACACACACACAGCCAGTGACAAATGCACTTAGAGTAATCTGTCATGATGCCAGCTCTCACTCCCACACACAAAATCATACACATGCAACTGGAAAAAATGCTGGTATGTGATGAGGCATGTAAGATTGTGTGTGTGTGTGTGTGTGTGTGTGTGTTAACAAGCTGTTTATGTGACAGTCACAAAGATGCCCAGGTGCTCCTGTGTATGAATGCACATATGCACACAGTGTTCTGTGTGTCTGTTGGAGGTGCTATCGTGGGTTAGTGCTTTGACGTGACCCACAACAGGCATGGAGACAAGAGTCTGTGAAACTGCACACATTATTCCCGTAAAAATACACTACATCCCCCCCATAGAGTGTGTGGGTGTACTGTGTGAACAGACAAATGAGATGTCCCCTCTGAACAGCTAAGATGAGGTGAGGGAGGTATTTGGCATCGCAAGAGAAACACGCAGCAGCCTGGTGAAGCTACTTCCCCAGCATGAGTCATGAATGGAAGAACATAAACATCTTTAAGTAGAGAGGAGAGGAGAAGAGGAAAAATAGAGTGAAGGAGATGAGTGACATGGTTGTGACAGACTGATATATTTAGGCATCCCTTTTTTCTGTCTCTCTCTCTCTCTCTCTCTCTCTTTCTTTCTCTCTATGTTTTGCTGTTTGCATGGATGTTCCACTGATGTATGATTGGTAGATGGTGCTTGAATAAAGCCGCTTTAAATCTCTCTCTCTCAATGGAAAATCTCGAAGCATTTGAGCAAAGGTGTTTTTTGACAATGTGTTGTGTGTAATTGTTGCTGGCTGTTTGCGTTTTGCACCTTTCTTGGGGGATGATAAATCCCATGTTTAAGAACCTTGCTTTTTCTTATACTGTGAGGAATCTTTTGTAATTGTTCTGTGAACTGTAATAAATGCATTTTTAAAATTCAAAAATTCAATTCTCTCTCTCCCTCCTCTTGTTTACATTGTCTGTGTAAGGCAAGACACATTTATGCCTGTGTCTGTCTCAGTCTCTCAATTAATCTGTTTCTTATTCCCTTTGTACAAGACTGTGCTCCTGTTCTCTGAAGTGCTGGGATAATATCAGACAGTATGTTTCAGAACAAGGTTTTCTCATTACTCACAATAACATTTGACTCATTGCCGTTTGGTGGAAATACTACATATCCCAGGAGACACCAGCTAGCTTTGTGCTTTGTCATGCCCGCTACCAAAGGTTTGAGTCAGAGAAAGCAGTCTAGAATTGGTGCCTTTATGGATGGTCATTTGTGCATATATGGTAAAGTGTGTGTGTGTGTAGGTATGTGTGTGTGTTTGTGTTTGTTTTGGGGGGGTGGGGGGTGGGGGGTGGTACTGAAGTCGGCTGATGTTTTATTTCAGTGTTAATTTGAGTTTTGTCAGGGTAGTCGTGTAACTCTTTAAGTCGACATCTGCACCAAGACCAACACAGCTGGCCCTGCTTTGCACCTCCGTGAAACCCAATAGGGCCCCTAATGAAGGTGTATGAGTTGGAAGAGAAACCTGACAGACATTACTGAAAGTGTTTCTTTCATACACAAAAGGTAATCTCTTGATGCAGGGCAACAATTACTGTTCCAAACGATAAAGAACACACACACACACACACACACACACACACACACACACACACACACACACACACACACACACACAGAGCGTTTGTTTTGCACACACATTGTTTTGCCGTGAGTTTTCTGTTGTGTTGCAAGGAGATGGAAATATGTTGTGACAGAGTGGCTTGTGTTTCACAAAGAAGGCCTGCGGTGTTTGAGAGGCTTTGGTCCCAAGCCCCCCAGATCCTCCTGCTGAAGCCATGGGGACCGAGTATCATAATGCTGCCTGAAATAGCTCTTTCTTTCTTTCTTTCTTTCTTTCTTTCTTTCTTTCTTTCTTTCTTTCTTAAGTTGCTCTCTTGCGCTCTTTCTTCCTCTTGTGTTCTTTCTGTCTTTTTTTCTTTGTATTTCTTTGTCTTTCTTTCTTTTTTCTTTCTTTCTTACTCTCTTTCGTTTTTCTTGTTTTTTAGCTTTTTTATTTCTTTCTGTTTGGAAGAGGTCTGAGAAGGGGGGGTGGGGGGGGGGGGGGTGAAGAGTAATGTTCGGGTGTTTTTGTTGTGTTGGCTGAGAAAGCTGGGAAAAGGCTTCAAGCAGAGACAGGGAGGTCTGAAAGGTCCTCTGGGCCAAAGTCTGCTTTAAGGCGAGCAGAATGGATGATGGTGTGTGTTTCTGTGAGTGTGTTTGGCTGTGTGGGTGTGTGTGTGTGTGTATTTGTGTCTGTGTGTCTGTGAGAATGTGCATGGTTGTTTGACTGGGTTTTTCTTCATTCTTTACAGCAGATAGGATGTAGTATCCTTTGAGCAGGATATTCTGTTCAAGAAAACACGGCTGCAAATATCTGCTCAAAGCTCTGTTTGTTTACAGGAGCAGACAATCATGGCTGTGATTTAACACAGGGGTCAGACAAGGCCTGAACTTCACCAGCAGTCTAATGGGTTTCACTGCAGGCGGAGGAAAGATTGTACTATCTTCTACTACGACATGCTTGTACCAGCCTCTGTCTGTTCTGTGAGAGCATAAAAACTCTATTTGTGTGTGTGTGTGTGTGTGTGTGTGTGTGTGTGTGTGTGTGTGTGAGTGTGAGTGCAAACGCATGTGCAAGCACATACACCTGTATGATGGTGTGGATGTGTTTATGTGTGTGTATCAATGTTTCTTATTTATGTTTATGACCCTCTGGAACGTGGTGCTGCTTTCTGATTGGTTGCTAGGCATGCAGTAAAATCGTATATCATACACGCCTTGAAAGTAGTTCTGGCAAAAAAGTTTAAAACTTCAGCACCGTTCCATATCAATACCCAATAGAATGTACGTACCTACTGTAACCGTCTCTATCAAACTTCACAATTAATGGCAATGTGGAGTTCAATTTCCATGAACTTAAAAAAAAATAGTAAACCGAAAATAACAAATAAATAAACGTTTTGGAATAAGTATTGCATGTGTCACGTTGCTCAATCCAAGCTAGCTAACACCCAATGAGCAGTAGCAATCACCTTACCAAATGAAAGGTAACCTTGACAACCAATTTGGCTAGTGACTGAGGGCTGCGTAGCGCTCTACTTAACGTTACAAATATTAGGCTACATATTAGGCTCCGCTTCGCGTCGGGAAGTTCTTAGGCTCCACCTCGTTGACTTAAAACTGTATAATGCACGCCTCGTCGGATGTTACCCCTTACATATGTGTGTGTGTGTGCGCGTGTGTGTGTGTGTGTGTGTGTGCGTGTGTGTGTGTGTGTGTGTGTGTGTGCGTGTGTTTGTGTATGTTGTTATGATGAAATTTCTCAAGCCTCTGAGAGCATCAGCAAGACTCTGGAATCCCTTTGTCATGCCCCATGCCATTTTTCCCTTTTTGTAAATGTGTGTGTGTGTGTATGTGTGTGTGTGTGACTGTGTGCTCGTGTGTGTGTGCGAGAGCGTGCAAGTACAGTACGTGCGTGTGTGTGTGTGTGTGTGTGTGCTCTCTGGCACCGGATGCCAGGTGAAATCCGGTGTTGTCACCGGTACTGAGTCAGCAGGTCAGCGTCTCTGGTGTCACCTGTTGAATAGACAGAGGGGACAGTGTCTCCCCTCTCAGCTGTGCTAATGGTCGTCTCTCCCCACAGCACGGTGAGCAGACAGAAAGCAGTGGCCGCGGTCATCCAAGGGTCCAGCACCTCAGGAGACGTAGCACATTTCACTGACAATGCAAGAGCAGTTAGGTTCATGTTATGATTATGGCGTTTCATTGACCTTTAAAGGTGCGGGTTTTTAGACATTTGATAGAAAACAGTTGGCTCTACAATGTACGGTCCTGAAGTTCCACATTATATTCTATAAACCCAAGCATTCATTAGAACTTTAATCCTCCTAACATTTCCTTCAAACTTTTGTGGCAGTACATACTTAAAGATTGATGTCTACTTTTTCCAGAGGGTGATTTCCTGCCAGTATTAACAAAATAATAGTTTATATTTCTGTACTAATTAATTTAGATGTTACTATATCATAACATTAGAATTATTGTCTACTTTTTTATCAGGATTTGTTCATAATTACACGATGACAGTACTGACAAAATAAACAGACAATTCTCTACTACTTTATGTGTTTGACTGGTTACAGGGAGGAGTTATCCAGGCTTTTCCTAACTCATTTGTTTGACAGCAGTTTGTCATCGCTACATCCTCTGTTCAGAGAAACATTTGGAGTTGTGTTCAGTCTCCGGGCCCTTATAGTAGACTGAGTGTGACCTCTGGTTTACGGTGCCGGAGGCTTGATCTGGCTGCTGTAGCACGCTGTAGCACTGTAACATTGGGTGTATTGTGTCATAGGCTCCACACGAGACTGTGTAAATGAGGCCACTTGTGTGTGTGTGTGTGCGTGTGCGTGTGCGTGTGCGTGTGCGTGTGTGTGTTTGTGTCTGTCTGTCTGTCTGTCTGTCTGGGTGGAATCAGACCCCTTGTATATGTATGTGTTTGTGTGTAACTGTCAGTCTTTGTGTGTTTATCTGTGTGTGTGTGTGTGTGTGTGTGTGTGTGTGTGTGTGTGTGTGTGTGTGTGTGTCTGTCTGTCTGTGTGTCTGTCTGTGTATCTGGGTGGAATCAGACCCCTTGTATATGTATGTGTTTGTGTGTAACTTTCAGTCTGTGTGTGTGTTTGTCTGTATGTGTGTCTGAGTTTGTGTGTGTGGACTCGGGTCCCTTGCTTGTGTGTGTGCCTGTCTGTGGTGCTTCACAGACACAGCGTCTCTCTCTGGTTGGCCAACAGACAGAGACAGCAGCAGCAGCAGTAGCCGCAGCCCCAGCAGATGGGAAGGCATCAGTCTCGCGCCATTAAAGGAGCCTCTCGGATTTCAGCGGAAGGCTACTCAACACTCGCTTCCCATCAGGCCTGGCGCCTGTGTGGTCACAGCTTGAGCGCGGGAGGAACTCGGAGCTGAGGCTTCTAGGATGCCTTGTCGCTCAGCCACCCCCTAATGGTTGCTCTCCCCTGCTCTTTCAAACCACTGATCCTCTCCTGTGCAGATGATTTTCCACAACCACAAAGCTATTGCACTTTTCTGATGAATATATTAGGCTTTTTGTAAAGTTGTGGTCTGCTGTTACAGACACAGGTCACGGTATGTGTGTTATACACGTTTGCCATGTCCAAGCAGTGCTGTGCCTTCAACTGAGTGATTCCCACTGCATCACCTGGATCTCCACCAGGCGCTTCACCTGGGCAGCTGCCCTCTGGCGCTACCCCTGTCTGGTGCTGCCGTGTTCTCCCTGCTCCAAGCGGACCCCGCCCCCCCTTCTAGTGACCTCTCTTTTCCTCGCTCTCCCTCTTTTTCCTTCTCTTTCTCCATTTTTCTCCCCCTCCCATCATTCTCTCATCCTCGCTTTCAAATTGAAATGGAAATGCTGTCTCTCTGTCTCTCTCTCGCACTGTCTCTCTCTCTCTCCCTGTCTTTCATTTACTGTTTTTCTCACTCCCCCCTCATTATCCTTCTAATCCTGTCTCTCCTCCCTCTCAGCCTGTCTCTGTCTGTCTGTCTGTCTGTCTGTCTGTCTGTCTGTCTGTCTCTTTCTCCTTCCCTCTCTCTCTCTCTCTCTCTCTCTCTCTCTCTCTCTCTCTCTCTCTCTCTCTCTCTCTGTCTCTATCACATGCCCATGCCCCCTCCCTCTCTCATAATCTTCCTTTCTCTGCCTGGCTGTCATGTCATGTCAGCTGCCATCTCAGCTGCTGACGACGGGGTCTGACACAGCGGTGCGAGGCTCCCGCACACCTCCAGCGCCTGTCAGGCCGTCTGAAAGGGGTCGATTGTGCCCGCGGCTCCCCTGCTCCCCAGCTCGCTGTTCAGAGCTCTGCAAGAGGAGGGACTGCTTTGATGTGCCTGCGCCCGACCTCGTCCACCAAAGACCACTCTCCGCTTTTTTTCCCTCCCCTCCTCTCCTCCTCTCCTGCTCTCTCTCTTCTTTACTGTCCGACCCCCCCCCCCCCACACACACACACACACACTCTTTCTTTCTTTCTTTCTCTCCCTCCATCGCGTGCTCATTCTCTCGTGCTCTGTGTGCAGTGGGAATGTGGCTTGCTGGATCTGTTCAAGCTGATCAGATGAAAAGCAGCAGAGTGCAGGGCTGGCATGGCTGTCTGGCAGGAGGCAGAAGGGGCTTTCCATCTATGAAATGCAGAAAAGCTCTCTGTCTCTCTCTCCCCCTCTCTCTTTCACTCTCTCTCTCCCTCTCTCTCTCTGTCTTTTTCTATTTCCATCCCTCCCTCTATCTCTCTGTCTTTCCTTCTCCCACTCTCTTTCTCCCTATCTTTCTTTTTATCTGACATACTCTCGTTCTTTCTCCATTTGTCTTTCTTTCATCAACCTCTATCTTTTTCTGTGTCTCCCTCTCTCTCTCTCTTTATATGACACACTCCCTTTCTTTCTCTCCTCATCCTCCCTGTGTCTCTTTGACATGTGGGACAGAAGTGGGGCCAGCCCAGTTATGGTCCTTGGGATTTCTCTGCTGCTCGGCGTTCTACCGTGGAGGAAAAACAGTCCCTTTTGTCTGCGATATAGTCTTATTATGTCTGAATACAAAACCAGGTGTGACTTGAGCCCACAGGCCCAGTGTTTGTGCTCTGTGACAGTGCAGTAGTGCTGACAGTCAACATTAATAAGATGAAGACTTTCCTATACAGGAGCCAGTTTGTAGCCCGTCCGGACCAATGGATCTGGGAGGGGGGAAGTTGATTGAGTGGGGTGGCCAGTGTGCGGTGGGGGTGTGCGGGAAGTAGGTGAGAAGACTGGTGGAGTTCCCCCACTCCTGCTTGCCACATAATCACCCCCTCGCTCCAGTCCAGCCCAGGTCACGGACCCTCAGCCCAGGCCGGGCGTTGACAGATGATTGGGTCAGCAGAGTTCAGAGGTCAGCCAGGTGCTCCTGTTCCTGACTGCTTCCTGTCTGCCCACACACGCTAAGTGGCCATGTGTCTGCCGCCTTAGCCAATCAGGAGAAGAGGTGCGACACATTTCTCTAACGCTAACAACATCACTTGCGTATGCCACTGTGGCAAGTTTGAATTTGTACGCTCAAATTGTTGCTTTCAAAATGGTCGGTGCTGCTTTGGTGGCTTCGGCTGGCTGGCTGGCACAGGGTGGACTCTGGAGCGGAGATGGCAGCATGCACTGGGCTCACATGGAGCATGCCAGTCCCACTTGGGCACCTCCTGCCAAGGCCAGGAGCGAGCTCTTGTCTGTAGCCTGCAGCACTATAGTCCACAGTCTGCTGGATTCGGTGTGAACCAAACGCATGCCAAGAGCTGTGTGCTTTATTTCTGTTTTGGAATAGTTTCTTTCTTTCTTTCTTTCTTTCTTTCTTTCTTTCTTTCTTTCTTTCTTTCTTTCTTTCTTTCTTTCTTTCTTTCTTTCTTTCTTTCTTTCTTTCCAGAGAGGGTGCGGGTCCAGGAGGGTGGACTGGAAGGGTGGGTGGCTGTAGGAGGTGGTCCCGTGTGAATCTCGTCTCTCTGCTCCCCTCAGCAATTATCTGTTGACCTGAGAGCTCGACTGGAGTCATTGGGGTTGGAACAGGGGAGGTGGATTGTAGTGTGTGTGTGTGTGTGTGTGTGTGTGTGTGTGTGTGTGTGTGTGTGTGTGTGGGAGGGGGACGGGGACTGGAGCCTCTGGCTGTGGCCACGTCAGGCCTCCCATACTGGGGCCCAGAGACTTGGCAGGCAGGGCCCTGACCTGGGACTGGTCACGGCACCAAAGGCCTGTTCTCAAACACTGGGACGCCTGCCAAAGTCCCCCCTCACTTTTTCTCTCTCTCTCTCTCTCTCTCTCCCCGGCTCTGTCTCTTCTCGTCTCTGCTCTTTACTCCTCTCTCTTTCTCTCTCTGTCCCTGTTTATTTCTCTTTTTCCATCTCCCTTTCACTCTCTCTCTCTTCCCGGTCTGTCTTTTTTGTGTCTCTTGCTTTAACTCTCACTCTCTTACTCTCTCTCTTTCACTTTCTCTGTCTTGCTCCCTCGTTCATTTTTGTCCTGTTTCTTTGGCTTACCTCCCCTCCATTTGTTCTGCAGCTCCTCATTGTGGTGGATGGAGGGATAGTGATGGAGGGATAGTGATGGAGGGATAGTGGTGGAGGGATAGTGATGGAGGGATAGTGATGGAGGGATAGTGATGGAGGGATAGTGGTGGAGGGATAGTGGTGGAGGGATAGTGATGGAGGATAGTGGTGGAGGGATAGTGATGGAGAGATGGGAGGGGGGGGTAGTGATGGAGGGATAGTGGTGGAGGGATAGTGATGGAGGGATAGTGATGGAGAGATATTGATGAAGGGATAGTGATGGAGGGATAGTGATGGAGGGATAGTGATGGAGGGATAGTGATGGAGGGATAGTGATGGAGAGATAGTGGTGGAGGGATAGTGATGGAGGGATAGTGATGGAGGGATAGTGGTGGAGGGATAGTGATGGAGGGATAGTGATGGAGGGATAGTGATGGAGAGATGGGAGGGGGGGATGAATGGACTGCAGCAATGTAGAGGGCTGGAGCTGGTATGTACAGTAGACAGGCCTGTGTGTGTGTGTGCGTGCGCGTGTGCGTGCGTGCGTGTTTGTGTGTATTCATATATGTGTGTGCATGCGTGTGTATTTGTATGTATGTGTGTGAGTGTGTGTGTGTGTGTATTTGTATGTATGTGTATGTGTGTGTGTGTGTGTGTGTGTGTGTGTGTGTGTGTGTGTGTGGAGTCTGATAAGAGGGACAGACTCTTTAAATGCCATGTTCAGGCCTTACACAAAAAAAAGTGTCAGGCTAAAGAGGAAACTAGCTGTAAAAATTCTTTTGGTGAGCGGACAGGCCCATTAAACATGACTACACTCTCTCCTTTTTGTTGAGTAATGGCTTCCCTCCCCTCCGTTTTGAATGCCAAAAGTCTCAGTAAGCGCTCATTGTTCCGATGGTAACTCTCAAAGCACAGGCGATTGCCCAGTCCCTCGCATTCTTTTTTTTCCCCAGTTTTCATGTTTCCATGATTGCATTGGTCAGAGCAACAGCAGGCGTTTCATAGAAACCTTCTCCAGCTTGGGCAGACTGCATGGGGCCACAGGCAAATGCTTTTCGCCTCACTCCTGTTTCTTTGGGCTTTTTTTTTTTTTTTTTTGGTTAGCAGAGAGTTCACTGCTAGTAGGCTGTGGTGGTCTGCTAGTGTGGGGTCTTTGATGTTCCCTTTCTCTTTCTCTCCCCCCCCCCCCCCGTCTCTGTGTCTCTCTTTTTTTTTTTCTCTCTCTCTCTCTCTCCCCCAGAAGTGCTTCTCAACCCAGACCCCCTCCCCAACACACACACACACACACACACACACACACACACACACACACACACACATACACACAGACACTCACACACTTGGCAGAGGGAGAGATCGGAGCCAAGGTCATGTCAAAGCAAACTGGGAAATTCACTAGACCACGGAGAGAGGCTGGTGAGGTGAGCTGTGTGTGTGTTGTGGGAGCGAGGGGAGGGCTCCAGCCAGTGGTGTGGCTTGAATGTAAACGTACGTGTGTGTGCGTGTAGTATATGTGTATGTATGTATGTAGGTGTGTAGGTGTGTGTGTGTGTGTGTGTGTGTAATGTGGAAGAGGGAGAGGGAGAGGGAGAGGAGTGTTGTTTTGTGGGTAGGGTGTCATAACAGGGTTGGTTTTCTTTTTCATTGGCTGCTGTAAATGCCCTGTGCTGCTCTCGCCCTTTCCCCACCTGTTAGAGCTGGTGAGAGAGAGAAAGAGAAGGAGAGAGGGAGAGAGAGAGGGAGAAAGAGAGAGAGAGAAAAGCAGGGGGGCTGTGTGTCTGAGAGTGTGAGATAGAGAGTTCAGAAATAGAAAGACAGTGATAGATTGAATGTGTGCTTGTTTGTTTGGATGTGATAGTGAGGTTGCAGCTTACCAATAGCAGAGGAGAGAGCTTCAAGCAGCGCTAAAGAAGCATGATGAAATGGTTGCATATCTGCTCATTGCTGTTGCCGCGTCTTAGCCGGCCCTAAGCACTCACTAGTTCAGCATCTTCAAATGTCATCATCCACTTCACACTCCTCCACCCCTTTCCACGTCCACTCCCGACCACCCAGACACCCAGTTACGCCCACACCCACAGCCTCCACCGACACACAAATACATCATCACATGCCCATGGGGGCCTCTCTCTCTCTATTTCCCTCTCTCTCTCTCTCTCTCTCTCTCTCTCTCTCTCTCTCTCTCTCTCTCTCTCTCTCTCAGGCGCTCAGGTACACATCTCTTATGCTTTCCTTTTCTTTTCATTTTGCTCGCTCTGCATCTTTTCCATCCTCCCACTCTTTCACTCACTTGCTCTCTCTCTCGCTCTCTCCCTTACTCTTACTTTCTATCTCTGTCTCTCTTGATCTTTCTCTCTCTCTCTCTCTCACAAACTTTATTCTCTGTGTAATCTGTTATTCAAAGGGCAGGCTAATTTGAGAGGCTGTTTCTCCCTGTGGCTGCCGGGAGGCTTTGCTCATTTGGGTGGCTGGTGTGCATGTGTGTTTGTGTGTTTATGCGTGCATACAGTATGTGTGTACACATGTGTGTGTGTGTGTGTTTGCATGTGTGTATGTGCATGTGTGTGTGTTTGCATATGTGTGTGTGTGTTTACATGTGTGTGTGTGTTTGTGTTTGTGTGTGAATGCGCGCGTGTGTGTGTGCATGTTCATGTACGTGTGTGTGTGTGTGTGTGTGTGTGTGTGTGTGTGGTATGTCAGAGGTGGTCACATGCTTCTTCTGTGGTGGTGACTCAGTGGCTGGGAACAGCGTGCCTCTTAGATCTGGCGTGACGGGCACGGATGTGTGTTTGGCCGCGTGTCAACACAGGGCTATCCTAGCCACCGCACTCCACCAGTCACGCTCCCAGCTAGCATGGATCACATACAGTAGACATCCTCCGCTCAGAGGAGAGGGGTGGGGGGTGGGTGGGGTCAGCTCTCATTTCTCCTCACTGTTGTGGGCCACCTGCAGAAGAGAGCGGTGATGGTGCATAACACGGTTACACGGTGCATTACATGATCAGATAATGATGTATGATTGTCCACTTGTGTTGTGTACACTGTAAGGCCACATAGGCATACACAGATGCAGTATCCTCTGAAACAGGAAGACTGTGCCCGTAAGCATGTCCATAAGCTATGATCCTACCTTCTGTGTGGCATGACTCATCATACAGCAGAACCTAAAGAGAGAGAGAAAAAAACAAAGCACAAAAAATATAGAAAGGAGAAAAAATAACAAATGCAAAAAAAAGATTGCATGTGTGCAGGATTCTGCAGGAGTTCCCCATGCCCTGGATTTACTTTAGTAATTACACAGCGTCTCAGCCTAACTACAGAGCAGCGCTGCTCCCCGCCTCTGACACACACTCCCAGCCAGATCGCCCAGTGTGTGCTTCTGCTGCAGTGTGTGTGTGTGTGTGTGTGTGTGTGTATGTGTGTGTGTACGGATGTGTGTTGTAAGGTAGAGGTTTGTGTCTGTGTCTATAAGTGTGTGCATGCATGTGTTTTTGTGTGTGAGGTAGGGAGGGAGAGAGAGAGAGAGTGAGAGAGAGAAAGAAAGAGAGGGAAAGGAAAAAAAAGGTTGTAGGTACCCATATAGTAAAGGAGAGAGAGAGAGAGAGGGAGAGAGAGCGAGTGAAAGAGTGGGAGGATGGAGAGATGCAGAGTAGGCGAAATGGAAAGAGGAAAAGGAAAGCATGGGAGGAGGTGTGTACCTGAGTGCCTGTGGCAGTGTTGTGGTGTGGGACGTCCTCCAGGTGTGGGCCAGTGCAGACAGGTGGAGCATGAAAGCACAGCTGGACCTGACGCAGCTGCACAGAGAGTCCCAGAGAGATGGGGGGAGGGAGAGGGAGGGAGAGAAGGAGCGAGGGAGGGGGCCCAAGCATGACAGGGAATCAAAGACTCAGAGAGGTGAAAGAGAGTAGTATAGTTAGAAAGAGAGAGAGAGAGAGAGAGAGAGAGAGAGAGGATAGAAAGTGAGCGAGGGAGGGGGCCCAAGCATGACAGGGAATCAAAGACTCAGAGAGGTAAAAGAGAATAGTATAGTTAGAAAGAGAGAGAGAGAAAGAGAGGGAGGAAGGGAGCGAGGGAGGGGGGCCAAGCATGACAGGGAATCAAAGAGTGAGAGAGGTGAAAGAGAATAGTATAATTAGAAAGAGAGAGAGAGAGAAAGAGAGAGAGAAAGAGAGGGACAGTAAAACAGAGGGAGGGAGGAAGTGAACGAGAGAGCGTGGTGGGGGGGCAAGCATGAGCGCTAATCACAGAGTGAGAGAGCTGAAACAGAGTAGTAGAGAGAGAGAGAGAGAGAGAAAGAGAGAGATAGAGAGTAGACAATGTGTGATATACATGCCTATAATAGAGGGATAGAAAGAGGAGGCAGGAGAAAATGAGAGCCCAGGCGGTATTAATTGAATGTGTGTGGGATGTCCTCAAGGTCTGTAGTGCCATAACCAGGTGTTACTGTATGTGCAAGCCCTTTTCTCTAACTGCAGGTGCTAGCACAACAAGTCCTCCATGTCATCTCTGTGGGTGTCAGACTGGGTGTGTTGATGTGCCTAGCGCTTGCTAGCGACTACCAGCCTAGTAATGCAGATGTCTCAATCAAAACTCTGTGTCTGTGCTTGGGTTGGGTTCGGTAGTAAAGGGGGTCATTTGTATTCTTCACCCAGGGGAATGTGTGTGTGCTGCCTTTCTAATGATTGTTCGACTGTAAAATGACTATCAAGTGTCGAGCTGGAAGACACCATGAGTCTATTAAATGCAATCTGTGCAGCACTGTGGCTGGTGGGATATCTATACCTCTACTACTACTACTACTACTGCTGCTGCTGCTGCTGCTGCTTATACTTTCTCTCTCTCTCTCTCTCTCTCTCTCTCTCTCTCTCTCTCTCTCTCTCTCTCTCTCTCTCTGCTGTGCTGATGGGGTGTGGAGAGCGGGGCTCAGCGGTGTGTCTGTGTTGGGGACATGGCGCCAGGACAACTGGCTGTGACTGCTCAGAGGGGGAAAGTTCAGCCAAAATAACCTCCTGCCCAGGTGCTAAATTTACCCTCTCTCTCTCTCTCTCTCTCTCTCTCTCTCTCGCTCTCTCTCTCCCTCTCTCTCTCTCTCTCTCTCTCTCCCTCTCTCTCCCTCTCTCTCTCTCTCTCTCCTCCTCAGACATGCAGGCACACACACACACACACTATACATAGTGATGTTCTGCAGTATATTTGCTCATAAATATGCACCCCTCCTCTGCTGCTATTTCACTTTTTTGTCTCTCACCTCCCTTCATTGCCTTTTTGTCCTCTCTCTCTCTTTCTTTCCTCTATCTCTCTCTCTCTCTCTCTCTCTCTTTCTCTCTCTCTGTCTTTCTCTCTCTCTCTCTCTTCTGTGCTCTTTCTCAGTCTCTCTTTCTCTATCCACTCTTTCACTTTGCTCTCACTGCTATTCTGTTCTCTCGCTCTACTTTTCCTCTCTTCCCCTCACTCCATCTCTCTCTGTTCTCCCTCACTCTGTCTCTCGTGCTGTTCACACACTCTCTCATTCTGTTCTATCTGCTCTCTCCCTCTCTCACCCCCTTTCTCCCTCTCTCCTCCCTCTCTCTCTTTCCCTTTCCTCTCTCTCCCTCTTTCTCACTCCCTCTGTCTTTCCTCTCCCTCTCTCCCTCCCTTGTCTCTCTCTCTCTCTCTCTCTGTGTCTGTCCCTCTCTTTCCCTTCCTCCCTCTCTCTATCCCGCCTCCCCCCTCCCTTCCTCCCTCCCTCTCTCTCTCTCCCCTCTCTCTCTCGCTCTGTCTGTCTGTGAGGGATTAGTGTGGCCACATGTTGGCCGGTGGAGGCCAGCGGTGGCTCCAGGCAGGCGCGCGGGCGGCGTTGCTCATGGAAACCCGATCGCTGGCGGCTCAGCGCAGCGTTTGATTTATTCCCCAGACCCGGCAGATGGCTGCAACAGGAGTTTGTTTAAGTTCGCTTCAGAGCTGGGCCAGCAGCCAGGAACACGGCTGGGGGGGGGGGGGGTTTGGTGTGTGGGTTGGGTGTGGGGATGTGGGGGTATATGTGTGGGGGGAATGGGGTGGGGTGGGGAGGTGAGGGGTGTAGGGGTGGGAGGAGGAGGAGGAGGAGGGGGGGTGGAGAGAGCGGGGCTGCCAGAAAAATGTTCAGCTACTCTGGACGCCTACCCACCACCACTTATGAGCCCCCTTCATGCAGCACACACACACACACACACACACACACACACTCACACACACACTCACATGTGTGTGCATACACACACGCTCCTCCACACACACACCTCACACACGTGTTTGCATAAACACACGCACACACACATGGAACCCACACATTTCTTCTCTTAACATAATCCACACACAACACTCTCACTCACACACATGCAAACACACACACACACACACACACTTTTACCACATGTACACAGCCCATTCATCTGTCAGCTTAACATAACCACACACACACACACACACATTTATGCAGCTTGCATATCTCTCCCCTAAGCCCAAGCACGTACATATACACTCATACGCAACATAAGAGAGCCTGCATTCCTTTTTCAGCCTGCAAGCCTAGCTGTACACACACACACAATCTCATCCCCACACACACCCCATCACCTACACGCAGTCTCATCCCCCACACAGTCACAACACCCACACACACATTGAGAAACCCCTAGCCGTACACACACATTCTCATCTCCACAAACACTCTCTCACCCACACACACATTCTCACCACTCCCTCCCCTACACCCCTGTCTCTCTACCGCTCCCCTCCCCTCCTCAGATCCCCCTCTCCTCTTTCTTTCTCTCTTCCCTCTGCTGTTCTTCCCCTCCATCTGTGAAACACACACACACACACAGCTATGAGCCCTTTAGACCGAGTGAGTGTGTGTGTATGTGTGTGTGTGTGTGTCTGTCTGTCTGTGTCTGTGTGTGTGTCCTGTGTGTCTCCACATGAACACACACATGCACACA
>CM050207.1:27816907-27821907 GCA_027475355.1 Coilia nasus
TGTGTGTGCGTGTGTGTGTGAGTGTGTGTGTGTGGGGTGTGTGTGTGTGTGGTGGTGTTGGGGGGGATGCATATGGGGCACACCCTCTCTCAGCCTGGCCAATTAAGAGGGAGGACAGGCTAATGATTAGTGTGAAGCTAACGATGGTAGCCATGAGCTCATGCCTGATCATTTTTAATGAGTGATCTGAGGGAGTATCGCATGCGAGCCACGCATTGATAGAAATTGCTTCCATTTGGTGTGTGCTGCAGGGGTGTGGGAGCCGGAGTCTTTGTGGGTGTGTGTATGTGTGTGTGTGTGTGTGTGAATGTTTGTGTGTTTGTGTGTGAATGTGTGTGTGTTTGTGAATGTGTGTGTATGTGTGTGTGTGTGAATGTTTGTGTGTTTGTGTGTGTGTGTGAATGTGTGTTTGTGAATGTGTGTGTATGTGTGTGTGTGTGAATGTTTTATGTGTTTGTGTGTGTGTGTGAATGTGTGGGTGTGTGTGTGTGTGTGTGTGAATGTTGTGTGTGCTTGTGTGTGTGTGTGAATGTGTGTGTATGTGTGTGTGGGTGTGAATGTTTGTGTGTGTGTGTGTGTGTGTGTGTTCATTGTTTGTATGTGTGTGTGTGTGTGTGTGAATGTTTATGTGCTTGTGTGTGTGTGTGTGTGTGAATGTGTGTGTATGTGTGTGTGGGTGGTGAATGTTTGTGTGTGTGTGTGTGGGTGTGAATGTTTATGTGCTTGTGTGTGTGTGTGAATGTGTGTGTATGTGTGTGTGGGTGTGAATGTTTGTGTGTGTGTGTGTGTGTGTGTGTATCATTGTTTGTATGTGCCAATGTGGTGATCTGTGTGGTTTTCAATATGTGTTTGGATGTAAAAGCATATGGGTGCAATGTTTTTGCGAGTGTGTACGTGCACTTCTGGTTGTGTGTGTGTGCGTGTGAGGTTTGCAAACGTGTGCGTGTGTATGTAGAGTGTGTCAGTGGGTGAACTTTGTTGTGCGTGCGTGTGTGAGGTTTGCAAACGTGTGCGTGTGTATGTAAGTGTGTCAGTGGGTGAACTTTGTGTATGTGTGCGTGTGTGAGGTTTGCAACAACGTGTGTGTGTGTATGTAAGTGTGGCAGTGGTGTGTGTGGCATGTGTGTGTGTGGACGTGTGTGCACGCATGTGAGTGTGCGTGTCAGTGAATGTGTGTGTGTGCTGTATGTCTCTGTGTGCATGTGTGTGTTGCTGTTGCTGTTGTTGTGTGTAGATTGTCTTTAATGGTTTCATTCATGAGAGGCCTGTGGTTGGAACTGATAGGGGAGGGATACCACACTACATGGCCTGCTGGAGCCTGAAACCATGTGTGGGAAACATAGGATCTAGAAACAACTCCTCTACCACCCCCAAATCACCCCCCTCCACACACACACACACAACACACACGCACACACACTCACACACACACACACACAACACACACACAAACACACACACACGCATCTACTCTCCACACACACAACACACACACACACACACACACACACACACACACACACACACACCACACACACACACACATATCAATTCTCCACACACACACAGACACACACATATACACAACACCCCCCCGGCCTCAGGAAAACTTTACTCACTGCTGTCACTGCTGACTTTCCCTCTCGACGTAATTGCAATCATCGTTGTCTTAAGTCCTCCGCCCACATTTTCAAGCAGGCAGTCTCGGCGGCGGCAGTGGGGAAAGGGAAGGCAAACAGACGCCAGTGTAGCAAGGCATGGTGGTCATCATGTAGCCTGCACTTCTGATGTAGGCCACTCACTTTTGCTTGGTCTGGCCTGGCCTGGCCTGTCCAGGATTCCTTCACCAAGTACTGCAAAAGATGGAAAAACTTAAAGAAAAAAATGACCAACTGCTTTGTTTGTATTAATGCACCTTAGATTTGTGTAAATCTTAGAAGTCGCTTTGAGGCAGTCTGGTCATGTTGTGTTTATTCAGAATTTATTCATCCGGTGTTATTTTATTAAGCCTGGAGTGACAGCATCATGGAGTGTGATGGTTTGCTACTTGGCTTTAGCACACTTGTTATACCTTTGGGCTTGCAAGCATGAGGCAGGATTGATGAAGCGCTCATTACCTTGTTCAATCACGGGGGGATTCCTTCATGCGTTACTAAGCCAGCATGCCAAGAAGGGCTTCAGGTTGTCTGGTGCTATTCCAGTTTTCAATAACGCACCTAGCAGCTTCTATTTTGAGCATACCGCCATTCCCCCTCCCCCCTCTTTTTTATTATTGTCACGGCACTCTTTCTCCCGTCTCTTGAGAGTCCCAGGCAGCGGCGAGGCTTTGCCTGTGGGACTGACTGACCGGCCGAGCGAGTGGTGCGGCGAGTGACGGCTTTCTGGGCGACATCCCGGGGGGAAATGAAAGGGAAGTGCGGTTGCTTGGAGACCTCTTTCGCCGCACTGATCTTTAGCAGGTGTTCCTGGCCATTCTCCTCTCCCCACTCTCCCCTTTCAGCTTCACTTTGTTGTTCATGCCCCGCAGCAGTCGGTCCTTTTCCCTTCTGGCTTCTGGTGGAGAGCATGCTGATGCACACTTGGCATTCTTTAGGACAGCACATTTTTTACTGTGAAAGATGTCACTGAAAGATGGTGATATATGAGGTGATGTGGATCGCTCTGGCAGTATTGCTGTTTTTCATGCACTGAAAGTATTGCTGGCAGTATCTGGCAGTATTGCTGTTTTACATGTGCACACACACACACACACACACACACACACACACACACACACACACACACACACACACACACACACACACACACACACACACACACACACAACACACACACACATATGCACACGCCTCCCTGGAGAGTCAGTGAAAATCACTCAGCTTATGCAGAGTGCCCTGGCATTTTTATTATGTGTTGGGAAGCTGACCAGTGAGATGGTGGCTGACATCCTGTTAGATCTGGACTGCATGGTATTTGAGAGGGATTCTCTCTCTCTCTACATCTCTCTCCTCTCTCTCTCTCTCTCTCAAGCTGTCTCTTCTTCCTCTCTCTACATCTTTTTAAAATTTGTCTTGCTTCCTTTTCATTTTATTTGCTGATTTTTCTCACACTCCAATAAATGCCTTATACTAACTCAAAGGCATTGAATAAATGGGGGCTATTCCACATTCTTTGATAAAACTTTTTTTTTTTTTTTAATTCTTACCTAACAGCCTGAACACACTGGTGGTTTGCCTCATCATTGTGATAAGCTGTGTTTCACTGTAGTGTTGCTGTGGTGGGTTTCCACATGGGGAGGAGTGACTTCCTGTAATGGTGTGGCACAGGGGTTGGGTGTTGGTGGTGGAGAGGTGTAGGCAGACCGAAGATGAAGGTAGTAGGCAAACCTGCCTGTAAGAGAGTGACTGTGAGGGACTGACTGGGATGACAAACACACACACACACACACACACACACACACACACACACACACACACACACATACACACACACACACACACACACACACACACACACACACACACACACACACCACACACACACACACACATACACACACACACACACACACACACACACACACACACACACACACACACACACACACACACACACACACACACACACACTTACTCACTCACTCTCAACGACACACAAAATCCAGCTGAATGTTTATATACATTTACGATGCATGTCCCAGTACATGAAGTAATAACACTAACACTCATCCTGTCCTTTGAGCATAGGATGCGCTTTTACAGTGTTTTGAGAAGCCACGGATCTGTCTGTTACCATGACCGACTTGACACTTGGATACAGTTGTCATGGCAGCCAGCACTGCCCACTTCACGCTCACTCAGAAGGCCATTGAGTGTGTACTGGTGCAAGAGTCTAATGTTAGTTGTGTATGTGTGTGTGTGTCTGTAGTCTAAGCTTAGTGTGTATGAGTGTGTGTGTGTGTGTGTCTGTGTGTGTGTGTGTGTGTGTGTGTGTCTGTGTGTGTGTGTGTCGGTGTGAGTGTGCTCATTTGTATGTCCAACAGATTATTTTTCATTCAAGTCTGTCAATGCACACTTACAAATATTTACATTGTCCTCGGCATGATCATTTCATGATTAAAAAAAGGCTTAATGTGAATCAATGTTTGGACTGGGTTTGGTGGGGTGTGGAGATTGTGTGTGTGTGTGTGTGTGTGTGTGTGTGTGTGTGTCTGTTTCTGGAGAATGCTTTCCTCCATGAACAATTGCCAGTCGCCAGCATCAACAAAGAGGCCTTAGAAGTGTGCCAGCCCAGATCTCCAGCTGCTCGGAGGTTTGTGTTATTCTGAGACTTCCTATTCCCCAGACTCCAGTCAGCTTCACTACGTATTTCATTTGAATCCCCTGACACGGCCCAATCATCTGCTGCTGGGGTTTGTTTTGTTTTTGCGCTCTGTTCATTTATTTACTAATCATACATTTTTCAGCGTGTTTTTTGCTGGGTTTCGCTCAAATCCTCCTCATTGCAGTAAAGAGGCGGTCTGGGACTGAAGGGGCACAGCAGGAGGTGAGAATGGGGTGGAGAGATTTAGATAGCAGAGGAGGAAAGATGAGAGAGAGAGAGGAGAGAGAGAGAGAGAGAGAGAGGAAAGGAAGATGCTGGAAAGCTAGAGAGAGACAGAAAAAAAGGGGAGGAGAGAGAGAGAAAAAGAGAGAGAGAAAGAGAAAGATGCTGAAAGCTAGAGAGAGACAAAAAAAGAGAGAGAGAGAGAAAAAGAGAGAGAGAGGGAGAAAGAGAAAGATGCTGAAAGCTAGAGAGAGACAAAGAAAAATGGAGAGAGAGAGAGTTGGATGAGGGGGTGGATGGTTGGGACCTTTGGGAAGAGAACTCAGATTAGTTAGGAGTTTGCATTTTGCATAGGCTGTTTTTTCCCTCTCTTTTTCTACACCCCCTCTCTCTTTCCCTAATTCATTTTCTTTCTCTCTCTCTCCCTCCTTCTCTCTCTTCTTTAAGGAAAAGAG
>CM050207.1:27879407-27881907 GCA_027475355.1 Coilia nasus
AATTGCTTTCTTTCACTTTGACATCTCTCTCACCACTTTTCTCTTTCCATGTACTTCAGGAAGTCCCTCTCACACACAAAAATCTCTCTCTCTCTCTCTCGCTGTCTCTCTCTCTCTCTCTTCATCTGTCTCTCTGTCGGTCTGTCTGCCTGTCCCTCTTTCTTTGTGATCTGTCTGTCTCTCTCTCTCTCACTCTACCTATCTATCTCTCTCTCCATCGGTCTGTCTGTCGGTCTGTCTGCTTGTCCCTCTTTCTCTGTGATCTGTCTGTCTGTCTCTCTCTCTCACTCTACCTATCTATCTCTCTCTCCATCTGTCTGTCTGTCTGTCTCTCTCTACACTACTACTGTATAAAAGTAAACAAAACCTCAGACTTCAGGGGCTCCACAGCCAATTAGGAGTGTTTATTTAGCTCGGGGGGGCTCCAAGACGGGGGGAAACTTTTCATCCGGGCAGAAGTGGAAACATCACACAGGCAGGATTCCCTCGCTCCATCCCTTCTTCTCTCTTTTAGCTCTGTCTCTGAGAATTTACTTGTCGGGCTCACACACACACACACACACACACACACACACACACACACACACACACACACAAAAATACACATAAAAACAATATACCGCACTGACTAAGTCAATTCATAGCTGAAATAGAATACAACATGAGAGCCCTGAATTCTCATGCAAAGCTCAGGAACTGAAAAAGGTCATGCCCTCACAGAAAAATAAATAAATAAATAAATAAAAAGAAAGGGAAGATACTGATAAAGATAAAGATACTGTACCTCACTCATCATCTAAAGTGGTCTGACGTGACATTGCTATTCCTCTACAGTAGAATTTATAACTTCCACAGATATCCAGTTGTATATTGCATATTAAGGCTAACAGGGGACAAAGTGTGTGCGAGGAGTACTCAATCACACCTTTTTTGACAAAGAGAACAACATAAGATAAAGAAGGATGATCATGGGAACAGCCTTCAGACCACTGACCTGAGAAAAACACAGAGGAGAGAAGGGCTTCAGTAAAGCCAAGCGTCAATAAAGTCTGTTTCAAAATGGCGGACAAAACTGGTGCTTCAGCTTGGTGGAGGTTTGTGAGAAAAGGTGCGGTGCAGCCCACCAAAGTAGAGCAGGACAAACAAGTGCTTAAGTGTGGCAGAGATTCCTCCGTACGCCCGACTCATCTCTCAGGATGGCTCTGGGGTGGAGGCAGACAGAGGTAAGGCTTCTGTGACCTGTGAAAAGCTGTCTCTAACTAAACCAACAAGACTGTTACCCTTGGCACAGAGCGGCTGACCACAGAGCATGCTGGCTGCCCAAGCTTGGCATGAACGGACACGGACACACAGACACACACGCACACAGACACTCTCACACAGCCAAAGATTGGCATGCGTGTGCACACACACACACAGACACACACACAGACACACACAGTCAAAGATTTTCATGCACGCACACTTACATACACACCTATGCATATGCTTACGCGCACACACACACACACACACACACACACACACACACACACACACACACACACACACACACACACATCTAGTCATGTCTTTTCGTTCCATACTTCCCTTGAAGTGCTTAAGTTGACCTTGGCAGCATTTAGCATTATACACTTACAGTAAGAGTGTACACAAACACATGGAAAAGATTTACCCTTACCACTCACCTACCCATGCACACATGCACACACACACACACACACACACACATATGCGCGCGCGCACACACACACACACACACACACACACACACACACACACACACACACACACACACACACACACATGCACACACACACACACATGCACACAAAAAGGCTATTTCTCCATGTAAGCAATACATTTGGACATATCAATAAAGTGTGTCACAATTTGCTTGGCTTTAAAATCAAGTCATTGTTCTCTTCCAAAACTCTCACTCTTCTGTCCCAATACACCAGAGCAATGTGATTAACAGAGCAGGATGTGTTTCACTGCTTGGAAGCACATCTATAAATCCTTCTTGTATTTTTAATAAAAAGCAGCCCTGTGTGATATGGATCTAACTAATCTTATATGCAGACAGTACCAGTTGTGCCACTGTTCTCTCTCTCTCTCTTTTTTCTATGTGCGCACACTGTAATTCTCTCTCTCTCTCTTTTTCTCCCTCCCTTCTCTCCCTCTCCCTCTGTCTGTCTCTCTCTGTCTCGCTCGCTGTCTCTATTTCAGTGTCCGAGCTTTATCTACGCACCCTTTCCACTCTGCAGGTCAGAGTCCTCTTAAGTCATGCTATTTCTCACATAACTTATTGCAGGGAGTGTTTGCATGCTTAGGGTGACCTTAACATACCCAGCACATCTCTGGGACCTCAGGGAAGGGCCCATACATCATTTCCCCCCACCAAAAACCCTCCAACTCCCACCTCATTTTTTGTGTGTGTGTGTTTTCCTTAAGCGGCAGTGGGACATTGCTGGTCAAAGGAAAATAACTATTGCATGGC
>CM050207.1:27886907-27894407 GCA_027475355.1 Coilia nasus
GCAGACCGACAAAGCATTGTATCCTTTATCATCAAATCAGGGACCGTGACATATTTGTTTTCCTCCTTGACTATTACAAAAAGAAAAAAATTCAAGCAGTCAGATACAAAGTAATATTTATAAACTTTGGAGACCCACTAATGCACAATTTGCTTTCCAAGTCCAACATTACAATCTACAATTATTAACTATCAGTAAGATAAATTAAAGTTAAATGCTCTGGCACTTGTGGGATTTAACATATGTAATGCATGTAAATGTTTGTACATTACTTACCTTGACCTTGATATCAGTCTCAGGTACTCTAGTGATTGTAAGGATCCTTGCTTCATTGAGGAGTTTTGCCCAAAGTGAAAGCCCTGACTCTGGCTCTCTCCATCACACAAGTTTAAAACCAGTCATTCGTTTTTAATGAGATTCATGCATTAATCACTAAACATTGCTTCAGTCCACTCCAATGTTTAAGACACAAAACATAAACAACAATCTGATTATTTCTGCACATTTGCAGGCTGAAGTAAATGCACAGAAGGCCACCAACAATGCCCACAGAAGTACCAGGCAGATGGAGGAGAGCATTATGGAGTTTCAGAGACAGAAACTAGAGGATGTTAAGGTTGGTAGGAGGAAAAAACACATCCAAGCAGCCCTGAATTTGCATGCCTCATGTTGAGTGTTGTTTAGGGTTGCCACCTATGTCTGACAAAAACCCGGGACATTTCGGCAACCCAATCAACCTTTTTGCTTATAAGCAGCAACCCGGTGTCAGTGTCTCGGGGGAATATTTTTTTCCCCCAGGACAGACCATTAAAAACCGGTACAATCAGGTAATACCGGCACAGGTGGCAACACTAGTGTTGCTGGTAGTTATGTACAGTATCATACACAGTGAATGCTGGTGATTTACATGTTCTCGGAGCCAACTGATTGATTTTGCTTCCACATTTGTGCTTGATGTGCTGCTCGTGTGCTGCTAATGGTGGTGACCGGCATGTTGTTACTTTGATTACAGAGGATATTTTCAGACTTCATCATGATAGAGATGCTCTTCCATGCTAAAGCCCTTGAGGTTTACACCCACACCTTTCAGAACCTTGAGACAATGGATATTGACAAAGACCTTGAGGTAAACTCACAAATGACTCACTTTAGCAGCTGAACAAGTTTAGCTAAACGATGTAGAAGCTTTGTTCTGCCAGCTTTGTGAAGTGTTAATTAAAGGAGTAATGTGCCTGTGGCCTCAGTTAGATGTTACATTAAGATGGGAAGTTAGGTGATCAGACAGTTGTGACCAGTTGACTTTATATCCTTTTTTGTTGTTTTTTTTTGGCCCCCACATTTATTTTTGGTTTTAAAGCACTTTGTGTTGTACCCTTTGCAAAAGAATGTGCTATATCAATAAATACTTACTGACTTATTTACTTTAAAGTGAAGTTGTGAGCTGTCATTGTGAGCTCTGTGGGGTCAAATCAGAATTTGTGGATCTCCTACTCAGATGTTCATGAGGAGGATCCCAGTATCAGATTTGCCCCCCCTGGACAACCAGATACTCCAGAGTGTCCGCTCCACCTCCTCAATCCCTGCTTACTCCAGCCCTACCCCCTCTACCACCAGGCCCCCACCTAGTTACATACGGGTGAGTCTATAAATGTCTTCTGTTTACTGATTAACATTGCCACAAGACCCACATCCAAACATGACATGTTAGGCTCTGGACTCACGTTAGAATGCTGGAAAATCCCTTTCCGTGCCAGATGTGAGTTCATTTCTTCATTAAGTTGTCAAAAATGTTTAATGTGAGTTCATCTCTTCATTAAATTGTTTAAAATGTTTTTACTCTGTAAGAAATAAATAGATAATTGAATGATAAATAAAAGATAAAATCAAAAGATTACCATGATTAAAGGAGAGGACTTCTATTAAGAAGTACTAGTCAGAAATCAAGAATAAAAAACATATGCAGAATTTTACAAAGAGGCAGAAATCAAAAGAATGAATTCAAACTGCGTCGGAATGATGAGGGAACGGAGTAGAAACAGCAGCATCTGGAGCACAGGTGTTGAAGCGAACAGAGTGATGGAGGAAATTAAAAGAAACAGCACAGGGAAGGGAGGGGAATATTCCGGAATATTCAGACAGTGAGAACTCACAGGCAGAGTGAGTGTGGCCGGATGTGTTTACTGAAGGAGCTGGCGCCAGCCTTAGATGGACGGAAATGAAAAGACAGGTGATGGAGGGAAAATAGACGAAAAGAGAAACAAATGAGGAAAGTGAAAGGGACTGTGCCAAAAAGAAGTAGAGCAAAGGGAACAGCGGATCTGGAGGCAATCAACCAATGGGGGATGATTGAGATGAAAAGCCCAAATGAACATCTCAAAAATTATCTGACAGAATTACAGAGTTCTCTTGGCATATTTTATATCTTAAACCCAAGCTTCATCCCACTCTTTAAACGTTTTCCATCTTCTGAACAAAGTGTTGTTTGAAAATCAGATGCAGGAGAGATGTCTTCGGATGATAAATCAGAGGCAGAAGAGAGATGCCTTCTTATGATAAATCCAAACACTTCCATGTGGCTTACATTTTTAGCCATTTTTTGAAGTGTTTTAGTGCCCAGACGTTTATAAGTATTGTGGACATCTATCAAAGAAAAACAACAGAGCCATCACTGAATGAACAAAATGATCATATTTGATGTTTTCTCCCAAGCTCTCTTCTTTTTTTCTGAATAAAGTCTTCATTTTAAATCTGAGGTACAGTGTATTAGCAGCGGCAGTATCTGACCACCAAATCCTAAAATTCTTTTTAAGGGGTATAATATGTGTTCCAAATGCTGTACACACTAAGGCAACACATCATCCAGGCTTGAATATTGCCCAACTGCTGACAAAATCACTTGAACACTCAATTGATTTTGATAGTCATGTGAAGTTGTACACAGTGCAGAGCAATACTGCCCTACAAAGGCAAAGTGCAGTAACTGCATCCACATTAAACCTGAGAATGGAAAATGGCTTCTAAGTGGTCATACTGCTGAGTCCAACATGTTGTAAATAATAGTGGTGATGTTTTTATGCACTTTCTTAATAGGAAGAACCAAGCTATTTAGTCACAAGACAAAAGAGGTGTTCCAGTCAATTTCCAGTCTAAACTCAGTTTTGCCAAAATGTGTAAGTATTGTGTTTTGGTTTTATAGGGCAGAATAGAGTACATAGTGTCAGCATCCACGCTCACACCACACTCCAAAGGCACTCTGGCACTCAGCTGCTAATGCTTCTCCCATAGCAACTAAAAGATTTTGTCCATTTTCCTGAAATGCAGTCCCGCAAGAGCACACTGCGCCAGCAAGATGAAGAAGAGGAGGAAGAGGAAGAGGGGGAGGAAGAGGAGGAGGTTTACGAGTCAGAGGGGCCCTATGAGGAACCACAGAGTCTACGGGAGTCTTACGCTGCACAGTACACAAGAGCACGCAGACAGACATGAGGGCAAAATATGCATCCCCAAATTTAAAGTTAGAACATGTTTACCAATTGCTCATAAGTAGCACTTTACATGATGTTTGTTTAAGTCTAAAGGTATGTATTGTTCTTAAAATATATTTAAATTACATTTTAAGCCATGAATCAAATAGCTGCTAAACCAGAGTATATTGATATACATTTTTATATAAATGATCATCATGTACCTTTTTTTGCTTTGGCAGAATTAGATAGTAACTGTGACTATATACACTACTCGTCAGAGCGTGATGAAAATTCAGAAGAGATAAATGATAATAAGTGCAATAAATGATTTGTTCGCAAAGGGTCAAAGCATTCATTTTTTCATTCAGTCTCACGCTACAGAAATGGCATTGCTTTCCATAAAACCTGGTGGGTGTACCAGGCAAAAATATTATATACCTGACTTGGTTTTTCATCTTTTATTTTCTTCCTATAGTGTTCTGAGATATTTTGCTGTTTTCCATTCTTCTTTAGTTTGTCTGATTATGGACATCATATCTATCATTATAAGACAATTGCTGAACAATACTCTTCTGATAGAATTGCAGAGATCACAAACATAGTTCTACAACTGTCTGCAGAGACAAAACAGTTCTGCAAACAAACCTAAAATCATTTTGAGATTTGAATGTGGATCTCCCTGGCAACATATATATCATTCACCAAAAACATTCAACTTAACCTGTGTAGTAAATTCTACTGTATAGTATAGGTGGCCCATTTATAGTGATCAATGTTAATTATTGTGTAATCCATACTAGCTTCCATCCTCTACATCTCATTCACATGTGTACACACCCACACACATTTCAGACACATATTACACCCATTTGCAAACACTGATACTCCTCATACAGACACAGACAAACCTCAAAATGTGAGCAGGACTGAAAGTCTAGTGGCCCTGAGAGAGATGGAGCTCTATTTTAGGGCTTTCCAGCTCTCTGCCTCCGACACAGAGCACTCATCTCCTGTCTGCTGGGCTGGGCTTGACTGGGTTGCTCCAGGCCATGTGACTTACTGAGGAGAGCAGACAGGCATGTGCCTGTGAGTGTGGCCTGCCTGTGTTTGTTTTGGGGGTGACACTGGAGCGACGCGTGGCACTGGCGCCTCTGTGAAAGCCACAGTGGCAAGCAGAGATGCCACCCCTACCCCGTCAGTCATCACACACACACACACACACACACACACACACACACACATAAAGGATTGTGTGCACACATGCATAAACACACATACACACGTGCACACATACACACGCATGCACACAGACGCACACACACACATGATCTCACTCATCTATTTTTATCTCTACCCCACAGCTCGACACGTTTGGACCACAATGCACCATTAGGAGTCACTGAGGCTGCTGGAGAGAACTAGAATGAGGATTAGCACTGGGCATGTGCACTAGCTGTGTGCCATCCATATTTAGAATCAAGATCAGAATCAGAATCAGCTTTATTGGCCAAGTATACTTACATATACAAGGAATTTGACTCCGGCAGATGTTAGCTCTCTATACACATAACACAGAACGTAATACAATACAATAAATACGATAGACTAAACAAGTATGTGTACTTGTATTGCACAGTAGGGACAACAATATACAATATACATACAGGCACCCAATATGGGCAATAATATACAAGTAGGCACATGGTGTCACAGTGGGTTAAACAACCGGTATGATAATATACCAATAAGGCATAAAGTTTGGGGGGTGGGGGCACAAAAGAGTCTTGAGTTGCTGGGCAGGGGACACTTAGGCAAGTCCTCACTTGTGTCATGTGCAAGAGAAGCGCTGGGGGGGGGGGGATACAAGGCCTTAACAGTAAGCATATACCCATATGTGCATGTATGTTTGTATGCATGTGTAGTTCAGCTGTTCAGTAGGGTGATGGCAGTGGGGAAGAAGCTGTTTTTGTGTCTGGTAGTTTTGGTGCGCAGGGATCTGTAGCGTCTACCAGAGGGAAGGAGGTCGAAGAGGGTGTGTGCAGGGTGAGAGGGGTCTTTGATTATGTTCTCTGCCCGCTTCCTGGTCCTCCCAATGTACAAGTCCTGGAGGGAGGGCAGGGGGGCACCGATGATTTTTTCAGCAGTCCGAATTGTGTGCTGTAGTCTGTGTTTGTCATGTTGTGTGGCTGCTCCAAACCAGACTGTGATGGACGAGCAGAGGATGGATTCTACTACAGCTGTGTAGAAGGTCACCAACAGTTCTTGTGGTAGGCCATGCTTCCGCAGCTGGCGTAGGAAATACATCCTCTGCTGCGCCTTTTTGAGGATGGCATTGATGTTGGACTCCCACTTCAGGTCCTGAGAGATGATGGATCCCAGAAACTTGAAAGAGTCCACATTTGATACTGGGCTGTGGGATATCGTGAGGGGGTGCAGCGGTGAGGGGTGCTTCCTGAAGTCCACAACCATCTCGACAGTCTTTAGTGCGTTAAGTTCTAGATTGTGTTGGCTGCACCAGAGCACCAGCTTGTCAACCTCCTGTCTGTATGCAGACTCATCACCATCCTGGATAAGCCCAATGACAGTGGTATCGTCTGCAAATTTAAGGAGCTTGACCGCTGGGTCATTGGAGGTGCAGTCGTTTGTTTACTACTCTCACAAGAACGCAGACACCCTTACCGCCTGAGCTCATTCTTAGTGCTGACCAGTCACCATTCTGGTAGACATATCTGGACAAGGCACCGCTATTGATCACTGTCAAGTCGCTGTGACTATTATTGACCACAGTAAAGTCACTGTCACTGTAATCGCTATTGCGCATAGTGAAGTCACTGATACAGACTTGTTACAGGGTCGCAGCAAGCATGTGTAACCGTTCTGGCACTCTGCCTGATGATATAACTACTAGTCACTGAAACGAGCTTCCTTATCTTACCACATGGAGGCAGTAGAGCTGTGAATGGATGTATGTACAATCAGAAATGCATCAGTGGTTTCACAATTGCCATTCATCGAAAGGCTTTTGGTTTGAAAATCATTGAGTTTGAGTGGTTAGTATAAAGGGCTGTTGCTACATTTGCCATAAAGAAAGACTTTAGAGAAGGATATATGTAAATTGGATTATACAAAATATAATACAATTTCTTGACTGTATTTGTAAATAATCTAGATAAATTACTTTTATTATTCCAAAGACCTTTTATAATATGTTATGATATGTATAAATGTTGTTTGGTGATGACCAACCATTATGTTACAATGGTATTATATTCACTGTTACCTGAGACTAGATTGATAGGCCAAGACTATGGGTATCTTGTCACCCATCTGCAAACGATTAGTGTGCCATGGTGATACAAAGGGTGATACGGGATTGACAGGAAATAGAATACAAAAGCCTTTCCTGGAAAAAAGAAGCTTTGTTCCCAATGCAACACTCCACCCTACTGCATTTCATTCTGCCCTATGGATGACAGGGTTGTTGGCTTACTGGCTTAACATGATAAAGTGCCATGCTCTAGTATGCAGGCAATCCTCATACATTTTTAATAATGACGGCACAGTCTCGAGCAGAGCTTTGATAATGGAAACCCAGACTGCGGTTGCCTCATATGCATGTGTGTGAGCATGACTGTCCTGGGCATTGTTCACCGTCATCAACAGCAGCAGCAACACTTGAGAAACTGGACAAACCCCAGTGAAGGTTATTAGAGGGTTATACAACACACTACACCACATGGATAGCTGTCGTGTTGTCTACAACATGGCAGAATGAAGAGCTTGTAAAAACTAAACTGAAAACCCCAAAAATATTAAGACAGATATTAGCAAAAACTGGGCAACAGTAGGTACATGTACATGAAGAGAAGCACTCGAATAAAATAAAAAAAGGTCTCATTGCATATTCGATAACACTGGAGTGAGCACAATTGCTGGACCCAAAGGACAGGTACTCAAGTGTGCCTCTGTCGCCTTTTAGTTCAGTTCAGGCTGATTTCCTGTAAATCAGAAACAATAGAACTAAACATGGCTATTA
>CM050207.1:27899407-28126907 GCA_027475355.1 Coilia nasus
AACAGAACAGAGAGAGTGAGAGAGAGAGAGAGAGAGACAGAGAGAGAGAGAGAGAGAGACAGAGACAGAGAGACAGAGAAAGAGAGAGAGAGAGAGAGAGAGAGAGAGAGAGAGAGAGAGAGAGAGAGAGAGAGAGAGAGAGAGAGAGAGAGAGAGAAAGAGAGAGAGAGATGAGGAGGGTGATACGTCCTGACATACCTCATTCGGATCAGAATGGATTTTGGTTGGAGGACGCCATGGGAGCAGAGAGGCATCACAAACACACAGAGAGGGAGGGAGCGAGGGAGGGGTGTCTGGCCCTGAGGGAGTGTGGGGCCAGCATGGTGAAGGTGAAGAGAGACATCACAAAGCAGCTGACACTTAGGGAGGCAGCCTTACATCAATGCACTGTCTCTAAAACTAGTAGAGAAATGAAAACAACTAGCTGTAAGGTAGTGTGCAAAGCAGAGATAATTGTGTTAGTGAAGCATCACTTAGTCTAGTATCAGGATTTTAACATGCTTTAGTAAAATATAAAATAACTGTATAGGAATATTTTTTTCAAAAGGCAAATTTCTTTTTAAAAAATCCAGGGCGCAAACTATATAGTTGATCATTTCTGAAATTGGAACAGGGATTTTAAGCTTTGTGAAGAAACAATGAGGCTGGTTTCATTGTTCTGAGCACTGTTCTGTTGACACTTCCTGCAGCACAGACTAGATTTCTGGCTGAATAATACCATCTAATATTTTTGGCCCCTCTCCCTGAGATATTCTCTTTTCATTTCATTCATGGTAGATTACAGAGTGCTGAGACATCTATTTAAGAAAAACAACAGACCTCACCTGCCGAAAACGTTAGTAGACGATCACAATTCAATCAACTTTTTAAAACTACTTTGGATATTAATATTATTATTATTATTATTATTAGTAGTAGTAGTAGTAGTATCATCATTATTATTATTATTATTAGTAGTAGTAGTAGTAGTAGTAGTAGTATGACCACATAGGCCTTAATGATGGCCTATTATAGAAAATATATGCTCAGTTAGAAAACAATGTAAGACACTTTGTAGGAGGTGAATTTAAATTATTTTTAAGGGAAATACCAGTGAAGTTGATGTTTGGTTTTAGCAAACCGTATTTTACCCTGTGATGTTTGCATGAATAGTTACCTAGTTTTAAACCAGGCGAGTGGTCTTACTGCATGCTTCTGGATAATGTCTGTGATATCCACTGTTCAGCCTGTGCCACCTGACCAATTTTAATTACCTCATAAACAATCACTGGTGTTAGATAGGTACAAAATAAAGAACTCAATGGCCTCATCTCTTTATCACTCTATACAGATCTCAGATAGGAAGGTTCACCCATTGACTGTATATACAGTCAGTCGGTTCACCTATCTAATGGGCATTACTCTCTGTACTCTGGGGAAATGATTGGCATGGCCAATTAACACTATAAATAACAGCAGATACATCTAGTACTTGTCAGTTAATTTTAAATACACACATTCTCTTTAGTTGCTTACAGGGGAACACCTATTTTAAAATTACTGAGAGAGCAATGCCAAAGCTCATTCATAGACACCATGAGGTTTTTCAACCTTCACACTGATCTGATTTTCCACATCGATGCATGAAGTGAGTTGCATCACAGCAGCATAGATCTGAATTGACTGATGGGCACTGCTGAGGCATCTAATGTGCTAATGTGTAAACCAGCGATTCTTCAACTCATAGACATCAAAGCCAGTGTGAGGGACACAGCAATATTTCATGGGTCTGTTGACCTGTGTACAGACAGCCATGAGCCTTTCTTTACAGGTTGAACTCAGGTAGCTCACTCAAATGCCCTATGTACTGACTCCTGGTGCTCAGGTTGGCATAAGTCAAGTATATCATGATCATAAAACTCAACAACTCAACAAAAAAACATAATTCAAATAAGGAAAACAAAGCTTTTTTGAAAAATGTCGCCACATAAGTTTTACATACCATTGAGGTCGGGTGAGGTTTAAAGAAGAACATCTTATTCTGTCTGTTCTACATTAAAGAAAAAATGTGTTGTAATTTATTGTAATGACATTTTAAAATTATGTGAAATATAAACACAGAATTAATTTGAATATTCTGAACTTTTCCCAGTGATAAACATTTTTAAAGGCATATGTTTATTGAGAGTACCCAGTATCAACACATCAACACAAGAAAAAATGCATTCAATAGTTAAGTCTGAACTTTCTTCATCCAGACAACCAACGCCCTTCAATTTACTTTGGGAAACAGAGATACTGAGGACAGAGATGTTATCTGATAGAAAAACGACACAGAAAATAACCCTCCCCCGAAGACACACAGCATGCCACAGCAACACCAGCAATTGTAACCCCACCTTCTGCTGAAGGTCCCAAAGGCCATGAGACATCGAAGCTGCGCAGGAGACTTACAAAACAGGGCAGTGCAATCACTCCTCTTGCTAAGTGACCTTTTCACAGTGCAAACCTTATGGTTATTTTTATCTTACCCAAGATAGTATTCTATACTTCACAACAGCTTTGTAAGTGTATCAATAGCATTTTTTATGGTGAAGTTCCTCATATCATGGTGGTGCATAAGGGTCATCGGGGGGGTCAACATGAATCAGCTCAGCTCTAAAACTGAGTGCATTCTGGTGTTCCTAACCCACCAAAATAGTGCATGAATCTGCCTGGGTCCACAATGCATGACCATTCATTCAGCAAATTATCTTTGAACGTGAAATCCTTATACTATCACTATTCCCTGATATGCTGTCTGCACATGAATATAAATAAATGTGGTTTTAAACCTCAGACACATATATGTGCAGGCTCCATACGTGTAAGTCCATCAGTGGACACATGCGGTAAATACAGCTATAATTCTAAAGTTATTACCATACCACACAGAACCAATCAACGCAAGAACATGTTGACATGTTATGAGTCACATACTAAATGTCTGAACAAACTCATGACAGGATTCAGGAGAGACAGTGGTTGGATACATTGGATAAAAGTGACTAAATGAGCCAAAAAATACTTTCTGTTCCATCACAAAAGCATTTAATAACATAAATTAGTAAAATATAGGCTAAGATACATAACAAATCCACTGTAAAAGTAAGGTTTTCTGGGCTGTTCATGCAACAGGTATGGTTTTGACATGATCTTTTGACACTTTAATACATTCAAGACACACAAATACAAAATAAAATTCAACCATGGTTTTAAAAAATTCTTATAAATAAAGACCTATGTAAACATCTAAACAATGTGCCCAAAAGAATACAGTCAAGGAAATAAATTAACAGCGCAACAACGGTGTATCAAACATGGGTTAAACACCAGAAGCAGTTATTTCCACAAATTTGTCAAAGCTAAACCTCAGTAAGACTTCTCCTCAAAATCAAGCAAGGTGCTTTATCTACACAGTATCATTCTTAAAAACCATATCACAACCTTACTACAATCTTTCTCGAAGACATTTCATGTCATTCAGCCAGGGAAGCTAAAAAAGTGTAGCTGGAGACTAAATAGAAGTAATAGCCCAACAATTTTGTGTCCAGCTCACAGTGTGCAAACCAAATTGCAAAAACCTTTTCAGTCACAACTAGCCAATGCCAGTGCATTATTACCAACTACATTCCAGCACTTTTTAAAATCACATTCATTACAAAAGAAACACAAGAGAATTTGCACTCTCAAAATTGTGCAAAGAAATTTTGCTGACAGTATTCCAGTGTGCATTTTCTTTTGTCTTTCCTTAGTTACGTTTTTGAATCCAGCACCTTAAAACAGATAAGAGGTGTCTTTTGACTCGCTCTGCCACATTCATTACACCCAGATGCTTGGGGTAGAGCCACCTACTGTAGGCACCTTATCACTGGACACAAAACGATGACTGCTTGTCATTCATTCAATCTGATATCTCTAGCAGTGCTTACTGCGTCATTAAGAAAATGATCAGATTGACTATTACATACAATTTACGACCTACAGCAGCTAAATTCACAGTAATGTGACTAAAGCACAAAATATTTGCTTTCTTCTCCACCATCTCACAATACACAGCCTATCTTACAGTCTAGCTACCACTTTTCTCAAAATAGTGCACGCAAAATAGTGCAAGACAGAATTTTACACTCAAAATGTGCTTCTGTGCTTACTTTTTGGCCTTGGCCTACCTTTTCGTATTGCTACCATCTCAGTTTTTTACGCATTCCTTTTTTGACATTCCTTTTTCAGCAAATTAGACGACATTTTTTCAAACATTGTATCATTGGATGGAAAATTGTCCGTTAAAAGCCTACAACAGCCTTGTTTTGGTGTATGCTAATCACTGATGCCACAAAAATACCTTGAACATTCTTGACAAGGGTAAAATGCAGTCTCTTCGTATGTGCAAGAACTTATTATCTGTGTCACAACTCTGCCCAGAAATGTTTGTTGCACTATTACCATTCTTCAGTGTTTCTTTGAGAATGTTACTGTGTAAGTCCCTTCTAATGAGATGTGAACACATCACTCTGTGTTTACACAAAAACAATAGTAGCCTATTAAGACAAAAGGTAATCTGGTTCCACATCCATTCATGGGTTAGTTCAAGTCAGTCAACTCCTAAAATGACCATGACTGATGAAGTCTGCGGAAACATGCACATATTAAACTGAAAGAAACCATTCCAGAAAGCATGCTTTAGACCAGAGAAAACAGCATGCCCTGAAGGACCTCTCAACATTACAGTGGCTGAAGTTAACAGAAATTACCCATGTCATCAAACTTCCAGCAGGGCCTGTGAAGACTAAAAAAGGATGATCTAATAATAACACAAAATATTAAGACCAGAAGAAATACATAAGTAATTATTCCAGTGATTTGCCCGTTTTCTAGTAAATGCAGAAGTGGAGGAAAGGCGACAGCAAGTGAAACATGTTATTTACTTAATGAGGACATTATGGCACTAGATATTTAAAGGTATTTAAAAAACTGCTTTAGAGAAAGGCAGAAATCCTTGATGAAAGGGTACTACTTCACTATGTTTTGGAAACAGATTCCACAAAGTCCACAAAAAATGCTTCTGGAGAAATTGGAAACTGTCCATCATTGGAAATTCCATCTTCATTGTATATACCAGAAAGCAATATACACTGAACCTGAATACATAGCCTATATTGTGTTTAACCTGGATTTACCACACTTTTGAGAGTCACAATAAATATGCACAGTTTGAGATCTGAGGTAAATAAATCCATCTGTAAAACAATACCTGTCAACCAAGTCAAGGTAAAAAGAAATTCAAGTTCTACTGTTTCTTTTTTTTTGTCCTGTCAAGGTATATGATGCAATTGTGAAGGGGTTTCCTTGCGTCAAGAGAAATACCGTGAAATCTCGTGTATTTGTAAGGCAGTAGACTGAAACGTGCTTGTTCAAAGTAGTATGTTCCCCGACCACTTTCTCTGTACACTGGTCCAAATTGTTTACGAAGATTATCCACAGTTTTAACAGTATTGTGTCTGTTAAACATATATGCTATGCTAATAAAGACAGAAATTGTATGAAAACAGGGATTCGTAACAAAAGAGAGGAAAATAAAAACACTGATTGATTGATTGAAACACTGATCACCTGTTTGATCATTTTCTTTCGGCCATTTAGTGATATAAAAATAATAACGACATACGTTGCGTTATACTGGTTCTGTTTTTAACCATGTTCCCGGTTGTTTTGGGAAATCTCTTGTCTGTCATTTAGCTGAGAGGAGGATTTTATTCATTTTAACATGAGGTAGGCTGTTAGGAGAACGATACGTTTTATCCCGTGAGGAGACTATTGTTCGAGTCTCACATGCACCAGACAGCCTGTCTCAATCACCCGGCAAGTACACTGTGTACAATGTCAGTTGTGTTGTAGGCCTTCTCTTTATTACAATAAGGCATGTCTAATAGTAGACAACATATTTAGAGGCTATAATGCAATGTCGGGCAGTATGGTGTGATGTAATTTGCAAAGAAACGACTGGTAGCTCAAACCCTAGGCTATAATAACACTGAATGATACATGTCTGTATGCCGCATTCAATTGTTGGCAATTTCACTGTCGTGACCAGTAGTTCTAACCTCGACGTAATGTTATCTGATGAAGCAGTGAGAAGGTGACTTCGCAGCATCTTTAAGACACTGGTTTGTGTTGCGTGAACTGTGCCTATTCAATGCACGTCGTTCTCTGCACGTGAACATCTGTTACATAAAGGCCATTAAAAGGCGCTATAGGCTTCAAATGTAGGCTACCTACACGTCTTCGGGATAACCATCACGGTTTTGTGATGGGGTATAGGCTACGTGTGCGAATATTTTTTGATTGCCAGAGAATACGTAGGCTACCCAAAGCCGTAAGCAAAACCAGCGTCAGAATTAATGTTTGCCTATATACAGCAGTCTGTCAAGGTCTGTGGTAGGCTGCAGCGGGAATTTACGCGAAAAAAGAAAACGCACAGTGTGACGGCGATTACAACGCATGCTGGTTTAGATGAAATGAATCCAACCATCCTCCCATTCCCGTGGTGGCGAAATTTTGAACTTGTGGCGTTTCACCTTGTAGTTGTTACCATTATTGTTGTCCCAGTATTCCTCTCCTTCGACACTGTATTTGACTGCAAACTGCAATGTGCCGCCACTCTCCAGAAAGGTCGGTACGATCATTTTGAAGGAGAATCTATCTGTAACTCCATCACTGGAGTGTGGAACATAGGATGCCAGAATATCCATAAATGTCATCCAGTTGTTGAGAGTATATCTGACTGCCACACTTTTCTCAAATGCAATGTTGAACACCCTTACAAACCCAGACAAACTAAAATCGTCACTCTGGACACATTCCAGCAACACTTTCAATTCTTTCACCTTTTCTATAAAGTTGGGTAGAGTTCCTGGATTTGTGAAATCCATTTCCATAAAAATGGTTTGGGTAGGCACCGAAGGGAATTTATCAAATCTGGTGAGACGTAGAGGATTCTCTCTCTTGAACTTGTCCAAAATGCGCTGTGGAACCTCTGGCACATCCGTGTCATCGAAGTGCCGAACAGAAATTAGCTCCAAACCCAAAGAGTCTGCAAAACGAACCTTTTTCTGACTTGAAGGACTTCTGCTCCGGGAAATCTCAAGCTTGGCTCGTTCGGCTGGGGTCGGCAAAGATTTGCACCTGCGGCGGAGAGTGGGACTCTGTGAGGGTTTGAGGAAGCTTTCTCTACCCCTGGGTCTTTCCTCCACCACACAGAATTCCAGTGGATCGCTGTTCCCATTAAGTTCTTCCTCGGTCTCTTCTTTCACTTGATTTACAGCTGCCAGGCTCCCGAAGAGCCCAGCTATACAGCTGTAGTTTCTCGGGATGCAGTTCTTGGGGGGCAACATGACCACAACAGAATGCACCACTTCACTTTCCATAGAAGGCTGCAGAGTGGTCTACGTGGGATGCTGTAAAGAGTTTTTGGGGCTGGAGGCACGTCAGGTGTCCGGTGACTTGAGCACGTGTTCGAAGCTGTGGTCGTCGTTCGTGACACTGCGGATTTCTAAACCAATCTTTACCCAGCTGCTGAGGAAACAGTCTGCACGAGAACAGAGAGAATAGTCTCAGAGAGGCACACCCCCTTTATTGAAAGTGCATACAGGTCCTGAAAATGTAAAGAATCATAGGTAAAACTGCAATAATTGTGTCACCCAAACAATTACTCTAGTCTAGTAATATAAAATGGGATGGCAGAGGGAAAATTTTACTCATGGTTTTCAAAGACAAAGCGATACCGGTGTCATGCTGAACAGGGAACACGATGTACCGGCTTGAGAGTCTACTGCCAAAATAATAAATTTCCTTAACGTTAATGCTACATGGCTTTATACAACTGTTTTGTTAAATATTACTTAAAATATATATATATATTATTTTAATTGAAAGGAGATAATATTAATGTTATTACAAGCAATTGCCAAACTGCACACCAAACACAACAAATAAAGAACGAGAACACAACAAATAAAGCATGCAAAATGATCAAAAATAATAAACATTATTAAAAGTCTAACTCTTAATTGTTTCTTTCAAACAGTTAAGTAAAGTAGCCTACTTGATTATTTTTTATCCATGCAACACAACAAATTATTAAAATGTTAAAGACAAAGCCTACCCAAACACTCCGTGTAATGCAGATAATGTTCCGATAGTGAACAATCACGCTGATTTCAACACTGAAAGCAACTGATACATTCTTTCAAAGATGAGGATCGGTTACTTTATAATGCTCTGTAGCGCGCCCCCCTGTCCAAACACGTCACATCCTTGTTCAGTCCGATTGTCATAGCAACGTTCTAACAGCGAGTACAACGAACTCCAGTTTGTTGTTGTGGTGTTCTAGGCCAGTTGAAGCGATATAAATATTTGATGCCCTCTGTTGACACCTCTAAGTAAACTAACAGCACTTGCAGGCAGTCCCTGCGTGTTGGGGTCGTGTGTGCAAGATGTGTAGTTCTGCAGGTTAGTTGGTAAGTAGGCTGGTTATCCTGTCATTACGTTGTTGTACTCTTAGCAGTAAGTTAGCCTGTTTGTACGAGCTTTTGTAGGAGAAGTTAATAAAATAATGTTAGCATAAACATTTAGCTAACTTTTAGCAGTCGTTACAGCGTTAACTGTCACTGTGTTAACTTACTATGGGCGACATGTGTGTTCATTACCTTTGAAATAGGTCAGTTGGCTGAGCTGACTTCACTGATGCTATAGTTGGAAGGATAAACCTAAATGATTTGGAACATGGAGAACTATCGTTGACCACAGTTAACTGTTAGTTAGCATACCTAAGGTTACAAAAATCGTTATCTGAACATGTTCCAAGTTTATACAGCCTACAAGTCGCCAACAACGTTATTAACAAAGAACACATATGTGAATGATGCCAACCAACCCTTTTAAAGTGGATAATTCGTCTGACATTACCCTTTCAGGCCCTTCCCTCTGAAAGACCATCAACATGGATTCTTTCAGAGGATTTGAATCAGCTAGTGTGTGTGATGACGAAGGTTGCGTGGTAGTAGACACAGAATGGAAAATGGAAGATCAACTCTTGTCAGACAGAGACCTAGTCAATACTCTTTTGGATGTCAGTGAAGAATGTTTCGGCAAAGATCAGGATCCAGACGAATTTGGAAGCCACATTGGCTGGGAAGAAGCTGTGAGTACTTTATATATTCTGTATATATATCAAATATTTGTGTTGTCTGTACTTTAATCGATTTACCGCCATAGAGTACAGAAACTAAAAATATACAAATTTAAGAACCCGGAGTCAGAGAATTTTCACTTACCTCAAACTGATCAATCCTTAAATACTATCAATTATTCAATTAATCAATTAATTGTGGCAGCTATGGACAGTATGTTAATGTTACCCTAAAGACATGCCTTTACTTGTTTTGTTTACAATTCCTTCTCTGGTAATTACCTAACAGGTTCAGGGATGGGGACAAGGCTCCTCTGTCCTTTGTTTGTTCCAAACGCAAAGGAGAGGTAAGAGAATGAAGACCATAGATGCAGAACTTCACTGTCTTCTTTGTGTTGATGCAAAGACATCAGAACTCCAGGAATCAGAGACCACAACAGACGTTCGACCCGAAAAAAACACCAAGAAAACTATTACAACCAAAGTAGATTTGTTAAAGACACGCCCAAGCAGCAAGTCCTCTGTCAGAAATACAGTAGAACTCCTACAGAAACCAAATGTCCTCACAAAACAGCTGTCAGGCTTTGGTGGCTTGCTTATTAACAGTACAGCTGCTCCATGCTTAGGCCTCTCCCACCAACAGGAGGACCAGTGTCCAGTGCTGAAAGACAGCTGTGCGTCAGGTAACGTCACCCTCATCAACTGCTTCACTGTACTGCCTCCCTTAAAAGCCTCCTCGGACAGAAACATGAGCAGCCCAAATGACCTTAAACGAGGAGAGGTCACCGTTGTGGCCAACATGCAAGACATGGCTGACATTTTGCACAGAGGTGCCTCGGCGACAGTACGCATAAGGGAGAGCGGCAGAGGTGTCGATGGCAGCGGGGAAATGAAAACACAAGCTCACCTGTATTCTAGCAGGTCTGCCGAGGACGGTCTACACAGCTCCCTTGCCTCCAAGTACAGGACGTATAAGAACGGCCGTCGCCTACTGACCGCTTTCAGTATCCCCATTATTCCCAAGAGGTGCGACCAGCCCTTCCCCACCATGGATGACGCAGAGCCCCCGGTCACCTACCGTCTGAGGAGGTACCCAGGACAGGAGGAGCTGGCAAGACCACCTGTGAGGAATCACAGTAGCAGTAAACTGTGTCTTGGATACAAGACCAAACACATCAGACGGGTAGACCCTAAACTACCCATGTTGTTTGGGACCAGGGTGGCTATCCCTGCCTCTGCTCACCGCCTTTAATGTCCCCATTGGACTGCATCTACTATGATGGGCCAATCAGCTGATTAAAGAGTTTTGACTTGACTCAGGTTGTTCATAGACCTTCATAAATTAAGTTCTCAGAAAATGTTATTTATTTTTGTAAAGATATTAGCAGCAGTTCAATTCCTAGCTGAATGTTGGTATGCATCTGTGCAAGTTACAGGCTGAATGGATTTTAAAATGGTAAAACTCAACTGTGTAACCTTAAGGGAGATGGAGATGAGCCTAGTTCATTTTACAAGCTCCATTTTCAGAAATAATGAACAAATGTGTTTGTCCAGGGATAAACCTCAGGGTAAAAGGACTTGTGTTTGGTGAGCATCCAAAACATAGTCTTATTTGAATAGAAAAACAGCAGCATACCTCATCATTGTCAAGCCTTGCAGGCCTCATTGACACAATTGATTTTGAAGGCTGCCATTATGTCATTGCTCAAGATGGGGTTTGCTCTTGTTACCAAGCAACCAAGTACAGCTCCTCCCCAGGAATGCTTGTATAAAGTTTTAGCTGCAAGTCAAAATTCTGGTGCAGCAGTCTCTATGTGGCAAACCTTAAAAACGGCTATTAATACAGTGAATTGCTTCCATGAAAGCAGAGGTACATTTTAGATTTTTTTTGTTTCTACCTATGTATGTGAAGATTTTAAACAGCATACCTGCCTAACAGAAAGTAGTTTACATTTGTGGAAAATAATGTGATGGAGAACCTCTATAGGTATTCAGGTATTGTTTAAAAGTAGCTGGCAGACAAATCAATACAAAGTGTTTGCCTAACCTACCTGCCATTTGAGTGTGATGACTGTTACATTGTTGGTAGAAAGTTAAATGCAGGTACTATTATTGGGTCTTTAGTCCCTCTTAAAAAACATGCAGTAATAAATGCAAAATGAATCACAATTGTTTTTACTTTGTTTACACACATTGGTAATCAATTTACAAATGTGTACAGAACAATGGTCTTTCATTACTATTTATTATGCTCATCTGCTTTTTAAACAACAGAATGAACTTAGTTGACAGTTTACATGTTCAGCAAATTAAGACCCATCCAAGAAGAGAACTCAGTTCAGGTCAACTCAACATTCTCATCATAGCAGACAAGACAGCATGCATTCTCTGAAGGAAAAAAAAAAAAAAACAACTTTAAGTAAACATTTTCAAGTATGAGTGGACATCTTTTCAATAGCTGTAAATGGAAACACTTAAAGTATATATTTTCCAGTATGTGGTCAAATCAGTTCAATACATATTGCTTGAAAATGTGGGATTGGAAGTGCGAACTCCAAGGTTTGTAAAGTAGAGAAATTAATTACACTGCAAAATGATGGTTGAAATTTTGGCCCAAACTGCCATCTTTCACAATTTTTTGGTGTCTGTCACTTTGCTTTACTTTGTTTGCTTTACTTTGTTATGCTGATGAAAAAAAAAACTCTCTCTCTCCCATTCTCTCTCTCTACACACCCACCTGTCATCACAGCCTATCATGAACACAGTGCTACTTACATTCTAACGGTAACAAAGATATACATAGAAATAGAGTAGTATTCTATGTTTGTGACACTGACACTCCAGACAGATTTGTGGGGTTATGTGCCTTCTGAAATTGCCGCAGAAGAGATTTGTTTAAATAATCTTTTAAAAGCGTCACTTTCTCCCAATCATAAGCATCTAGCATTAATCAAGTATCGGCTGAAACACGTTGTTTGCTCAATAACAGCATCAAGATATTTTACAGAGTACATCTGGTTGCAATACTAGATTTACACCATACCATTTACACATGCTGTAGTTTCTGCTTGCAAACAAATGCCAAAGTTATAGGATATACTGTAGATGGTTGAGTGGTATGGAAATGTTGTAGGTGGTCATGTTACTTCCACACATGACATTCTGACAAACACATACAAACATTGTGTGCCAATCACCCTTGGCAAAGTGTATAACGAATGAAAATGACCAATTTATAGGCAAGCTTGCAGAAGCAGCAGGTGCTGGATTGAGCTAGATTTACAATGACTACCACATGCTTTGATGCAACACGCCATTATCTGAAACTCGCTAAAAGTATGGAATGCTGGTCAACATGGTTTACACAAGAGCAAAACAAGCCAACTAAGCAAGCATGGTTTTTGCTTCACAAAGCCTTGTACAGTAGCTTGGCCTTTGTTACCTACAAGTGAAATGCCCAGACAAGTATTTGGGGGATAAGTTATAACAAAATAAGTTGGTTTATCCACTATACATCATGATGTATTACATCTCAGAATCAGCACCTAAAAGAAAACAAGGCCATTGCTTACCATCTATTAAATAAGGCACCAACTAAAAAACAATAACCGTGCAAATATTTAGCAACAAGACAAACACGTACAAAAAAACAAAACAAAAAAAACATACATTCAATGTAGGTATTTCTGTGAGATTTCAGAGCTTATATTCAAACTAGTAATGTAAGCTTTATGAACAAATTAAAAAGAAATGTAACTGCTTTACTTTGAAAGGAAGTTGCCTCATCATGATGTCTACGTAGGTATTTTTAACAGTCAGTGAGAATAAGTGTTTATGAATCCTGCAGAGGAGCACAGTTACAATTTCTTCACAGTGACAAACTTGTTCTAACATATTGTACACTTGCACAATTTACATCACAGGTTATAAAGGTTTGTTTTACATGTACAGCAGGCTCAAAAATATATAAGGAGCACTAGCATGGTAAAGAAATATTTTGGCCCATAGTAGTGTCTCAAATGCACAGGATCTTCCAGTAATGTCTATAGGCAGTTTTCTTACAGGTGACATAGCTTCAATTATTTATTGACACCATAGCAGACCACATAGACTTAAATATACATTTCCAAAAATGTTTATGTGAGTAACTGTTAGTGTTTAGTTGACTTAAACTGACATTTAACCTTTATTACCATCCTTTCTTCTGTTACTGTTTTTTTAAACTGACTATTTTGACAATAAGGACATGTCAAAAGATTTAAACGTGAGAGTAACCTTCATACACTGCATCTGACTGTAGAAATGACAAATCACACACTGAAATGTCAGTAACTCTGTTGCTGTGCAAATTACCAAGACATGAGAAGAACTGAAAGTGCTGCCAGTAGATCTTATTTTCAAGCACTGTACCTCACATGCTGGAATGACATTTGAGTGAGTGTACATATTGTGGCAAAGTGCTTCTACAGGCCTTACAGGAGCATTTGCAAACACCTATTCACCGACCTGCCAACCTCCCACTACAAGGTAGGTTTCAGAGGCCACAGCTTCTTTCGCATCTAAATTCGAATGGACCCTCAGCTGTTGGGCTTCTCTGAGTGTTGAAAAAGAGAGTACAGCTGCTCGCAGGTTTGTGTTTCTACCGAGCTGAAATGAGACTCCATGTTCCAGGCAAGGTCCGCTGACAGAAAGTCGTCCATGACTGTTTGGGTCTCGTTGCTCGTCAGGAACAGGTGGCCCAGACTGTCGAAGGAGCTCGTCACTGTTTGGGTCTCTGTGCTGCTGAGCCTCACCTGTCCATCAGTTGCGCAGGGTAATGATAACGCAGCTTGGCGAATGTCTGTCTGAGTCTCGTTGTCAGAAGACTCTGTGCTAATGTTGAAGCTAGACTGCCTCAGAATGCTCCCGAAAGGCATGTGTCCACTTGGGTTGAGCAGGAAGTTTAAGTCTGTCTGTGTCTGAGTATCAAACATCTCCAACTCCAAGTCATTCGACTGGGTTCGGGCAACATCGCCGGTAGTGAGGTTGTCCAGGAGCATGAAGTCGGTTTGTGTCTCAATGTCCAGCAGCTCCAGTGGTGTCTCTGCGCTCAAGCCTCCCAGGTCGCTCTCCTCGGTCTGTGTCTGAATGTGCGCAGCACTTAGGAACTCCTCAAAGTCAAAGTCAATGCCTGTGCTATTTTCCTGCACGTGTTCCAGTCCTGTTCCGCAGCCTGCTGCTGATGCTGAAAGTGTCTGATCGTTCTCCAAGCCGCCGTCTCCGATGCCACCAGACAGGATGTTCTCCAAGTCGTTGAACAGCGTCATGGTCTGAGTTTGATTGTCTGCCACAGAACTCTGGTTAAGGCTGTCTGTCTGGGCTCCAAAACAAATGGGTCCATCAGTCTTGTCGTGGTAGAGCACGGAAGCGGATGTGCTCAGGGGGTCATCGACGCCAGTGGTGTGGAATGGCATGTCCGTCAAGACGGTCTGCGTGGAGACGCTTGGTGAATCGGAATCAAAGAGCCCAGCACACATCACAGCTTGGTTTGTCAGCACCTTCTCGTCCTGAATGCCGACACAATTAGTCTGAGTCTCCCTGGTGATATTAAAGGGTTGGAAAGAAGAAAGTTGGTTGTGGAGTTCCGTCTGTGCCCCTATGGATGAAGTGGTTTTGGCCCGTGAGGGGAACGTCTGGGTCTGCACGCTGACCGGCAGCAAGACCTGGGCGCTCACACTGATATCTGTCTGAGAACAGGAGGACACTGAGGACTCTCCCATGGGGCTCACCACCACAGCCCCTTCCGCAGAGGCTCCCTTTTTGAGGTATGAAATGTCTGTCTGAATGTCTGTGGAGGTGCTCTTGCCTCTGAGTGACAGTCCCGAGACCAGGTCCCCATGAGACACTGCACTGTCCAGGCTCACCTGAACCCCAGTGCTGACAACACCAGAGCCTGTCCTAGAGAGTGGCACTGTATCTTTAAAGGTTAAATTCTTGGTGTTAATCGCAGGGACAACCGCTCCGAAAGACTGAGGGAGAAGATGTACGGTGCTCAAGGAGCCTTGTGTGTCCACAGCCAGAACGACAGACCTTAAGGCACTGTTATCTGCTGAAGAAAGGAGCACAGGAAGGTGGGCTAGCTGCATCACAGGAACATTAACCAGGGCCACTTTAGGCTTGGGCAGCAGTAGCTTATGCATGTTTTTGGGGGGGTTGGAACTTTGCTTTGCAGTGTCATGAGTCTGCCACGCTCCTTCAGTCGGAATGGCTCCCTCTGAAAGTTCCCTTTCAGACCCAGTCATCGAATATATCTGCTCTGTGGGTTTGACTTTAGCTGTGGTACAAATCATACGCTCCATTTTTCTTTTCTTCACTGGTGGATATCTATGGGAAATGAGAGTGACAGATCATTAAACCAACTGGCTTGGTTGGGTTGGTCCTTGTGGTTGTGTGTGGCTTTATAAATACACATTAAAAAGATAACCTGACAAGCCAGCTCACATCAAACTTATTTCTTAACAATGCATAGGCCAAGCACAATCCAAGGGGCGACATCAATGGTTGTCTTAAACTACCTCTACAAGCAATAGGATAGGGCTATGACCAATCAGAGCAACAAACTTGTTTACCACAGCACTGCACCAGTGGACCGTTGCAGTGTGCCCAGTGACCTTCTACAAGGATAGGTTGATGTGATTGGTCTGACCAGATTTGGAAGAATACCTAATGAGCTTCAATGGTCGTTGTTAAGCTGTACCCAGGATAGAAATTTCATTTGTAAACGCTAGGGTCTGTCTAGATTTGTAGGCTATATGAAAGAAAAATGAGGCAAGAGAAATTGTACCTGTGTTCGTCAGGAATCTCATGACCCGTTCTGTAAGTATGGGACAAAAGGGCTGCGCGGCTCGCGTACGGGCAGCCACAAGTGCAGCTATATGTTCTCCCACAATCCTCTGTGTGTCTCCTGAGGTCCCATTCTGTGCTGTAGCTGTTGCTGCACTTCACACACTTGTATTTCTTCTCAGTGTGCATCTTCATGAAATGCTAGTGTAAATACGTCAGGACATTAATCAGTCAGATCACAGAAGATATTGTGCATGTATATTGTGAAACACATTAATATAGTAAATCAATGACTTTCATATACAAGCTATTTGTTCATGATTTACAATGTGAGCCATGCTGGACTTGGGACAACAACATTAACTTTTTACAGTCTTCTAAATTTATCCAGGTAAGATTAGCTTTTCCCTACAATTTGCCAGACATTTTATATTAAGAAAGTCAAATCCAAAATGCATTAAGGTTCATTTTAATGTAATCAAAGACACCCCACTGCTTACAATAAGCAGTTCTGTTAAAAAAAACACACACATTTAAAACAATAAGACGTGTTATACTTTAATCTGGACACTGGCTGCACTGTACCTGTTTGACTAGGGAGAACTGTGAGAAGGGTCGGTTTGGTCCTCTTGGGCACCCCTCTATTGGACAGCAGTAGAGTTTTTGTGGCCCTTTCATATCCTTTCTTACAGTGGGGTTCACAATGCCATCCTTGTTAAGACAGGATAATAGGAGGTGGGGGAAAAAAAAGGAGATTAACATTTCAATTACCATTTTAACAGTGACCAACACATTCTTCACTGAAATCATACTGAATCCTCTGGTAAGCGGTTGCACAGTGACACTCCAGACAACAGGAAATAACAAAGCTTCTTCAAATAATGTTTCAAACTGTCACATACATAAACAGACTGGCTGTAATCAATAGGCTTTTTATGGATCTCTATGCAAGTGTGGACAATGGCTTAAGCTTTACGCAATACATGTTCATGTGCAGGCTGATCTAATTAAATTGATGCATAAACGTCTCTTGACAGTACCCCGTGATGCCTGAACATCTAGGCTACTTCAAAAACTGCTGTACAGCGCTGGGAAACTTAGCAGCTGTCAGCTCAGTGTACTGAACCACTGAGCAGCATGACTGCTTACATAACAGTCCAACACATACAATGAGAAAGCATTCCCCATGGGAGGTAGTGCATCCTCTAAACAGCATACGATAATGCAGACTGATCTTGGTTTGAGCCAACAATCACTGTCGCCCAATTAAGTCATGGCTTTCATTTGCAATTGTTATATACTGTTCAATCAGATCTTTAGCAGAAACAGTGAATTTTATTAGGCTAGTATTCTGCATTCTAATCTAAAAGGGCCAGTGACATTGAATATGAAAGCACAGAGCAGTCCACTGCAGTACAGAGTGATACAGCAAGAAGCAGTTACTGCAGGTTAACATTCACCCAGCGTCTGACCAAACATCATGGCCCTGTCTCTCTCAGTGTTGTGCTGCACAGAATTAATTCATCTGCCTGCCCAGGAGGCACTTTAGAGGGGCCTGTTGGGCTCTGCTTGGTCTCTTCTGCACTCTAGCTGGAGGGTTTGCCTGGGTAGCCCTGAGTACATGCCAGTGGAAAGGTAGAGAGTGGCAAAGGTATAGGCTGCGATGCACAGACTTCATGATAAACTAAAATTAAAAAAAATATCTTGGACCAGCCCCAACACCCCCCCCCCCCCCCCCCCACACACACACGCAACCACCACCACCACCACCACTTATAGCTATATTAGTTCAGTCTGCCTGCAGTCACAGAACTGTGTGGACCTTCCAGAACACTAAAATCATGTTTTCCCTCTCTGTGCACACATAAATAATGCATGAGGAAACTGGATGGGAGAGAGCCACCGCTTCACCAGCACAGCTGCCTACTGAGGTTGTTTTACTCTGGCTATCAATTCTACACATCCCACCCCATCATCTTTCTTTTCACTTTATGTCGGCTGACCTTGAAGCATTTAAATTACTATGTGTCAATCAATACATGAAAACATACACGTAATGAATACCATCCACTCAAATAGCCTATATATACTCTGATGCTTCTTAAGGCTGAAACTGTAAGATTATGAGCAAACTGCTGTCATCTGAGCGTTATAGCAGTGTAATGTCCACGAACAACTGTTTGTTTTTCCAGAACAATTTACAATTTTACTATTATAACAACTGATCTGAGCCATACACTGCCATCAGCAAGTTTGTTATAGTCTATTGCCAAGGACAAATGCAATGAGAAACAATCCACCGATGCAGATGTTTGATTATTCGTTTGTCACTCTTGATTGTTAATGTAATATTTAAGCCATCACGCTCATGCCAAAGTGGGGTCATCTTTACAGCATTTGACGACCTAATCATGTAGCAGCTACCATCAAAACACATTGAATGACGACAAAAACATATACGATATACATGGTGATTGTCTCACACTAGAGTGGACGTGGTTACGGTCTCCAGATCATGCTTTGGGCATAATGAACCTTCCCCTGACATACTGCATATTTAAGAACACGAAACACAGTGGTGGAATACTTTCTCAAGACACAGCTGCAGAACTTTCTATGGTTATGTTAGCTTGCTAGCTACGAGCTCGTGTCCGAATCACGCTGTTTGGACGGCTGCCATGTAACCGTTTAAAATTCGTTAGTTAGAAAAAAAAAATCAAAAAGATCCGCAATAACTGCCCGATTGGTTCATAAGCAAGTCCTTTCTACAAGTGCGCACTCGCAGTTTCAGATACGAGCATGTTTGCTGGTTTGATTCACCACTTAGCGTTGACGTATGTTACGCTAACGTCTGTTTTGAGCATAAACAGGATTGTTTCTCGCTGTCTGATCATGATGTAATGTTAACTTATTTCTTAATTTGCACGTACCTGCTGATTGAGCTATATACATAGATCATTCGCTAGCCAGTAATCATTGTCATTTGTATACTTACCTTGACTCTATGGGACTTGACAAGGTGCATGTTCAGGGCTGGGGAATTTGGAAGGATCTTTCCACATCCTTCGACAGTGCAGAGGATATTGGTCCGCACCTCTTTGGTCAACTCCGCAATATCGGGTTTTATTATTTCCTTCGACTGTGAAGATATCTCATCGCCACCATCTCCGTTATTTGCAATGTTGCGCTGTGGCTTCTCCGATGCAGAGGCAGCCATGTTTCCACTAAGAGACCGCCCTGGACCAGAGAAAACGCAGGCTAGCAAGAGCACCATATATGCGTTCACGTAAACTTCCGGGAATGGTCCCTTCCTAGCAACCAAGGGCTCCACCCACATCTCACCACGCGCCTGCCTAATTAGAAATTCATCCATACAAATAAATGTTGATTCCTGAAAATGTCATGTTCATTTGTATGGTCATTAGTAAGACTTTATTTACATGTGCGCTATGAGTGCATCCCTGGTAACAATAAACCTTCTGAATGCCCCGCATATTTTTTAGAATCTTTATTCAGACAAAAATTAACACAGGCAAAAAAAAAAAAAAAAAAAACGACAAATAATAATAAAAGATAACAATAAAAAAGAAAACGTATAGGGATTTTAATAATATAGTTTAAGCCACTGATTCTCCACTGAAACAGCACATTAGTTACATGTGTAAGAAAAAAAGATGAAAAAAGTATGCAGTTGGTTTAAGACTTAGATAATAGTGGGAACCTTTTTTTTTATTTGGCAGTTTCCAACCAATGAATAGATAAACCAACCTATGTACAGTTAAAAGACACCAACATCAACCATCACCATGCTACACGCAGTGACTTCTTGCTCTTAGACGTTTGATCTAAAGCTCTGGGTGGTCATGTCAGGTCCTTTGTTTGTTTTGTCTGTGATGACAAAGTAATTCCGTCCTTTCTGAGTGATCGATGACAGCAGGGGTGAGACTGGAGACTCAGCCATACCTGTGAGATGACAAAACAAAACCTCTGCTGAAATGTTTTGTGTCGTCAGATTCTAAAGAGTTTTACTTTTTTTTAGAGAAAGCCAAACAAATACTGGAATCCACAACTCCAGCAAAAATAGGTTGTTTTAAAACAAGCACATTTTGAAATGGGCCCTTATGAGACTTGTGACAAAGCATCAACACCAGTACAATAATGTCAGTGGCCCTCTTGTGGGAAGACAAAGCCACTACAGACACATCTTGTTCATGTTTTACAGGTGCTGTTAATTTCAGATACTGTGATGCATCTACATCACAAGTGTGTAACAGCATGTTGGTGCCTCCACAACTAAGGCTTAAATTCACATCTAAATTCTTCCTTACTGCTTGATCAGAACATTTTTGTCAATAGGCATTTTGTTTTTTTGTTTGTTGTTTGTGTGTATATGCTGTTACCCATGGTAACTTCTAGGTGGTGAGCATGGTTTAAATATTGTTGTTATTATTACTGTGATTCATTTATTTTAAAATTGCAATATTGCTAATGTTATTGGCCGCTTCTAGGTGGTGAGCCTGGCTGGAACATATGGAGCACAACACCTCTGACTGGTGAACATGACCATCACACAAGGAGGGGGAAGGCTCCATATATATATATATTTTATATCATAGTCTTTGCAGTTCGCTAATGACTCTATTCACAATTTCAATATGCAATTGATTAACCGTTTCATCCTATTTTGTAGACCAAACAAATAACTGAATACTGAAGAAAGCAACTGACAGCTTACTCAACAGTAAAAAAAAAAATGTTAGAACAAAGTCCTGATTAATCAACTAGGTTAAAAAAAAATGTTGGCACCGAGTATAAAATGTAAAGACACAAAATGTACAAAGAATTGAAACCCTGAAGGACAGCAAGTTGTGCAACTGTCAGACTGACTGACCACCCAAAGATGTCATCCATCTATTATGACAAATGATTATGTCAGTGAGCAGCCTGATAAGTTTTCATATAGTAAATCCAATGTGCTGGAGATGGTATTACCTGAAGATACGCAGTGTCGTAAGGACGCCAGCAGACTTTTGCTTTCAAACGTAACGACTGTTTTAAATGGTCTCTCGCTGTCAATGAAAGTGTCTATACCACTGCCACCCCTGAACCTGGTCTCCAACTGAAAAGAGGGAGACAAGAGGAATTAGAAACATTTATAATCTCTTAGAAACATGTCACATCACAACATGAAAAAGTTTGTAGGACATGTTGCATTCATTTGGAGTCATGGAAAAAATATGGTAGTAAATTAAATACCGTGTATGTAGCACGTTCCAATTTAGGAACATTTCCTTCACCAAATGCTTCACGGGCAAGTTGCTGTCTTTTTTCAGCTTGCTCTATATGTTCCTTTACAATATTGGGATCTAAAGAGATAGAAAGAACAAAATATACTAAAGCCACTCTCAAAATGGCAAATGGAGTGAAAAAAATACACACTTTCAAAGAAAGACAGTAAAATATGAAGTTACTAAGTTACTTTTTTTCATCAAATGTACAATGAAGAAATTACAATACTGCAAAGTTTTTCCCTTTCTTTGGTCGGTCCCCTGTGGGGTCTATATGTATATTACTAGAGACTACAAGCTACGACAGACATGGCTCCATACATACGTGTTGGAGAAAGGTTTCTTTCCTTTAGAGGCCTTGAGTGACTTGTTGGAAATGTCTATCAAAACAAATGCATGGATACATTGATCACCACACTATACACAGATCATTGCAATCAAACAATTCGCAAGAAATATAAGAAAGCACACCATAAATTCATCATGAACAATACAGTCTGCTGATACCCACAATCCCCCTACAGTGTTTCAGTCTATATTACCTTATCGTAGTGGCCCATTAAAAGGTCCCTGACTGCATGAAAGCTTCGTCCACTTAGATTTGCGTCTTTTATGGAACCATGTTTGGTGGCCAAAACAAGAGCCTAAGGTCCCAAAACAAAATATATAATAGTTCAAAGTCAAAGTCAGCTGTATTGCCAGTACTAAAATGTGTACTGTACCTAGGCAGGATTGAAGTTCCGTTACTCTCAGGCACACGATGCAACAACACACATAAGATGCAAAATATAAAAATATATAAAAATAGGAACAAGTAGCAGTAAACATCAAGTTAGCGAAGGGCCTTAATGCTCTTTAGTAATATGTGGCTTCCTAAAAGTGAAGTAGTTATCCTGGTTTCGGACTAATAAGAGTGTTATCTGCATATCCCTCTGTAATGTGTAAAAGCATGTGTAGTACTGAATGACAGTACAACTGGCTATTACCCAACCAAGTAGACAGTTTGGAAAATAATCGCAATAAGGTTGAAACTACAGTAGTTTGCAGCAACAGTAAAGATATTTGGAAGATTATTAAAAATATCAGCGTTAGTTTAACACACTAAAACCTGTACATAGCTAGAGAAAACAACCTAAACTGTTTTCAGTGTTACTTAAAGGATACATAAAAAAAATAGGCAAAACGATTAAATGGTGACCTACCTGGTGCAACAGGAGCTTGTTCTTTGAGCTTAAGTTGCAGATGAAAACATATGGAGTTTGAAGATAATGTACCACATATGTTGGCTTTAAGTGATTGGGTTTGCTGAAGTGGTCTCCCCAAGCGATGCGTATCCAAATAGACTCATCATCATGCTTCTTAATTTTGATTGAGACCTAGAGAGGCAGAGCAACAGAGCGATCAGTCATCCTGAGAAAGTGTGTTTGCTGCCTCGAGGATATGTTTAAAGGAATGCTTAGATCACTAAAAAAATACAGCACTTACATTTCTGATCAACTCTGACAAGTGGGCTTTGAATTGCTCCTTAAAAGATATCAGCTCTACAGATGAAGCATCGTCTAAAAGTGTTGGTGTGCAAGAGATGATCACATCAGGTTAATAATAACTAGACTACTTATGCAGATACGAACAGTTGTGCAACAGAGGAAAATACAACTGGCAAGAGTGTTATAGATTTTTTTGCGTGAATGAATGAATGAATGAAACAACACCAAAGTTGTAAAGTAATAGTTAATTTTTGGGTGAGCCACAAAAACATGCAATACCTTCAGCCTCTGTAAGTTGGCAGGCTCTCCAAGTCGCTGATGTAGGATTTTCCATGCAATCTGGTTTGAGAAGTAACCATAAGATTTGGTTTTAATTCATTTTAGTGACTCAATGTCTAATTTATGTTAACTGGCACAAAATCCTGGAAGAAAAAAGTTGTTACATTAAACAGAGGATACATTTTGTGTTAAACAAATATGACAATAACATATTTACTTACAGATCATATCCAGTTCGCTCACATGCTTCATTGTCAACCCATTCTCCTATCAGAGACATAAAATTTAAATAAATTTCTAATCAATTGAAAAATCAAGCGTTACTGATACTGCACTTCTCATTAAACAAAATAATGGAAAATGCAATCCAATGTGCTTTCAAAAAAAAAACAATTACAACTGTAACCTGAAAATTATAACTGGAAGGAGGAGAAGTCCAATTGTCAAACTGAAGCAAATAAATAGATAAAACAGAAGGGCAAACTGAAGATACACAGAAAGGCAATGATAATATTACAACCAGGGGTGTCAATCCCGGGCTCAGAAAGTAAAAACATTGTGAATCAGCTGATCGTAATGAGCACTCAAGACGGGTAGATCAGCTGCTTGGCGAAGTCACCCGTGTTAGAAGGAAAGCGTGGCCGGGTTTTTACTTTCTGAACCCGGGATTTACACCTGTGACCACAACAGTAAAGAATAACGACGATACACCGAGCAAGCGCTATGCGTATTAATGATGATGCTAGCTGGTTAATCATTCTACTGTTTATGGGTTAACCTCAGCTCTAACTAGCAAGATGTTTTAGCAGCAGCTGTGTAGAGTTTATTTACAGACGGTACATGGTAACAGTAAATAACATACACAGCTTTGAAATTGGGCTAAACTCCTGCCAGAATAAATACACAACGTTACCTCACAAAGATAAACAATGTTTTCATGTAATATCCATTTCGACTGACTGTAGTTCAAAGACTGTTGTTGTGTTCTTGATAGGTGAGTCCACTTTGTCAACGTTTCCTCTAACTTTCCGGTTGGTATTTTACGCAATATTCGCAGCAAAAGGTTCCTTACTGCAGGATCCATATTAAAAGTACCACAGAAAAGGAAAGATCCTACTTCATAATGTTAAAAAATACTAAAACAAAACATCGTTTACTCAAAGCCAGACAAAACCGCCAAAGAAACTTAAAACAACCAATCGGTAATCAAGATTGGTATGGTACGACACTTCCTGCTTTAGCCCCAACCACAAAATATGGTGTATACCTCCCTCTATTGGACTGGAAGGCATACCACTGGAAGGCATATCATTTTTGGTCTGTGTCTGCGTATTGCCAAATATCATTTTAACCGAGTTTAACTAAAAATCCAACGTTATGTAAATATGTATAATATATATAATATATATAATAAAATGAAATTAAATGTTAAAGCAGAAAGTGTTGAGGGAGGAATCTTGATCTTTGGTTACATTTCTTTGAGGCATTCCACAATCGTTTAGGCTAAAGTTGGCCTTGCCCATAAAAACCGTTCGTTCATTCATATTCAGCATTTTCCACCAGGCAGACTGTACGTTTTCTAGAACATTAAGCAGCCAGGATACATAACTTCATCAATATCTTTCCAAATAATCAAGTCACCTCAGTTGGCCACATGTCTACTGTAAACAGTAACTGATTGGTCAGTGTGGAGTGCCTCTCACCATTACGTTACTTCCGGGGTTTTTCCTGACGCAAGGGGTGACCGGGGGTGACATGTCTCTTTCCTAACGTGGTTATGCTAAAGTAGAAACCAGAAATCACTGTCGCCCTATAGTCTAACATGACTTGCTTTCAGACGAACCGACAGCGCAAATCTTAACTGACAGCTGTGCCAAATTCTATGCTTACTTCAAGTGTTGGCATATCGTGCCAAAATTAGCATTGGAGGTTTGTTCAATGTCATACCATGCAGCAGTAGACAAGAAATAGGGTGATAGCCTTTGCTATTTTTCTTAACTTACCTTTTGTGGAAGCACCGCGTTGCTTTTACAGTGCCAGCCCCATTCCCGACGCGGTTTGCCTCAAAACAGAAGTTTTAGGATCAAAAAGTGAACGTTTGCACTGCGTACACGGTGTTCTGGCAGAGCGCACATCTTTACAGTACTGCATGTTAATCGTGGTGTAATTGAACCTCACTCTGCTGTGAGTGACAAAAGTCCTTCCTTTCTTTCTTGCAGGTAAGTGCTGCAGTCCGAAAAGTTTCAACATGGGAAATGACGATGGAATGGGATGGGGTGGCTCTAGTATCCTTATGGATCTCTGGGTAGCCTACCTTTATACTTTTGAGTGACTGTCAGGTCACACAGTAGGGTTTTGAGTGTAGTTGTGGGCATACTTAAGGTCTGTTTACACTACAGTATTGGGTATCAATATAAACAAGCATGTTTTGCTGTTTTGTTTATTGTGTTTTACCCCACAGCAAAAGTGACCTTAACTAAGGATGCATCCAGACCTGTCTCCTCATTTGCACTCTGATGAGTGCAATGAGTTAATCACACAGCTCAAGCAGTGTCACCAAGAGGTAATATCTGAGATGTAGTCGTTTGTGTTTATGCAACTGCTGTGTCATAATGCTTTTATGTAGGCTCAGCACTCATTCTCTAGTAGGGCGTTTTCTGTCAAACCTTTTTTTATTTACCTTTAGCATGAATCTAAATTTTACTTAGTTGAGGTAAATCTAGAGCTGGAAATGGTTTCGGAGTCTATTTTTTTCAAACTTTAACTGCAGGGAGAGCAAACACATCTACACAGACACAAAAGTTCTGTCATTCTTACTGTTGTTCTTGTTATCTGCTTTGTCTTGCTTTTTTTCTTTCCCACAGCACAACGTCCTTCGCTTTTTTGGAACTTGCAATGACATGGATCGTGCAATGCGCCAGTGCCTTAAGAAGGAGGTGAGAAGCAAGTTGTTGCCATGTTAGTTCATGTAAAAATAGCGTAAGATTTTGCACAGAACTTGTGTTTTTATTCATTAGGAGACCCTGAATGCTTATTTTCACAGTGAAAAATTCATTTCTTTTTTTGGGGTGTACTGAAGTATCTCAACATGCTTCAGTGACAGACACATGACAGTCTTTCAGATGATAGTCTTTCAGATGTTATACTTGTAGCTTGTTGCTAAATTCCTTTGGATAAAAATGCCTGCTAAATGCGGTGTCATGTAATTACCTTGTCCGCGGAGGGATTAAACAATGTGGTATTGCAATGACCCTGTCCTTCTGTGTGTGTGTCTGACTGTGTGTGTGTGTGTGTGGGTGTCTATGTCCATATCGGGGACCAGGTTGCCATATCTGATTGCGCTTGTTGGTAATAGTATTACCTGTGAATGCTAATAAGCCTTAATGGTAACGGCTGCCTTTCTCTGTGTGTGTAGTACCAGGCGAGGAGGGAGCGGAGCAAAGCGCATGCTGCAGAGATGCAGGAGAGGCTGAAGGCAGGCCCAAAGGAGAAGGACTGGTGAGGAGGAGTGGGCCAGCTAAGGAGCTCAGTCCATCCGTGCTGTGCCATCCACCACAGCCAGCGGCCTAATGATCAGACCCTCATGAAGAGACTCGCAGAGCTCATTGAGCGCTTGGTTGCTGGACTGGTGCTGTTTTGAATGAAAACAAACGTGTGTGTGTGTGTGTGTGTGTGTTTTGAGGTGATGGCCCTGTTGGATGGACAGAGAGCCTTTATGGAGAGAGCCTTACTGGAGCTCTCAAGAAGCAACAGGACATTTTGAATGTGACAGGGTTCCCTCATCGAGGATTATACTTTACATTTCATCCTTTGTATGAAATGCGCAATATAAGTATTATTATTATTATTATTATTATTATTATCTATGGCATACTAAAAGCTGTTTTTTAAGGAAACACTTTTCTTGCTACAGCTTACAGTTGATGGGGGATAATTATTCTGTTTCAGATGCAGTGTGATGACTTTTGGCCATTGAGTACAAATAAAAGAAATAAGCTTTTGATATTTTTGTGGTTAAGTTTTAAAAAGCCTGCAAAATTCTATACAGATGAAAATACTACGTGAAATCATCAAAAACAGATGAAGTTGCATCAAGGTGTTCTCAGGCAAGTCGGGGGAGAGTCGGTATTCCCGTTGGGGTATAGTCTTCAGATTTGTGTAACTTTTATTCGATCAACATGACAAAAGCTACATAATAGGGTAAAGAAGTGGAAAAGTCCTGAAAAGCATCCACGGTCTCCCTTAAGTACAGTAACACCCAAAATGAGATTAGATGTACATATAGTGGGATGTTTGACTGTCACAAGATAACATTGCCATGTTCTGTGCTAAGAACATTGAAAACTAAAGTAAAGGACAATTCCTGAGTCGCTTGCGTACCATATCCTCTTACCCTCTCTGCTCTCAGTCCACCAGCTTTCATAGACTGACAAGCCAGCCCACATCAAAAATGTCATCATGTTAAACCCGCCCAGCTATTCTCTAAGGATAGACTGATGTGAGTGGTCCGGCCAGATTTTGGAAAAAAATCTACTGAGCTTTATTGGGTTGTGGCTAGACTGCACCCAAGAAAGAAATTTCAGGTGTTGGGGCTAGGGTATGTCCATTTCTAGGCTAGCCTTTGGATAGGATTTCATACAATTTGGGGCAGTTTCAAAAAATGTGTACAGTGAACATGTCAAGTTTTATGGGATTTGGACACTTGGAACCTTTTTAATTGTTTTGGAGAAATACAAATCCTTTGATCACTTCTGCAAATGCTGTGTACCAAATTTTAATGGAAATCAGATGACTGCCCTTGAACTAATTTATTTTACCTTCAGTTTTTTTTTAAGACATTAAGGAAAATTTGGTGGGTAGAAATGAGCAAAGACTCCTGTTTTCAGTTTGGACCCTCTCAGGCAATGGGTAAAAAAAGAATTTAGTTTTAAACCTGATCTGAATGTTCTGTTATGTTATGTTTTGGTCTTGATGTATGTGCATAGTGGGTATTTTGTAAGTACAGGTGAGAAGGGAGAATTCACCATGTATGTTCCATATTAACATGTTTTAGCTTATATTGGCAAGATTTTCACCAGCTGAAGTGCCATTCAAGAGTTCTGTGGTGGAGAATTGCAGATAATATTTTCAGCCTGATGCAGTTAATGCCTAATAATATGTTCCAGCAGAACATTCTAATCTAATTTACTCCAACAGTGATAACTAAATTAGTAATCATGCTGACTGGATTTTTGATGGACTATGCACGGAATGAAATCAAACCGCAAACTCGCAAGTGGGATATCTTCTCAGTCAGTTCTGGAAGCTGTAAAGAGGCCCATATGCAGCCCATCATGTGTACATAAGAGCAGCCTTTTGCTGTGTTTGCCTGAATTTTCAGCCTACACATAGGGTTACCAATATAGCGTAGCACAGTCCTAACCAATCACGTATTGTTTTAGATTTACATAATACCGGTACACCTGAACAGAATGCATTAAAGGCTATAAATGGCCAGCCAGACAAAAAACAGCATACTATGCATAGGTATGTGTTAACTTTGATTTTATTCATTGCAACCGTCTCTCTGCAAAAGAATGTGAAGACAGTGTTCTACAGATCCTATAGGAAATGACTTCTAAGGCACCCAGAGAATTTGAACTGAACTACATTGTGGTGTAAGAATTATAGACCCCCCTGATCTCACCAAGGGAATATTATAAGTTTCTTGAAGGGCATTTACCAAATGCAAAAAAGCATAAGAAAAGCTGACATGCAATAAGTTATTCAAATGCAATACACAAAATCATTTCTATGTTTAAATAATACAGAACAAATATTTTCAACACAAGATTAATACCTTAAATAACAATTTAAAAAATAATAATTAGATCATCGAGATTTTTGCCCAGTTGATGTAGCTGAGATTTTTTTTATACAGATTGTTTTACAATCCTTTCACCAATGACTTGTAGCTGTATTTCTGGTTGACCTTTAAGCTTACCTCATAATGTCATGTAACCTTTGGACTTAAGTATGATGGTATGAATTGAGGCATGATATTTTTTCAGTGTCATTAATGACAATCAATGTCGACAGGATAAATCCAGATACTTATGATGTGATCTCTGAATCAAATAACTTGCCATACACAATTTTCCTCTTTTCCATATTGCTACAGAATGTCCAAAATGATGCCATTTTATCATTTTAAAACTGTACACTGCATATTTTATATCAGTCAGATGATCACTAACTTGAGGATGAGTACTGTTTTTAAATATACATACATAGTATACTGTATATAAGACAACACAAACTTGCAATTCAGTGACGTGTACATGTTCACTCATTAATCCTCTCTAAAATTACATGATTGCACAAAGGCATGTCCAGCATCACAATCAAGTTTGTATATAAGATGGTTGTTATCTTCAAAAGACAGATGGGTGTCTTTGCTTGTTACAGGAAAACACAGACTGCTGAGTTACATTTCACACACAGTAGTAACACAAGCCAATAATTAATCATTTGTGGACTTTCACATTCATTTTAAACATCTTCCAGGGAATAAGTTTCAAAGCAAAAGAAAAAGAAAATGGTTCAGGGGGAGTTATATATTATGGCACTGTTGCCCCACAAGGATCACTGGATAAAATCTTTAAATAAATAAAAAAATAAACTGTGCAACATTTCTACAATTGCTCACTATGGCTATACAAAAACACCAGAAATATAAAGATTTGACAGTGACAAGTATCTACAATATATTACATGCATAATTACACAATATAACAGCCTACTATACTGCAAATGTGTACAGCTCCATACCATTAACAGTATCAATATAGTAAAAATGATGGCAAACCAAAAACTATCTGCCAGTAAGTGTGTGTGTGTGTGTGTGTGTGTGTGTGTGTGTGTGTGTGTGTGTGTGTGTGTGTGTGTGTGTGTACATCCTGAAGACATTACATGCAGACAGGGTTTAGTTCTGCAGCACGACCATCATCACAACATGGACACCCTAACTGATAACAGTACGGTGACATGATCAAATCACTTTGGGACGAATAAGACATTGTTTCTCTCCATATAAAAATACACAAGTTTCTTGAACCAATGTGAGTGTATAGTTACTTAACCTAATTTTACATATGGATACAAAGTTTGCACAATGATTTAGACCTCTGACACTTTGATATTTACATTGTCACTTAATTCATACATGAATCATAATCAATCACTCAAGTGTAATCATACACTCTAAAAATCAAGAGCTAACATACATTTCTCCAGGAAGCATCTGCTTACAATAAATAAGAAAATATTCCCCACCCCTAAGCTTTTCACTGAGCTCAAATGTAAATTCTGACAACTATCCTATATGGTGTTTATTGTCACTTTGGATATTTCAGTGGCTAAAATGACCACTCTCCATTCTGCCAAGACACAATCCAGTCATTTCTAGTGATGCGTGATGAAGATAGTGATGACGATGTAATTATGAGCCCAATACATCTGAGGGTATATACTACAAGGGTGGTTAAGTGATAAATCTTGTGTAGTTATCCCAGATGTAGTTGTAAGAAGAGCACAGGGTTTCTTTCTCTTTACTGAACAAATGCTGACAGGCTCTCCTTCTGTTAGGTTTATGACTACCTCTGGGTTAGGTAAACCGGGTTTGTCACTTCACCACCTTTGTAGTATACCCCCTGATTCTTATGCAGGTCAAAAAACACCACATTAAAATCAAAATTCAAAATGCATTTCATAACTTTCCCCTTCGCAAAATATGGTGTTTAAAAATGACTGTGTGTGAGAGAATCTTAAGCTTTAGCTTCTGAATCGTTATGTGAGATGGTACAAGGCATGTGAAGTGTTTTAGGCGACTATGTATTGTGTTACTGATGGTGAATTCAATGAACCTTTAGTGCAAGGGCATATCTACTGTCTATGCACACCAGTGTCAGTTTTGCTTCTCAGAAACTAGGTGTTTGCTTCTCTCTAGGGTATCCATGGTGGCTACAAAAGAAATTAAGTGGTTACTATGTTAGTTGCTACGATAATCAGTGCAAGATAATCATTTTGGTTGCTAAGGAAACTGACATATAGTGGATTTCATTTGCAGTTGCAACTCGGTTTCTAAGTAGTTGTCCGAATTCAAAAGCAGGAAGTGACGTCATGCAGGCTCCTGAGTTTCAGACATCCAATCTACAAAGTCAGAGCAGCAAAGAGGACCACGAGTTCCATCTTCTATTCCGAATTTGGCAAATGAATGGAACGCATCCAATTCGGTTTTTGTTGTTCACTAAAGTCCTCACTACAAGAATTCACTCTGAAATAATTTAACTATTTAAACTATTAAACTATTGAACTGTTCAGACATGTCAAACTGTCAACTGTCATTAACTATGTCTCCAGCCAACTCCATCATACCTTTTATCAACCTAGCAACCAACATAGTAATCATTTCGGAAGTCATATCTACGTGACCCTGTATGAACAACGTTTTTGCATTAATTGATTTGAGCTGCATTAACTTTACTAAATTGGTTAGAAGAATAACAATAATAATAATAAGAAAGATACTAAGAAAGAAACAAAGAAAGAAAGAAAGAAAGAAGACTTCAAAGAACAGTACAGTGCATTTTCATGCACTGTAATTATGTTACTTCTGTTGCTTCTGTGAGACAAAACACTGAAAGTCATCAGTGATAGGTTAGATACCGTAATATCCTCTGGCGTTTGTACCATTGAGCACTACTGTATTTCTGTGGTATCAATGATGACATTCAAAACATGTTTTTCTTTTTGTGGTGACTGTACACAAGCTGTTATAAAACTATTTGTAATTTTTGAAAAATTATGAACTTTTGTCACAGTTTTGATCCGCATAACAGTGAAGGTGGAATGCATTTCTGTCCTAAGCAAATGTGATTCGTGTCACCGACCTTTGGTTTATAGTTAGCATAATATTTGTACATATAATAAAACCGAAGAGATTACAACTTATTACCACAGAACAATTTTCAAAATGTTCACTACTTATCAAGGTAAAGTATGGCTAAAAAGGCTTTTGGAGCAATTTTAAATTTGATGTATTACAAATAAATATGATGAAGAGCTTCACGTGTGAAGAAAGCAAGTGCTCTTATGCTGAACTCATGGGTGATCAACAAAATGAAAAGAACACAAACCTAAAACAGGAACTTCCTTCCTCTGGACCCTTGAAGTTCCCTCAACTCATTGCTTTACTCTGTCTGCCCCTGGATAACTTCATTCCCTTCCACTGGAGGGCTGACTCATGGCCTCTAATCTCCTAGCAGGCTGATCACACACGGTCAGCTAGATGATCGTAGACCCCTAATCTAAAGCGAAGCTCTAGTACAACAAGTGCAGAAGCTTTACTCAGGAGACAAGGACACATAGAAAACTCACTGCACACATCTGAAACAGTGAAAGGTCTGGAAATTCTGTCTCTCTCTCTCTCTCTCTTTCCTTCTCTCACTCGTTGTGACCTTGACTGAGCCTCACTATGAAGACTTTGGTCAGGTTTGTTGTTGGTTCTCTGGGCAGTGGAAGGTCTACAGGTCAATCACACAAACACACACCCACACACACACACACAAACACACACACACACACACACACACAAACACACACAAACACTCTCTCTCACAAACACACTCTCTCTCTCTTTGTCTCTCTTTGTCTCTCTCTTTGTCTCTGTCTCTGTCTCTCTCTCTCTCTCTCTCTCTCTCTCTATCATAAAAGCTGCAATTGACCCCAGCTGTTCAGCTCCTCCTTCCAGAGGGTCATGAGTAGATGGTGCTGCATGGGGATTGGTAGCGTGGTGTGGGGTGATGGCTCAGGCCTCGTAGCCCTTGTTCTGCAGGTAGCTGAAGAGCGCCTCCAGGCCCTTGGTGGAGCACCACAGCTGCTTCAGCATCTGACACTCCTTCTCGTTGACGTCTTCCAGAACTGACAGGACGATGCTCCGCACCAGGCATTTGGACTCTTCTAGAACCTGCACACCACACGGATATGTCGCACAAGGTTAACATACTGTGACAAAGTCTGCGCTGGATTACATAACGATAGGTGGAAATAACATGGGCCATGCACTGACATTTAAGTGCTGTACCACTATGCAAACAAAGGAGGTTATAAAAATACCAAGGAGTGCCTTTCTTTTTGGTTAAAAACATAATATTAGAAGCCACAACCCCACTGTAACAAACAAGTCTATTTTTACTGCCTGATGAGTTATGAGTATGAATCGGAAAACCTCTTTTAATTTTGGTATGTACCACAGTGAGCCAGCAGTAATGATAGTGATATTACTCCCCACACCATTCCAAACCTTCACAGCAGCACTACCTGCCTTTGGTAGTTTTTTATATTTAACTGCCCTGCTGCTTTAAGTTTGACTGAACTTGACTGAAAAGGCTGGGTTGACTCAGAGGGCGCAGGACACATGTATTATTCCCAACCTACTCACATTTAGACCTCAGCCTTGTCCCTCAGTCTTGCCCCCAGAGGTCTATACCAAAAATGGATTTGCTCACTCCTACACTCACTACATGTTGCACAGTCTATTTTTCTCAGGCTGTGCAACCGAGGTTTCACATTGACAACATGCAGATATGCATGCAAATCGTTGGGGTAGAGGTACTTTGAGTATGTGTGCATCAGTGAACAACTAGCGACAGCCTTGAACTATATATTTTCTGAACTGCACTGGTTTATGTGTGTGTGTGTGTGTGTGTGTGTGTGTGTGTGTGTGTGTGTGTGTGTGTGTGTGTGTGTGTGTTTGTGTGTGCGCGCGCGTGTGCATGTGTGTGTGTGTGTGTGTGCACACGTGTTTGTAAAGGAGGGCGTTAACTTTTGTGATTAACTAGACGTAAACCTATCTCAAAAGCTTGGAGCAGACGCATGAGCTTAGGACAGGGGTGGTAAATCCTTTTCCTACTTATGGGTTTTGGCCCTGACAATCCTTCCTCTGTTCAGCTAATAAAGTCTCTGAGGCACATTTCAATATCAGAATCTGCACGGGATTAGGCAAACACCGAATCCTTGTGAGTGGAGGATGAACCACATGTGGCTTCGGGAAATATTATGTTGGTTATATAGGGCTGAATGAGTTCATTTGAAACAGTATCACATTTTGATACCTAGGCATACTAGATGACATAAACAACACAAATTACTGTGCTAGAAATCATGTCTAGTGTTAAAACAGAAACAAATGTACGTTGGTTTGGTAAAGTTAAAACACATCTTCATACTGTAACTTCAGAAAAATATGTATTGTTAAATTGAATAAAGGAGCTATTTCTGCTGCACTGTTTAAAACTAGCCTGGGTGTGCCCATACTGCCTGTGACGGTGCATTTGCATTTTGCGAGCAAGTCAGTCTGGCCAAGCTGCCTATCTAAACCATTTCTGCTCAGATAGGGGGCCAATGAAAATCGAGCATTTCAAAAGGCAATGACGCGGTAGTTTAGGGACTGGAAACCTATCTCAGTCACCAGTCACTGTCTACATGGCGAACGTGGAGCAAATGTAAGATTTCAATGCAGCTGTAGCTGCTGTTTTGGATGAATTCAAAGGGAAGTTCTCTCTGAAAATAGAGCAAAGGGCAGCCCTTGAAGCATTTGTTGCGGGAAAGGGCGTTTTCGCAATGCTACCGACTGGCTTCGGTAAAAGTTTAAATTATCAGTTAGACCCGCTGGTAGCCAAGTCGATGGGGCTTTGCGAGAATGCTGTTGTTGTGGTCATTTTGTCTTTGATCGCACTGATTCGTTTTTCGAATATCAATATTGAATGACCAACACCAGCCACTCTCATGTTCACTGACAAAAATCATTTAATGCCATTTCTATATGACTACAGGCTACTACAGGCGTATTCGTGAGAGGACAGAGGGGTGTGATTGAAGCTTCGTCCAGTAGCAAAGAGAGGCATTTGAAAGAGGCCTAAGCCCGCCTTCTGAGAAATGGGTTTACAACACAGCTTGGCTAGACCAATGCTCGCAGAGCATTGACATGTCGCGATAGCCAGGCTAGTTTAAAACATCCACCAAGTACACATTTAGTAACAGTCCAGCCATAATAGAGATTTATATTTAATGGTGGCCCTACCACTGCGCTACAGGCTGCCATTTCTTTAACACGCAGCATCACTTCCTGGTTGAAGGTGGTGGGCCAGAAGACCTGTGAGACCAGCCCACGACTGCAGGCTTCCTGTGCTGTTAGCTTCCTCCCACAGAACAACATCTCATTTGCCTGTTAGAGAGACAGTGTGTGTGTGTGTGTGTGTGTGTGTGTGTGTGTGTGTGTGTGTGTGTGTGTGTGTGTGTGTGTGTGAGAGAGAGAGACACAGAGAGACAGAGTGAGACAGATAGAGAGAGAGAGAGAGAGAGAGAGGGAGAGAGAGAGAGAGAAAAAGGAGAACAAAGAGACAGAGGCACATTTTAATTCTTTCACAAATCCATCCACAAACATAAAACGATCGTTCACAGTTTAAAGACATGTGATTTGAATGCTTTGTTAGCTCATGTTGGCAATTCAAAAAGGGCCGTCAGAAAATGAAAAAGCTGAGAATTTTTTCAATGAATGTTTGATGATAACAACAAACAAGAGGAGCTGGTAAACCATCCCTGTAACCACAAGACAGCTCTGAGCCACCCAGTAACCATAAAATAATTGTATTTAAATAGATTTTTTTCAGTCACTGATTTACCAGTACACAAGTAGGGCCAACAGACCACAACACTCATGTTTCCCTCACAGGACTGACCTTAAAACTCAAATACTTAGGTTGTTTTAAACTGTGCTATAAAAAACTATAACTTTGACTACGACTATGACTTTGACTGTGACTATGACTGACTGTGACTATGACTATGTCTATTGCCGTGTCTGAAATGGTTACTCGTCCACTAGGGTGTGAGTTACATTGCTTTGATCCCTATATAACGCAGTATATAGTGAAGGAGTGAATGTTTCGGATTCACCTTATGACTTTGACTGCGGCTGTGTGTTGTCACTCACCAGTGCTACCCCCAGAATTTGGGGGAAGGTGTACGAGGAACAGCCGGAGGGGGTGAGGCGGAGGGCGGCACAGGGCGTCTGGAACCAGGCCCTCTCGCTGGCCCACACAATGTCGCACAGGGGCAGGATGGATACCCCCAAGCCCAGGGCGGGCCCGTTGATGGCCACCACAATGGGCTTCTTAAAATGGATGAATGCCTTCACAAAGTCCCTGGAAAGAGAGAGAGAGAGTGAGAACAAGCAGTATTGTGACAACATTGCAGGATATAGTACCTCCACCACTGTGGTTCGCTGGAAGCTGACGCTGTTCAGATGTTAGAGGGCTGTTGATGATTGATAGACCTGACAACACTGGACAACACTGGACATTAAGACAGAAGGTGAGTGTGGGTTCACTGGGGCAGAGTGGGCATATTTGTGTGTATGATAACAGGTGACAAAGCTGCTGTGGAAGCATACTGACAAGAATGTGTAATTCCAACAAACCTGCAATCTCTTTCTTTCTCTCTCTCCCTCTGGTTCCCTCTATCCCTCACTCACTGTCTCTGTCTCTCTCTGTCTCTGTTTCTCTCTCTCTCTATTTCTCCATCCCTCTCTCTCAGGCTCACTCGGTCATTTTTATCGCTCCTTCTCATCTTCAGTATTTCCCTTCACGTGAGTCAAAACGTCACCTCTGACAACAAATTACATTCCTCTTTTTATCCCTCTCAGTTGAGCAGTCACCGGAGCCGCAGAGCCTGCAGCCTCAGCCAGGACACTGCTCCAGCCATTTCTGTGTGTGCAGACCTCCTGCTGAAGCTGTGAAATAGACCCAGCCCTATTTTTGTCAGCTGCTGCTTAAATAATATTCAAACGATAGCTTCGGTTAAGTAGGCCTGACAAACTGCCAATGTTGTGTAAAGGAAGTCTGTGATAACATCTACACTGGTGACCTTGACAGACCCAAAATAATCTGACACCTGACAGCCAAAAATGACAGGAGAGTTGTGAGTTAAGGTCTACTGGGACCCCCCTAGAAGAATGGGAAGCTCATCTGCAACAGACCTATCTCTCCTGCCCTGTGAAGAGGTACTTAGGGAATATCATTCCAACCAGCTCAGCAAAGAACTTCAAAGAATGGCAGTGGGCTCATTGAATAGAGCTATTCACACCGGAAAACCTGTGATGCAGATGAAGCAAATTATTCCTAGAAGGCCACAGCTCATTTATCATCGCTTTCACTAAAAAAGTGCTTAACCCCTGTTGGCAAAGCAGTTATCCACCGCTTCCTGTGGTAGATGAGAAATGTAAAACACTAAACTGCATCTGAGAGCTCTGCTCTTGACAAAACCCTTGTTTTCTGGGCGTGCTTTGTATGCTTGTGTAAGACTATGCTTTTAGGACACATGGCTTCTCTGCATTATTCAGTGACAACAATGATTCATACAATCTCTGAATACATTAACAAACTACACTTAACCCTCCTATTATCTTTGGGGTCAATTTGACCCCATTTGATGTTTAACATATCAAAAATACACAAAGTACATATTTTTTCAGCTTCATCTTTGATGACTTTTCCTAATTAAATGGGAGGAACTGGGTAAACACAAAATTAACATGATAATTTATTTTCAATGTCCTGTATGCATTTTGTATGCATCTGTGATCCTTGGGGTCCATTTGACCCCAAACTGTTTAACCTGCATAAAACAATACATATACACATTTTGCACATATACAGGGATTAAAGCAAAAAAAAGTCACCTGACTGAACTTTTTTCCAATTAAACATCTGATCACGTATCCCCCTATACCCCTTTGAAAACCAATTTAGCCATGGCTCCACCCTCAATCCGGAACATACATTGGTTAGAAACATTGCCCCATTAAAGGGATACGCCAACCCCAAGCCAAATTCAGTGTCTGCCCCACAGTCCCCTGACCTAAATAAGTGTGTGGAAGCATTTTCCTGGCGACGCAGCCAATGTCCGAATCTATGAGAACTGACCACAGGTTGGTGACGCGTAATACCTGCATCATTACGTCGCCAACGAAGTATGATCGGCCAAAGTGAATGAATGTACTTAATGTTGTCCCCCAATTACTTTCCTTCCTTTTCTTGTCTTGCTCATTTCCGTATGTGCACTATTTTTCGGTGCGGAGAAACACAGCCGACGCACAACAAGGACCGCCAGTAGGCTACGCTGAGTTGCTGGAGACGTGGGGGCTCCCACTGGCGGTCCTTGGTGTCCGTTGGCTGTGTTTCTCCGCACCGAAAAATATTTCCTATACGGAAATGAGCAATACAAGGAAAATGCTTCCACACACCAGGAAAATGCTTCCACACACTTATTTAGGTCTGGGGAGTGTGGGGGAGACACAAAATTTAGCCTGGGGGTGGCGTATCCCTTTAAGTCTGAATTATATTACCTTTGTCGTTCACTTGGCTTGTTTCTTTAGGCTACAGCCTCAGCCTCAACCCAAATAATAACGGGCAGATCTTGAATTTTTGAGAATGGTTCAGAATCTGACAGAAGAATTTTGAGAAGTGTAGGTGTAATTACAAGGAGAAACTGCATAACCTGTAAATGCCACGTTGAATTTCTGTCAACGGCATTAATGGCAGTTTTAATGTTTAATCTGACGTTCCTCGCCATGAGCAGTGAGCATAGCCTGTTTTATAAGGAACTTATGCGAAGAGGTGTCGACTGACTGCCGACTGCAGCTTCACCCCCAGTTTCAAAAACCTATCTGCGCCCCTGCTACAGGCTATAGGTAGGAAAACCAGGCGAGCAAACCTTATATAAGGATATAGGCTATTGCAATAAAAAATATTTTGAGGCGAATATGGAAAACATATCCTAGCTATTGGATTCTGTTACGAACCCATTGGCTTTCAAAAATGGGAACACAACATAAGAAAACCCCAGGACTCTTTGAAAGTAGCAATAAAGGTGGTGACCATGTGTAACACAGGAAACTAAAGTAACAACAAAAGGCCCTGCCAACTCACCTGTGCTTTTAACTAAACCTCCTCGAAATCAAAATACGTGAGTCTTCCGCAAGGCCTACAGTACTGCTACACTAACATAACCTGTGCTATGTGCTCAAAAGAAAGCAAAATCACCAAAACCTCATCACTACACAAAAACCAACAGGATATAAACCTAAAAACAAGAAACAGGTAGAGTAGTTGCCCCAATTCAAATAATGCCCAAAAATGCCTATAAAAGAGCAGCGTTGCAGACGAGTGAGCTGAGAGTGGCTTAGGCTCAGGGTGTGCTCGAGGTGTGCGCTCCTGAGTGCTGGATCAGGGCAGCTTATAAGAGGCAGGCCACACCCTCTCAATCAAGGCCACCTGCACACAATCACAAGCAGACAGCAGAAACACACAATCATTCAATTCAAGGCAACTGCAGGCAAACAGGCATACATTGGCAAAGCCAGGGCAACGTAACATTATAGCCGCTAATAGGCTAGGTGCCGTTTCCCCCTCGCACGTAGGCTACCTGCAACCCATTCATTAACTAAAAAACCTTAACCTGTATCTTGCCTTTGTCCACATTTAAAATCTCACTTCTGATAATGACTTTGACTAGTTCTGTTAACCATTTGGATTACGGATAGGCCTGACACAAGCACTTCCAAGAAGCCTATTCCCAGATGTTGACAACTCGTGTTCCTTTTTCCGCCTTTAAACATGACCAAGCGGAAGAGCACGGCTTAAACACAGGGATTAACACTGCTGTTAATTTAACCTGCATGACATAGACTAACATCATATCAGTGTTACAGCTAAATCCATACACCAAACATCCGTCACAAAACCATCCCCCTTCTCTGATCAGCACCGAACTCCCATTTGATTGCAGTCAACGTAAAATAAAATAAATTCAGATCGCAGTCTCACCCCAGGGCAAGCAATGTGAATGGAAGGCATGTTTTGCCCCTGTGTTGTCTGAAGCCGAGTTCAGGAGGCGTAGTCTAGTGGCACTACATAACATTATGCCACATGGAATCTTGGCCATGTACAATGATGTGTACAGTGACCCATGCATCGGAGATAAATTCACCTGTCTGCAAAGTTTTCATTTCAGTTTTTCAAAGCAACAATGGCAGGACACCGAGAGGAGTTGTTGCTGGCTGTTTGTGCAACCATTCAAGCGCAAATGAAGTTCATGTGCATGCTATTGTACTGCATGTGGAAGCTTATTATAGAATGTGCATAGAATACAAAGATATTTTTAACAATATGAAGCAGAAGTACATAGAGTGCATTGACACAGGCCCACAACCCCACACCGGCGTTTTGGTATGTTTACATCAAACCCACCCTGACAAAAAGTGTAGAGTCAGAGGCGACTGCCGTCACTGCCCTGTGGACAAACCGTGTCGGTCAGTGTGAAAGGTACTGACGCCACACTGAATTAGGGTGATAAATGCAGATATTCAGCAGTGTGAAAAGACCTACTGAACATTCTGATGACATAGGGGCGGGATAAAACTATTTCCATGGGAACTTTGATATTTCCTGCACACTTGCCATGAGGAGGAGGGGGAGAAGTCCCTTGCACAGCAGCATAAACGCTTATAAAAGCTTGCACAGCAGCATTTTACACCATTTCTCTTGGTGATCTGTGTGCTCTCTTGTTAGTGTTTGTGAAGATTCTCATTTATCCAGGTCATGGTAGTCAAAAGTGCTAAGCAACTATACTTCTTTTTGAAGCTTGAAGACATTTAACTTTTCATCCAAAATACTTCTTCAGTTCTGACCTGATGATGGAGAACTAGTGGGAGGAAAGATGGCAGGTGCCAGGTCTGTCTATTCAAAAATGCCTCCAGGACCAGCAACACGTGTGTGAAATGCAAGAAATATGTCTGTAAGGGGCACACGGAAACCTTGTGCTCATCATGTGCTCAGTAGTGCAAACCTGTAGAAGTCGTGACTATGAAAAATATGATCTGATTCTGTCTATGATGTTCCTAACGTTCCTTTGATGACAGTGTAAGGCCTCATTTCCAAGGACTTAAGCATGTATACCATGTAACCATGTACACTATGTGTGTATGTATGACAGAATACTCTCAGATGTAAAATATGTAAGTGTAACTGAGATCTTTTTGCACAGTCTATTTCCCGGCTCAAACCCGTAACCTCACAGCAACTCAGAAATTTTACCAAGTGAGCTATGAACTAAGGCCTCATTTCCACCGACTTAAGCATGTACAGCACGTAACCATGTACAATATGTGTGTATGTGTGACAGAATACGCTCAGATCATGCGTGCGGTGGAAATGGTCTAATCTGTTAATGTGCATTCTAAATGAATATGGACAGAAAACGAGCACTTGCTGTCTATGCGCTGTATACTGAGAGTGTATAGTGGGAACGGGGACTAACTGTGTTTTTACTAAATAATATTTAAACAAATAAAATCTTTGTAAATGTTTGAAATTATGTCCATTTTTCCTGGGGTCAAATTGACCCCAAAGATAATAGATGTTACTATTTTTAATAACAAAAATGGCTTCTTTTTAAAAATGTTATAAAGAACACAAATATGTATTTAGACATACTATGAAGCCATTGAAATACCAAAAAAATATCTTTGTTTCGATTTTTAGATCAATCAGTGGGATTGTATGGCTATTTGCATATTTTCCCATAGTCATGGAATAGGTTCGTTTGGATGTGTAGGGTGTCCGTGGGGGGCTAAGTTCTATTTAAAGGGCTTTTTACGTCATCAACAGAGAAACATAAAGTACCTAAAACATAAACTTGGGAAATATTTTGAATTATAATCATTTTCTGGAGATTTAAATGGCTGGGGTCAAATTGACCCCAAGGACAAAAGATGTTTGAAAATTTGAGGGTAACAGGGGGGTTAAATCGACAAACCAGAAAGCCACGTGAAGCTCTAAAGTCTCTGTATTTATGTTTTGGTATAAAAAGCCCATATGAAGGGCCTATTCTCCATTTACAGCCCAATCTCCAATCTATTTCTAAGGCCGACACCATTGGCAGTACGCCTCACCGCTTAATTAGGCTACTCGGTCATGTAGTTCTGCACTGAGCGTGCTCCGTGTGGGGGAAACACAGCGTGGTGAACTGGTGCTGAGCTGGTAGAGCCCTTACCGCACGGCGTCTGCGATCCGGCTGCTCTCTTTCCGGCGGTCGGTGGACAGGCGGCCGATGAGGTAGGAGGGGTCCAGTCCGCTGCAGAAGATGCTGCCCACCGCGCTGAGCAGCAGCAGCTTGCTGTCGTCCGCCGCCGCGTTGCCCAGGGCCCGGCACAGCTCCTTCATTATCTGCTCGCAGGGGAGAGAAAGACACAGAGAGAGAAAGAGAGAGCGAGAGAAACAGAGAGAAACAGAGAGAGGGAGAGAAAGAGATATAGAAAAAGGAAGAGAAAGAGAGAGGAAGAGAGATGGGTAGAGAGGGAAAGAAATAGACAGAGGGAGTAGAGAGACAGAGAGAGAAAGAGAGAGAGAGAGAGAGAAAGAGAGAGAAAAAGAAAGAGAAAAAGAGAGAAAGAGACACATGCAGGCTGAGTGGGTGGTCGCCCTTGTCTTCACATGGCCACTGCGGGCTCTGCAGCTACTGACACAGTCTTTTATCTCACAAGAACAGTAAAGACCTGAGACAAAACTCTCCGTGTCCATGTGGACGCTTCATCAGAATGTAGCAGTTTCCTTACATCCACTTCAAAGATGGTTAGGAATTCAGTGTCAAGTGTCAACCTGATGTGTGTGTTTTGTAGAGTGTGAGATGATAAGGTTCTCTTATGGGTCCACAAGCCACTATGCCCCCACCTCTTTAAGGGAAAAGGGTCCAATCCTGAATCCTCCAACCACCCGCTTTTTAAATTATTATTATTATTATTTTTTTTTTTTTATTAAACAAGAGAAGTACATGTGTTTTTTTGTTGTGAAGTTTGGGGTGGTTTTTGTAAATTTATAGATTGAATTTGATGTTGCGTGTCTTCTTGTGTACTGACTATGATAACAAAAATCACCATGGACACAGTGGGCTGCTGACAACTCCATCACATAATAATAATAATAATAACTACAGTTTATGTTTTAAAAAAACATAAATTAGCATAAATTAGCTGTGCGTATCACAGCCTCTGCTTACAGCCTCCTCTCCGTCTACTCACATGGAGGAAGAGGAGGAGGAGGAGAGGATGGCGGAAGAGGAGGAGAAGGAAGAGGAGGAGGAGGAGAGGATGGCGGAAGAGGAGGAGAAGGAAGAGGAGGAAGAGGCGAGATAGGTGGAGGAGGATGACACCCCTCACCGACATCGTCTCCCACCCACCCCAGGGGTAAAGGGCACTTTTGTACTGCCACACTTATTAGGAGGCTGTCTCACTAGGCTCTCCCTATACCACCATTATCTGGGGCTCCCACCCCCACTCCCCTCGCCCCAACACCATCCTCCTGTCTTTTTGCCCTAATCTAATCTGATTAAGGGCCCGCACCATGACCCAGTTTAACCTGTCATAGCCCACTCCATTCAACAACTCCCTCCCGTTACACATTTTGTCACGAGTAATCCCCTGTCAGAGTGTTTAGTCAGAGTTGTGCGTGAGGGAATCAACTGCAGGATGACACCAGCTTAACTCCGCAGGGTCAATTAAAGCCACCAGTCCTTGCCAGAAAAACAGAACCATGATAGCATTGCAAATTAAGCACAGGAAGAGACTCCAAATATTCCACACACACACACACACACACACACACACACACACACACACACCAAAGGCAAGCAGAGGCCCCCAGGGTAGACACACCCAGGCCTGGGGATCCACCCAGCAAAGGGGCTTGGCAAATGTGTCAGTCGCATGGCAGCAGGGGTCAGGTGTGTGTGGACCTGGATGTCTGCTGTGATCTCAGCAGTTTGGTTTTGTACAGCAATGGGAAAACAGATGAATGAAATGGTCAGGATTTGTAGGGCAATACTGCTCGTCTGTCTAAATCAGACAAGCTAAATCGAGCACAGAGAATGCTTTGGTAGATATGTACAGACATGTGTACTGTACTGTATTGAAACTGCTGATTTTATGCGTCTAAATCTAAGATGTCTGTATACTCAACATCCCTCAGTATCTTTGCCCACTACATCTACACACTACACACTTTATCATTACTGTGTGTGTGTTTCTTAGTTAACTGTACAGCAGTGCAACTTTAAAATGCTCACTGATACAGTATATCTCTGTGTCTGTGGGGACATATCTATTTGTGTGTGTGTGGACTCTAATGCTTTGTGTGGATGGAGTGTATGTGAAGGCTGAGGGCCATATACCCTGAGGCCTCAGCTCGCATCAGCCTTTGCCATTCATCCATCCTGCTCAGCACAGGGATTGAGGTCAGTGGAATAAGCTTCTATCTTCAGCATGAGACAGCGCAAGAGAGGTGAAGAGAAAGACAGAGAGGCAGTGCAAGAGCGAGTAACTGTGTCTGTCTATCGGTGTGCGTGTGTGTGTGTGTGTTTGTGTGCGTGTTTCTGTGTCTGTGTGTATGCGCGCTACAGAGGTGAAGAGAGAGAGACAGCCAGTGTGAGTGACTGTGTTGTCTGTGTGACAGAGAGAAAGAGAGATGGAGATTAAAAGAGAAAAAGACAAAGAAAAAGAGACAGAGAGACAGAAAGACAGAGAGAGAGAGAGAGAGAGAGAGAGAGAGAGAGAGAGAGAGAGAGAGAGAGAGAGAGAGAGAGAGAGAACAGAGACAGACAGAGACAAAGAGACAGAGAAAGCCAGAGAATATACTGCCTGGTGTCCAGTGGAAACATATTGCTGTGCCTATGCAGGTTCCACTACCCATATAACAATTTCACTCAAATGCCCTCGAGAGGATATTCAGAGCAAAACGCTGATCATCAATGACCTCAGCCTCAGCCTGAATGGGGGACTGGGGACGAGCTGCAGTGTCCTTTTTTTTCCTTCTTTGCAAGCAGAGGGCAGGAGCTGCCCAGCCTGAGCCTGCGTATACATTTGTGACGACAATGTGTTTTGTTGATCATTGTGGCGCAGACTGCAGGGCAGCAGTCGACCTGCATGTGCAGTATAAAGGAGGGAGGGGAGCTGAAATGGAGGCCATTTGTCCCAGCTGATGGCAACTGGATGAATGCACGACTCAAAATAGTGCCATGAACTGGCAGAGGGAACTAGATGGCAGGAAGCAATAATGCACTCTGTCTACACTATTCTCTTTTTCTCTGTCACACACACCCACATGCTCAAAGGCATGCACGGACACACACACACACACACACACACACACACACACACACAGACACACACACACAGGCACGCATGCACACATACACACACTTCCTCTCTCTCTCAGTTCAATCCATTTTCTACTTTGCTCTGCACTGTTGACTAACTCTTGAGAGGCTGAAAGCAAGAGGGGATTTTCAGGCCTAAATATGATGGCTTACTAAGGATGCCCACCAAGCTACTGTGTAAGCAATAGAGGATAGAGTGAGAGAGAGGGAGAGGGAGAGAGCAAGATGGGAGAGAAGGAGAAGACAGTCCTCTTCATAAGCTTGACTGGAGCTTAAGACTGCTCTACAGCAAACACACACACACACACACACACACACACACAAACACACACACTAATTCGCTGGTGTTCATCTCATCATCACTGGCCCCCTGAAGGTTGCCATTGTCAGCCCCCCCACTGTCTCTGAGGAGGAGGACAGCCACGGCATCCCAAAGTGCTTATCATGCCTCCCCCCTCCCACCGAGAACAACCGCACCATGAATGGACCACCCATGTGTCAAATGTGTGGCTATATGCAGGCATGCTGCAAAAATAGCCAACAGAAATGAAAAAAACAATAATAGGAAGCAAAATAGATTTGTGGCAAGACAATGCAAAGCTGTCCTTCAACTTCACCCTTGAAAATATATTTACTGTAGTCTTATGCAGTGTTTCTAACAACTGGACACACAGGAACTGTTTTGTGTTTTGAGAAAGACTGTCAAAGCCTCCAGCACCATGGACAGAGCATTATTAAAAAAGGCAATATGCTCTGTCACATTTCCCCAGACCTTTAGCACACACAGCCTGATCATTTATGCATCCGCCTCGAAATGACAACCAGAGGCAGGCAGTCAGGGCTGCTCCATTAACCGATCAGACAAGGCTGCCCCACCTTCAACTGACAAAACATTGACCTTGTTTCTTTAACAGTGCTCGGGCCAGGCTGCCTTGTCGGATGATAAATGGCTCCGGGGCCACAGTCTCCATATCAGCGCTTCAGCAGTAGGGATTGTGCAGAAAAAAACGCTCACCAGAAGCCCAAATCTCTCTTTCTCATACGCATACGCACGTGGTGGCTCAGGACATCGATGTCCTCTGAAGCGTATTAGGGTGGCTTTGCTGTAATGTGTAATGATGAAGGCAGCCAACCAACAAGACTAAATGAAGCCTTTCAGTGATGAAGGGAAAAAAAAACTAGTGATAAGATTTGGCAAATAGATGAGTCTGACTTTATAGAGTACAGATGAAATGCATTAAACCGACGTAATGTAAAAAAATTAATAGTATTGTACATCAAACATAAATCTACTTCTTTGGAAAACTTAAGGCCAATGCAATGGCTGTAAAATATGAATTTAGGGCTAAAGGGAGCCTGTTTCTAACAACTGTTTGCACTTTAAAAAAACTGTAGAACTGTTTGCCAAATAAACTGTGCAACACAACTCAGCACAGATGATCTATTCATTACTGGTAAATATAGTCCTTATTCAGTGTTTGCCACTGAACTGAATCAGCAATCTCTCACAGTAGATGTGCAATCATGGGATATTGACTGAAATAGTGTAATTCTACTATCAGTGTGTCAAAAATCCTTTATAAATTTATTGGCATAACAAATTGCAATATCAAAATGATACAAAAACAAACAGAAAAAAAATGTCATGTTCTTGTCATCCTTGGATGTGTCAGTCATATAATAAGGAATTCACCAAATGACATGTTAATAACATACTGTTCAGTAGGAGCTTATGAAAGAAAACGCACTGGTTTCTAGCAATAATTTGGCTTCAGTCAGTTTTTTTTTTCTATGGGGTCAGTTGTTGCATTGTTCCAGTGCATCTGTTGGTCAGTGTCTTACCTCTGGAGTTAGTGCATTGTTGTCTGAGGTTTGGCTTGAGAGCAAAACATGCGTGAAGCCCTCTTCCTTCCTCACGACAATGTCTCGGAACCGGAAGTTGCTGTCGTTCTGTCGCACGTTGTACCTAAGTCTCTTGTCAAACACGTAGCCTTTGTCCTCTGCCAACTTTCTTTTCACTGAGCTGTGCAAGTTTAATCCTCCATTTGTGAGAGTGGCTCCTGTTGAAAAAGGATGAATGGCAGCATCAGTACACCATATTTTATCTAATAGACAACATGTGATGGATTTGGGTCTGTTTACAACATTTTTTTGTGAAGTAAGCTTACGTCCTGAGAAGGAAATGAAAGTGTTAAAACATCATTGTTATGACTTGAGTTACATATTCAGGCCTTTAACATTCTGTTGGTTTTGATCATTTTCCTCTTCAGTATATATCTACATGTAAAAAAAACAATATTATACCTAACAATATTTAACATGCACTGTTGTAACTGAAATGCCAAACATAACAGTTTAAATGTAATGACTTTTTAGCGGAATTTGAATGCAGTATCATTTGGGTTTTAACACATTTCAGCATAACATTTAAAACACAACATTTGGTGTCTATGCATATTCTAGGCACAATAATATGACAAAATTGTACTCCTTGTATCCACCCAATCAGGACATTGATTTGCTTGTCAACCATGTCACTCCAAGGTCTATAGGGTTTTTGGGGAGAGGAAGTGTGCTTGTCTGATTCTCATCATACTTACCTAAAACCAACTGTGAATATTCATCTTGGATATATTTTCTTGTTTTAAGAAATCCCTAAGTTTGGGCATGTACTGTCACACCAATTGTGAATGTTGGAGCCATTACAGTTCTAAACAATGCTGAGGTCCATAGAATATGATCTTGCAGTTATTGTAAAATGCATTCTTTTCAGAATATTCAAAAAATCACACCCCTAAAGGTTAATCTGTCTGAGGGATGGTGGACGACTTTGTGAATGACGGACGCCACGTCCTCACGAATACTGATTCTTAAGCGTTTCCTGAAGTGCTGAGGACAGGCACATAATACTTCCACTTACAGAGTGACCATGAAGCCATTCAGAATCAACATGAGTGCCATCACTGACAAGCCTGAACTAAAAAGGCAGCTATTTATAATGGCATGGGTTTGTGGACCAGCAAATCTCTTAGCTTGAGGTGTTTTCTCTGTACACTCATGTCTAGACTGTACTGATCGCTAGAGCAACCTGAGCAAACAGCTTCAGGTGGGCATCAGGTGGACTACACTTTGCGAGTTTTAACAGACTGGTAGAATGGTTCTCAGTCCAATGCTGTTCAGTGTGTGATCTTGCCAAGAGTTAATTGTTTGGAAATTCATTAGTACCTGTACTGTGCAGTGGTGCCTTTGTAATGCTGGCTGCCTTTGTAAAGACACACCTAACCAGCAAATATTTGCCCTAATTGGGTGAACACCTGTTTTTCCTAATTAAAACAAATGATGTGTTGTAGGGCTTGGCCCGTGATGTCTGCCTGCACAACATTTGCTAGGCTGATAAGTGGCAAACATATTATGAAAAATTGACCTTTTTTAGGTACCCTGTCAAAAGCAAAACTTTAACTTCAGCCACATGGTCTTTAAATGAATCTAATTTTCTAATTTAATCCGCATTACAACAAGTGATTAGGATAAGGACAGGGACTGAAAAGTTAGGTCTGCTTAATACAAGGATAAGATCAAGCAAATAGAGCCAAAGACACTGCTCTTGTCCAATGAGATCAGGAGATTCAAACTCTCAACCATATTTTTTGATCAACCATGAAATGTAGCAGGTGCCAGTGCTGTCAATCTGGACTTTTCCAACAGTGAATTGATAAATGTGATGTCAAATGGCTGGCAAGTTATTTTCCCAATACAGGCCTATTATGGCTTGAAGCCTGCTGTATGACTTATGGCATTCATATACAATTATCTAGGAACTCTAAATAAAATAATTTTCTTTACAGAATGCTTTATACAGACTTTAACTATTGAAAAAGTCAACAGTTCATGTGGAGCTTCCCCCAACAGCACTAGGAAATCCATTTTCTGGATTTATGCCTATCACTTTAAATATGCATAATTCAGAATTTGGGAAGTAATATTTTCCTGCATCTCTTAGGGTGTACACTTCCAAAACATTTTAAAAAAAAATCATTTTGTCATAATTTTTTTTCCAAACAGCTTTAAAGCCTGAGGGCTCATTCATATCGGATTGCTTTTGAGCAGTCTGGGGCGGAAGCTGTCTACGAGTGGGTCGTGAGCGTGTGTATAATTCACACCGGGCATCTCTGCGGGCACAGTGCATGTGCGGGGCATCAGCTGCCAGCCCCATCTTTAAATGCACTAGGCCCATGTCTTTAGGTGTGCGTAGTCCTGTTTCCAATGGATATCGCTTTCATAAACACAATATGTAGCTGACAGAAAGGCAGACGAAACATTTGACATTGTTCCAAAACATGTACACTAAGCCTTTTAAAGCCTTTATTCATTTTCGGAAAACACATTTTTCCACCCTTTCCTCCTTCCTCAAAGTTGTGATAAACTCTGTGTTTGGCAGCAGTCACTCTGTCCTACCTCAAGTAAATAAATTATTCATATTTTTCACACAGTCGGGGGGCTTTTGAGGTATCCCTGTCAATGCATACATTGATAGCAGCAATGACATGAACTGTATAATTGTTCTAGAGCTTTCGATAAGATTTTGGCTGAAAACACTCTCATCCTGCTCACAGCCTACACAGAAAATTAATCTTGATTTCTATTTTCTAGTTGCAGTGTGGGTTCTGTGCGGTCAATCCAGACAGAACATGCTCGTGGCACATGTGCAAGGGCTGCACGATTTATCTAAAATGTATTGTTATCACAACATCAATGTATGCTACAACACAACCACAAAGATCTGTATGAAGACGTCAAAAAAAGTTAGTTAGTTTTGTTTACTGACTCATCACCTTAATCAAACCAAATTCCTAACCCTAACCATGACAAGACACAAAGTTTCAACAGATGGTTTATAAATAGTCTCTGGGACGAAATCTGAGATTTTTTCAGGATCTATGTGTGAAAGCAGCAAGAGTTTCAACAGATGGTTTCTAAATATGGTGAATATCATTTCTTTCATTTTTATCCCTTATTCTTTATACCACTTTCTCCTTCCTGAGGAAACAAGGACGAAATGACTTGTAGATAGATGAACTAAAAACAATCACACAAATGCAATAAGTAGTGAGATGTCCTTGTTTGTATAAGTGCCATGTTTAATCCCTCAACGTGGGTGTATGTGGGTGGTGTTTTGAAAGGTTTCCAGAGGACACGTCATCCTTGCCACCAGAAAAAAACTTTGTTCCTTTCTCCTATGGCCTTAATTCTTTTTACCTACTTGGTGCAATTGGACAAATGAGACATTAAGCTTTGGAACCTTTCTCAGGCTAAAAAGATGAAAAAGAGAGAAAGGATGATAAGGTAACACAATGACATGCAGCCATGGCCTCTGTATCTGTATACGGTCTATATGACCATCTATAGGACCATTCAAATAAAGTGTGGCCAAATATTTTACTCTAAAATCTCTTACTCTGTCTGTGTAAATCCCACTACATTCTACAATGTATTTTAGACTACTTCAAAGTCTTAGTTTTCAAAAGATGCTAAGCATACAAATATAGGCCCAAGCAGTACAGGCCAAATTCTGGGACTGCCAAGCTTAGAACATTTTGGAGAGCAGGAGGGTAAGGATAGGTGCTGTATGCAATGTTGCAGCGGCTTTTGTGTGCATATGGAAACAGAGTCACACAGTTTAAAAACCAGCTAAAGTAAGCAGTAGGATTTTCTCCATTTTGGAACATTCCAGCTAACAAAATAACCATATTGAGTCTGTTGGTGTGCTCTAATCATTTCAAGGATAACTGCTTCGTCAACTGTGGACAGTATAAACTTGGATTAGCCACCAAACTTTGCCTCAATGAGGGGTTGAACGAGGAAGAAGACTTAAGTACCTACCAATGTCTTCCTTTTGCAGTTTAGCATGTACTAACTGGGTATCTACTGGTGTTTTGCCATTAAGCACAAGCAAACACTAACAGCTAACATATAGGCTAGGTTAGTTTCCACCACTATGATACACTGCAAGTCAACTGGGCCATCACCACTTGAAAAAATGCATTTTAAGATGTTTGCTAAACTAAAATAAGTACATGTTCTACACAACGTAGTAGTAGCAGGTCACTAGCATCAAAGATCTTAGATTCTACAATTCTAATGAAAAACCAACATGATCTCACTGAATTCTGTGAAATGACCACACCCCCCTTACCTCAAAATTTGCATTGGCATCGCAGAATCACCCAAAATTCTGTGGCTGTCCCACGGAACATTGATACCAATGTTAAGTCAGTGATAGGCTGGATAGGCTAATAAAAAGCCCCATCAGTCAATGAAAGAAAATACAGTGCATCCGGAAAGTATTCACAGCGCTTTACTTTTTCCACATTTTGTCATGTTACAGCCTCTTACCTCAAAATTCTGCACACAATACCCCATTATGACAATGTGAAAAAAAGTTTTTTTTGACATTTTTTGAATTTATTAAAAATAGAAAACTAAGGAATCACATTTACATAAGTATTCACAGCCTTTGCCATGAAGCTATAAAATTGAGCTCAGGTACATCATTTTTCCACTGATCATCCTTGAGATGTTTCAACAGCTTAATAGGAGTCCACCTGCACTAAAATCAGTTGATTGGACATGATTTCGAAAGGCACACACATGTCTATATAAGGTCCCACAGTTGACCGTGCATGTCAGAACACAAACACCAAGCATGAAGTCAAAGGAATTGTCTGTAGACCTGCAAGACAGGATTCTGTTGAGGCACAAATCTGGGGAAGGATACAGAAAAAAATTCTGCTGCTTTGAAGGTCCCAATGAGCAGAGTGGCCTCCATTATTCATAAATGGAAGATGTATGGAACTCTTTGGACTCTAGAGCTGGCCGGCCGTCTAAACTGAGCGATCGGGGAAGGGTCTTAGTGAGGGAGGTGACCAAGAACCCGATGGTCACTCTGTCAGAGCTCCAGCGTTCCTCTGTGGACAGAGGAGAACCTTCCAGAACTACTGTATCTCTTTAGCAATCCACCAATCAGGCCTGTATGGTAGAGTGGCCAGACGAAAGCTACTCCTTAGCAAAAGGAACATGACAGCCTGTCTGGAATTTGCCAAAAGGCACCTGAATGACTCTCAGACTATGAGAAACAACATTCTCTGGTCTGATGAGACAAAGATTGAAGCCTTTGGTGTGAATGCCAGGCGTCATGTTTGGAGGAAACCAGGCACCACTCATCACCAGGCAAATACCATCCCTACAGTGAAGCATGGTGGTGGCAGCATCATGCTATGGAGATGTTTTTCAGCATCAGGAACTGACAGACTAGTCAGGATAGAAGGAAAAATGAATGCAACAATGTACAGAGATATCCTGGATGAAAACCTGCTCCAGAGCGCTCTTGACCTCAGACTGGGGCGAAGGTTCATTTTTCAGCAGGACAACAACCCGAAGCACACAGCCAAGATCTCAAAGGATTGGCTTCAGAACCACTCTGTGATGGCTGTGCACAGATGTCTCCCATCCAACCTGATGGAGCTTGAGAATTACTGCAAAGAAGAATGGGCAAAACTGCCTAAAGATAGGTGTGCTAAGCTTGTGGCATCATATTCAAAAAGAATTGAGGCTGTAATTGCTGCCAAAGGTGCATCAACATGTGGTTTTTTAGTTTTCTATTTTTAATAAATTCAAAAAATGTCAAAAAAAACTTTTTTTCACATTGTCATGATGGGGTTTTGTGTGTAGAATTTTGAGGTAATTATTAATTTAATACAATTTGGAATGAGGTTGTAACATGACAAAATATGGAAAAAATTAAGCACTGTGAAAACTTACCAGATGCACTGTAGATGGTGAATAAGAAAATGGCAAACAAAGTGACGTAAGTTCGTTAATTAGAAAAAGCCATGCCATAGTTGTGATAACTGGAGAAGTCTCGTTGCAGCACACATGACTGACTAGGTCTGACTGACTGACTGATACGTGTGTTGGAACATTTAGATATGAAAGCCTGCGAAAGTTCTGCCAGGAAGACGACAATGGCTGGGACGGGCGCTGTCTCCGACCAATCAGAGGCCGCCACCTGCTTTATAATGACCTGTCTAATTTACCTTTTTTGCTGCTTCAGGTGCCGACGTTTTAACGCATCCTCCTCCCTCCCCACCACCACCAGGTTGGTCCCTGTCCATCCGCCTGGGGGGAAAATTCTGGGTTCTGCTAAACGGCAACAGCTGGTTCTGCCGGATCCCAACGATGCAAGACCCAAGCTGATGACCGGACCTACACCAAAGAATATCTACTTTCTAATTAATGTTCAGTCGTTTATTCTGACCATATTAAAATGCTTTAATTGGAATTCTTATTCTCTGAGTCTTTCTGGCCGAAGTTCTATTTGGCGTGCTATGACCAAATGGGCTTTAAATGATGATAGCTTGTGACTAGCATACCTGCACCATCTCCTCCACCAAGAGGAGCACCTAGGACAGCCTGAAACAGGAACACTAAAGCATTTTCTTTCACCGACACCAGCTCAAAGGGCATTCATTAATACTAGAGACCACCGCAAAATTAACAAAACTATGCAATGAGACCTTTAAATATTTAGGCTTTTTCACCATGACTGATGTCATACCAACTGTATTGTCCTGTTGTAATCATTTTGATTCAGTTTATGTGGCTTATTTATTATCCTATTCAGCCTGTCATTGACATTGACATTGAATTTTCTGCAATTCTGTGATGCCACCACAGGTTGTGAGTTGAGGAGGGCGGTGGTCGTTTCATGGAATTCTGTGAGATCAGGCTCTGAAAAACAGCCTGTTCTGAAGCAGAGTGGTAGAGCAAGCAAATGCCTAATCTGGGAGGTATTTCCAACAAATTACTTCTAAGATATGTTCAGTGGAGCTCAGAGAGCTATGGTAACTTGTAAAAAGGGCATAATATGGAAGCTTTAATATCAGTGTTCTTCCCCATCATGAACCTATTTTACCTAAATACAACAAATCGCTAGGTCAGTGATCTACAGAAGAGGGTGGGCATATGAAGTAAGAAATATGAAGTGGGCATTAGAATCAAAATAAGAATTTCGAATGGTGAACAGCAGCTTATCTTGTTTATATGCCATTCAGGCAGCTGTTGCAAACACACACACACACACACAGACACACACGACCAGTAGTCCAAGAACTATATCTTCCCTCTGCCTTAATCTCCTCTCGCAGTTCATACTTCTGAGGCAGTGGGAGCTGACACACTTTACTGATCAGCCTACCTGGGACACACTGTTATCACACAGTGTTGTTCAGTATTCAAGTACCATAGTGCAAATAACAGAGTCCTCTCACCTGTTAAATTTCATTTCACTTGTCTCTGTGTTTACCAGATACATCAGCTAAGTGTTGGTGTAAATGGCAAATTAAAATATTGATGAAGGCATTTCCTTGTCAGGTTTTTTAAACAAAGCATGCTATTTTAAGAGTGTCTAGAAATTTGCATGAAAAACAGATCTATATTTATCACGCCTCAGCCACTGCCATTAGCTCATTTCTGAGCTATTCTGGAATTCTGCTGGAAGGCAATTCTACCTGAGTGGACATCTTCCTATCAATTTGGAACCATACGTTTCTTAGAGAAAATCTCCTGGGGGTGATTCTGTAAGTAGTTCGTTGCCATATTGGATTCAGGTTGGCCACATTGATAGCACAGAAGTGGTTAAAAAAACCTTCTGTGTGTTTATTTGGTTGATGGTTTTGTAGTCAAAAGGAAAATGGTTTAGTTATAGCTTGTGTTTTTCAGGCCTTGTTTTAAATCAAAGTGGCAGTTGGAATTCTGACTGCTGTGTTTGTGTAATTTACGTTCCTTTCTAGACTGTATTGATGCAAAATGTCAAACAGACCTAACGTAACCCTTCCTGTCACTTTTTTTTGTCTTTCTGAAGCACGGCTGTAGTCATTGTTCTGGATTTAGATTGTGCTATTGTCTCAAGGATAGCTCTATAATTTCTCAAAACAAAGAGACTTGAATTGACATCGGCACACAGTAAAATGTTTGGGCAAAAAACAGACTTTCCAGTTCTGGCATAAAAGCCTTTTAAGTCAAACAGATAACCGGCTGCTTTGAAGTGAGAGCATAACCTTTATAGATAAACAATCTGAATAGCAAAACCACATGTCAAAATATGCTGCAATAAACTGCAGACCACTGACATGAAAGGCACTACAATGTCATCACAGACAGTCATCCCAAGGTTCTGTATCGGTCTGGTGTAATATTTCAGGCCACAAGTGACTGGCTTTACTGTGGAAAATTGTAATTACAATACCAGTGATTTTTACTTTATTTGCAATTCCTGCGAATGGCTTTGAATTGCTATGATTAGGCCTGTGACAACTGTTTTTATCTTTCTAAAACAGGAACCCCTTAGCCTAAAGATGTCAGTAACCTGCATAGTGAGAGCTGGCTGCTAATAAGTATAGTACATTTGTCATGTGTGTTGTTATGTGCTGTTGCGTTTAACCCACAAGCAATGCTTCGGACACTGACACAGACGGGCTGAGCATTTTTACATGGGCTTAAACAGAGGAGAAGTAAGGGTAGAGTAGAGTAAGAGTAGAAACAGCACATCTGGAAAACCACACTGGGCCACAGACAAAAAACATGCTGACTCTGATCGCAAACAGAAAACACTCTACACAATACAAGGGGGACACTACAGACAAATTCTAAATCTGATATTATAGAATTCCCTGTGAAACGTTTCTCCCTAATGCTATGCTATCTTTACATAAAACATAAACACTCCTGCAGCATGGTACAGTAGCCCCCATGTGCACATTAACGTTACACTAATATGTGTGTAATAGGGCTTACAGAAAGAAGATACACAACCAAACTTGAGGACAGAAAAAGTGAGAGGCATACACACAAAATGAGTTCTGTTTTGACCCAACTTGTCTCGTCCTAAGAGAAATGGATTCACATAGCCAAATAGTGATGTCCCAGACAAAGGCAGCTGTGGCCTAGTGGTTAGGGAGTTGGGCTTGCAATCGGAAGGTTGCCGGTTCGATACCTGCCCTACCCATGGTTGAGATGCCCTTGAGCAAGGCATCTAACCCCACAATGCTCCAGGGACTGTAACTGAAACCCTGTAAATATCTGTAAGTCGCTCTGGATAAGAGCGTCAGCTAAGTGTAATGTAATTTAAAGGGCAGTACATTTTAATGTGGAGCATTAGTGAAGGCTATGGCCGGACAATGATGGACAATGAACGCTGCAGCAGGTTGCATACTGGGTGTAAAGCATTGTGAGTAATACAAAACTTCCAGATGTAATCGACAAATACTGTGTGGTCCTAGTGGACTCTGTCATTGATGTGTTTGGTCATGGTAGTCAGTCATGATGGCTTACTGAGGAACACCATGGTTATGAACTTCATCCCTGGTACTTCCACCATGGGCACCCTTCACAATGCTCCGGTGGGACTGCTCTGTAAATTGTTCTGGATGAAGAGTATTTGCTAATGACAAATAATGTCATGCAGGGCACTCTGTCGTTCCCATAGCCCTGTGTAAAGTCCGATAAGAGCTCTGCATTTAGCTATATGTCTAAATTACAATTTAAAGTGTTCTCTGTTAGCTATGTTAGTGTACTTTTTTCTGTTATTAATCAGAGTTTAAGTGTAACATACACCTTAGTACACTAATGTCCTAATGTAGTTAGTTTTTTGTATTAGCATATTGGCCCACCCTTGCCCTGTAACCTGTGTGAATGAATTAGATCCTGTAATTTGTTGTATCCTGTATCCTGTTAAAAAATAGCAAGGCTGCCTTAAGTATCTTTCACTGTGTATCTTTTTTATGGAAGTGGGGTAAGAATCAAAGAAAAATGCACTTTTGATTTGGGATCAATGCCACCTGGACGAAAGATGAATGGAGTTCACGGTTTCCCCTGCAGAGAAGATGGAAGCCACCCAGCACGCTAAATTCCCAGCCACAATAGAGCAGTGTTCCTATTGTTGGTCCTCTCATTGAAGTCGTGGCTGGAAACATCAGCACAACATGCTCTACAGCCTAGCACCTTTACACCTCTGCCAACTCCTGATACCAGAGAGATCCTCCAGTCACCACTGCTGGCGGCAGCATCGGCATTGTTGGAGGGGAGCATCATGGTACTGCTGGGGTTCACTTGGCCACAGACAAGACAGAACACTCCACACAAGCCAGCCCACATCAAATTGTGTGGTCTGGCCACGATGGATAGGCTAGGTGCAATCCAAGGGGCCACATCAACGGCTGTCTTTCAAACTGCCTCTGCATGCAATAGGATAGCGCTACGACCAATCAGAGCAGTGAACTTGTTTACCATAGCACTGCACCAGTGCATCACTACAGCCCTGTCATCATCATGTTAAATCTGCACAGCGACTCTTTACAAGGATAGACTGATGTGATTGGTCCATTGAGATTTGGGTGAAAAGCTACTGAGCTTTAATAGGTTGTGGCTAGACTGTACCCAGAATGGAATATTTTATTGCTAACGCTAAGGTACATCTAGATTTCTACCTGTACAGAACAGAGATGGTGCTGTAAGAAGTTTACTGTATGTTGCCGGGGTATGTAAGGCACTGCTCTGCAGGGTGTGAGTTACAGCAGTCCTGCCACACTGGACAAAGCAGCAGTGGGCACTGGCATCTCAGTTCAGCTCAGTTTTTATGCCTTTACACTTTGGGGTCCTCTGTGCAACTCTTCGTACTGACCAAAGCACTGACCTACAAGAATCCAGACTGGCAGGCTGTGTGACCTCAAGGGGGTCAGCGAGGAGATGGTAACTCAATGTACAGTATCCCATGCAGATACGTGGGAATATGTAGCTGCTACATATGTAGGCAGTTGTGGTATGTCCACTGTGCCGTCATATCATAGGAGGAACTTTGTGCATGTTATTTCTGACAGAGACCACAAAATTCTTTAAATCAATTTTACAATGAACTTGTAAAATTGTGATTAATGTTTAGGTTTCCTGAATTGAAACTCTCTCCACAAAATTACAAAAAATGATGAACTGTCCAACTAAACAGGACCAACTTTATTCTTGCATGACACACCCATTCTGTCCTGAGATATAGCTCCTGGTTCTCCATCATCAGCACAGAACTGAAGAAGCCTTTTGGATTAAAGGTGAAATGTCTTCAAGCTCCAAAAATAAGTCCAGTTGCATACAATTTAGCTTTGACTACTACCATGACCTGGATGAATAAGAATCTTCACAGGCAGCAAAGTGATGTTTTTTCATTCATGACAATGAAAAAAGAAAAGATAATAACCACAGCCTTGTACTTTTTACTACTCTTTGAAACTATTGTAAATTAATTGTGACGTCACCCACTCTTCACTCCGGTGATCTCTAGGTCAGTGGATCACAGAGTCCATTGTAGCAGCATTTAAAAGCTCAGGTGGCAGCCAGAGAGCCAACTACACTGCACCACATTGACAGCTCAGGGTTCTTTTGCTTCCTCCATAGGGGCAGAGGCACGGCAGCCTGGGGATCAGTGCTGTCATCAACAGGGGCTGCCCTCATGCTCTGTTCCTGCCTTAGGGGCTGCGGGCCTCGCTGCCTGCCACATTCTGCTGATGGTCCTCTGGCTGCTCATGTGTTTATGGGTGGCTGCTACCCTGCCATCTCCCCAGGCCTGCCCTATTCCAGAGACAGCTGCTTCTGATAGTCCCGCCAACATCCAAGGACTTAATCGGACTGCCTCTGGGACTCTGGTTGAGGTTGCTGTGGACAGCAAAGCTCTGAGGAGACGCCTGTGTGGTGCACAGAGCTGCATGCTCTTACAGCTTGTGTTCAAGATCTAGTGAGAGCGAAGGCCATATGCTTTGAATGGACTCTCCATACCCCTGTGCAAATGTGGGTAAGAGTGAATGTGTTTAGTTATACAGGTATGTGTCAGCCTGCCTTTTCTGTTAGCAATCAGTCTGTTTGTATGCCCTAAATGCCCTGTAGTTTGCCTTGTTGACTGTTATTGGCCTACCATTGCTGTGCACCCTTAGGAAGTTGCCATTGTGTGTCTGTAAATTTCTGCCTCTTTATTTTACCTTAATTAAAAGCATTAATGACGGGACTTTTCTAGACTATGCTCAATGTCAGGTCTTTTGTTTTGGTTGAATTGACAACTTCATGAAACATTACAGGAATTAGGAAAAAACTGCAGCCCAATCCAGGTGTCTTGCAATGCGGTGCAAATTAGCCTGAATATACAGTAAGCAGTTCCTACATAGAAATTAGTGTCTGCTCTCTGACAGCTGGCAGCACTGTGCAAAAATCTAATTTCATTTCACTTTAGGAGCTTGCCCTCACTTGGAACCAAAACAGTCAAACGCCCCTGTATGACGCTCATATAGACCTGCTACTAAAGCCCCTGTATGATTTAAATATAGACTTGCTACCAGACTATCATTCCTAATTTCATTCTAAAAGCACACCTGCAGAGATGCAGATGCATTTAGAAGTTAAAGGGACTTTGGTGAAGTTGCTGTCTTTACACAAATTTAGTGAAATGTACACTTTTGGAGCGTCTGAAAAAAAGAATAAGATTTCATAAAACACTGGACGCAGCACATACAGAACCAAAAAAATCAAACTGATGTCTTCTCTTTGCAGATATTGTTATAGCTGTTACAAGGGCAGATAGTTTAAGAGGAGATGACTAGTGGAATCTATTTTAATGGCAATGGCTATGGTTTAGACAACAAAAAAGGGCTCTCTCTTTCTCTTATCCTCTCTCCCTATAACCCTCTAGAGACAAATGTAAAGAAGAAAGGCCAACTAAGTGTCTGTATTGTACTGATGTGTTGAACTCCACTACTATTATGCTATAATACCAAAATGAGCAACAGAGAGTCAATAGCACAGCTGATGCTGGACTAAGAATGTGTGTCATTATTGACATTATTGGGTGACTGCCACTGGCCAAGCTATCTCATCTCAGATTAGCTTTTGAAAAGCTCTGCCAAGGAGGATATGTTTTTGCCCACATTTATCTGCCTGTTTGTTAGTCTGTTTGTTAGCAAAATAACTCAAGACGTAATGAACTTATCATTCTGAAATTTTGATAGTATGTCGGTATTGTCACTGCCTTGAACTGATTCTTTTTTGGTGAAAATCGGTTCATTGGTTAGCTCATTGGAAATCCCAAATAATGACAAATGAATGAAATGACAAAATAAAAAAGGGAGGTGGTCTGTGTTCTTCAGGTGCTTTTCTAGCTTTAAGTAAGTTACTAACCTGCTATAAATCACCAATCTGAAAATGTTTTGCAGTAGACAAGAAAGAGACAGGATGAATTAAAGACTACAAGCATGGCTTTCAAAAGACAATGTGGAGCCCCTTTGAGTATATGTATGGTGCTTGCTTAAACAACAATCAGGAATTTCACAGCAGTCATACCAAGGGCATACCAAATACTAAGTCACAGTATCATGGTAGTTAATTAGTGTTTTTTCAAAAAGACTTAAAAGCTATGGCTGACTATAGTTTTCAACAATGACAAAATAGAAATATTGAAAAATGAGCAATTACCTATTCTGTTCATGTGCGGTGTCGGAGCTCCACTGAGATCCATGTCCTCAAGCATCCTTTCCACCCTCTCGTCCGGCACTGCATGTGTCCTGGCATTAGTCCTGTAATGTAAGGGATCCACGTCCCCATTCTGTAGTCCATTGGAGCTGCGGGGGGAGGGCACGAACTGAAGCCCTCCCGGCACGCTCTTGTACGTCATCGTTTTGGTCACTCTGTCCCCAGTCGGTTTGCTCCCCGTCACCTTTCGGGGTTTGTGCTGGGAGTCCAGCACCGTTCCTCCGACAGCCCCAAGCCCAGGCCCGCCTCCAGCCACCGACCCCGTGACAGAAGTTCTTTTTTTCTTCCGGTGGTCGCCCCGACCCCGTGAGTGCTCCGGGGCGCCGGGGCGGATGAGGTGGCGGGGGCCTGCCGCGCTGGACTTGGCGGCCGGTTTGGTGCGACGGTCCGTGTGCAGGTGCAGGTTGTTGAACTGATCGATAAACTCCTCGCAGTGCAGCAGGTGGTGCTCGGGCTCCCAGGTGTCCTCCTTGCTTCCGTAGCCCTTCCACCGGATCAGGTACTCCCACTTGCCCTTCTTGTTCTTCCGCTTGTCCACTATTCTCTCCACCTGGAAGTGTATCAGAAACATCAAAATGACAGTCAACATTGATTTTTTTAGCCCCAGGAAGCTATTATTGCTGCACCGCTTATGACACGTTGTTTGGATAGGTAAGGTGACTTTGGGATAGCACAGACAGATAGGTGAAGCTTCAGCAATATCATTACGTATAGATAATTGGTAAATGTACACCTGTTCTCACCTCATGGCTCACAATAACTCTGAGAGGAGACCTGTGGCCTGCCATCGACCTCATTAGTGTTTTGACACTGGTATGTCTTTGGATCCCTGCCAATTTCACTTACCCTTTGTTGTGAGAAACACCACCAACAAATAGACCAAAGAAAAGGAAACTGAAATGGCAATGCTGAAAATCACTATGAGAACATAAGGCTGTGCTGCAAACTAGGCTCCTCTAGGTACAGTATCCATACTTCAGTGAAAACAATGCAACCTCATTATCATTTTATGCTCCACATTATACTTAAGCAGGTATCACCTTTCATGAATCCATAGAAAACTTGTATTTACTCATCAAAGAAGTGACATGTAAATATGAATGCCATATTATAAGCCAAAAAGGAGTCAACTGGCCAAGGATCTATGTTTTTTCAGCCTCAAGACACACAAGCCATTCTCGAGGGTGCCTCTGAGGCACTACTGCACACACCTTGCTGTTCACGAGCCTTCAAATGTTATAGAAGTATAATATTAGCACTGGAGTCAGAACAACCTGTACGCTAGTACATCAAGGACAACTGACTGGTGTTGGCTGACCTAAAAAGGGCCTGTTAAACATCAAATCCATTCCCTGCACAGGTACATATTTAACTGGTGTGGAACTGAATCTGATCAATTTAAATGTGCCAAGGGGGGTCACTGTGCATGGTAGTGAATTGATATGTCTTCAAAAAAGACTTGAACAGAAGAGAGAGAGTCAGGTCATTGCCTGTACCGAAACTAATTCTAGTCCAAGAAGGGTTGGGCATCCTACCTCTTTGGTATAAATGCAGAAAATTCCTTTTTATAATTGGAGATCATTTCAGTGAGCAGAGATGCAGTCAGGTTTGTGCAGAGCAGAGGTAAAATAACAAAATGTGTGAAGTTAGAGTGGAAAATAAATACCCTTTTATCAATATAATTTATCAACACTGATATGCACTACAGCTACAATGCCAAGTTGCATGTATAGCATATTATTGAAAAAATGTCTTACAGACTAGATAAAGAAGAGAGCTGTACACATGACTGCATAGGTGAGCATTTACTTATCCATTTAGTGAGCACAGCTGAAATGGTATACCTACTGACTGCCACGTGGATGAGATAAACCAGTAGCACTGTAGAGCCTAGATAAGGGGCCATAGACTGTAGAGTATGCCCATACGTAAGTTCAGTCTAGCCTTGTGACACTCCCTAATAACTCAACAACTTGTACAGAAGTCATAGTTATCTCTTCAGTCAATATGGATTCATTGCGAACGCACACACAGCCTCATGGCTGTGAAATGGAGGGTGTTGTGTGTTGTTATGTTTTACTGCTGTACATAAACATGCCAGCAGTGTATCAACACAGCCATTTCCTTTTCTACGTTTTTGTAGTCTGCTTTTTGTGATGCATGTTGCATGTCACTACAGTAAAAGCATGATAACACTGGAAGGAGTGCAGATGAACATAAAAATCATGTTCTGAGATAAGTGTGAAATGGCTTGGGTTTGTAGAACTGACCAAAGACTAAGGTCAACAAGTTCTTCTGTTCAGCTTCAAGTGCATAGGTGGCCTTTTAAGGTTCAGTTGTGTATTGTATTTACAGCTGAAGCAGGATAAAGTGGCATCTAAAATGTTTAGCACAATGGTTTTAACCCTCAACAGCCACAGCCTTTTATAATGTTAGGCTGAAGTACCAGTGACTATTTTTCTGTAGAAAGCACTACCTGTGCCTGGCAATTCCTTTAATGAACCCCCTGTATTTATATCTATGTCCTCTTTTAAATGAAAACATTCCTTTCTTTGATATATGACTTTTTCACCTTTGCAAAATGTAAACAATGAGGCAGGTCAGGTACAATGTTTGTGAGGTACCTCATGCTTTGTGAGGTAATTTGAAGAGAGGTATTCTTTCACAAAACCAGATGCATTTTCAATCCAACTGGAAATCTGACCCCAGTGTGGGTGGATAGTACATTTGTAGACGTGAACAATACTAAATTAATGGAAATCTTTAACTTTAACCCCTTAAAATTCCAGCCCTATTTCAAGTTTATTTGCACGTTGCAATGGAATGCCCAAGTTACTGTATAAGTAGCCCAGTTCCTACATAGTTTTAGACTCAGATGTGTTCTTGGTATCATTGGAAAGGTAACACTCTCAGGTTTATTTCTAAAGTATCTGGTTGATTCTGTGATGCACTATTACAGTGTGAGCCTATAAAGGAACTTAGACCTATAATTTTAGGAACCTGTGGTGAAAACATAGGTATAATGAGGCCACAGACACAGGTCTTACCCTCATACAGTAAAAAAATGGAGGCAAAAGATCAAGGCCTGATTTTTTTTACACATTTTTTTCAATAGGTATGTCCATGCGTTTTTCTTGGGTCCTTTTTGGAAACTCCAAAAGGACATTTGGTTACCAAAGCTGTATAACCAGAATCAAACCTCTAGGCCTATAACTTGAGAACCCCTTTGCCTAGAAACAAAATCTTGGTCTCTACTGAAAGCCAAGACTTTGAGAATTCTTACTTGGGTTTGGATTGGATGTCAGTCATTCTGGAATAGAATGACAGAAGCATAAACACAGTAAACATCATTTTTTCTTATTCCACCTATGGGATATTGATAAAAAAGGGCAAAAAGTGCGTTGACAAACGTTCTTTATAGAAATATTAGAAAATACAAATACAAAAACAGACATTCAACAAGGAAACTGTTATACAGAAGCAAACTACAGTGTTTATACACTGTATTATACAAACAGTGCAGTCACTAAAGTGTACAAAAAACCCCTGTCCAAAACAAAACGATTCCAAAATCCACTGCACTGCCTCCTGTGCAGTAAAGTTCCCTTTACTTGGCAAGCTACTTGCCTTCTTGCTCGCTTTTTTACTTGTCTTTTTAGTTGCCATGTTGCAACACTTGGCTTCTTCAATAATCCTCATGCACTCTGAAGCTCTGCTTTCGCCTAAAACTTGACGCACGCGGTTACTTTCGACAAACAAACTTGATAATGTGGTGTCATATATCATTCGAAAGCCCTGACTATTGGCTATCAGAATAGGAGGGTCTTGTCACTGGAAATTTCCATAGTCTTGAAGTGCTGTCAGTCAAATCACAGGAGGTCAAACTCACGTAGTCGGTGCTCATTGGCTTTCAAGCTGGCTATCTCCCCACCCTATGCATCAATTGGCTCGTGGATGGTCTTGATTGATGTAGAACAGCTTGAAGAACATCACCAATGCGTTGTATGAGCACCAATACCTTCATGTGAAGCGTAATATGAAGTTTTATTAAGGTTTTCGCAATGGGCTAGTTACCCGGAAGTCATACATTGTTTTCGATAAAATGGCTTGAATATTTCATATCCATGGACACTTCATGGCTTTGCATAAAAATCTTGTGCAGTAATATGGTTGCTGTGGATAAAGAGAAGGCTCTGAAGTTACGTAGGCATTTTGTCAGCCTGTACTGCAGTTCGGTGGCATACCGAGAACATCAGATCACTTTTAGCACTGTAAATAACCTTTGTTCTTCGAGAATGGGCTTAAATGAATCCTGACGATCTAAGCTTTCCAACAGTATGTGGCATTACCATATTTGTTTTTATCTGAGCACTAAAACAATGAAAGACCTGGGTGCCCCCCTCCACCTCCTCCACTTCCGTACCGTATACGGTACAGCGTACATTATTTATTGTGGCAGGCTTACTTAAAACAGAAAACAGCAACAAATAAAAGTGGTTTAAAGGCCAAGGTCAGCCTTGGTTTGGTTGTATTTCAGTGAGCAAAAATAAATGTGTAAAATATCTGTACCAATGAAACATAGATGGTAAAGACATGTAACTGAATGGCAGGTGCAGCTTCCACTCACATCTTGTAGGTAACTAACGGCACTGAGTCACATCCACCCGTGGCAATAACCGTGCCCATGTCTTTGCGTTGTTAAAATGCATGTCCTCTTTGACAAACAGTCTTGCTTCACTTAATAATTCTCTGTCAGACCAGTTTGGCCAGTTGTTTTATCTTATTTACCTTCATGTGTTTGTACAGGGTATAGACCACCACCCAAACCCAAATACCCAACCACTTAAACTGAGCAGAAAACAAATTAGGAGCAGTGCTTCCAACTCTTTGCCAGAGCTCATAAAATTTTCAGAGCGTAGCTTCAGTGCTGTTAGCGCTGCCTTCAATCAGACATCGTGTGAGTGAGTACCTGACTTGGGCTTTTTTTGCAGGAGTTCAGTGTGACAGGTTATACAAGTCATTCAACACAGGTTATACAACAGATCATCAATCTCCAATCATCAATAAAGTCCTACAGCTATATGTAAGTTAAGGCATCAGTAACCCAAACACCTATAAATTACTGTCCCTAAATATATGCTATATGCTATATGTATTAGCTAACTGATTTCTGTAGTCATTTTACAAAAGCCTCAACTCATTTAATAATGTTTTAAAAGAGTACAATGACTTTAAAATGACTTGGTATTGTGCAATGACAATGAATTATAACTCTGGAAAAAAAATGTAAACATACATGCCAGCTTTAGGCACCTACAGATCTTTGTGCCACATTACAGGACAATGGGAAAGTGTCTGAAAAGGGTGAAAACAGGCAAAGCCAGAGGCACAGACCAAAATACAATGACACTGATGTAAGCTTAAGTCCTTAACAATGTGAGCTTAGCGTTTGTCCTTTAATGTGAACTACCTTGAGTGTGTCACAGCCAAGATCTCACTCTAGTGATCGATGGATAGTCCTGGAGAGGCTCCAAGATTTTATGCACATCGTAACTCTGATAGGGTGTACAGTGTTTCTTTGTAGTGCTTAGGAAGATGGATTCTGTCAGCAGTACAATAAGAAACACGAACTGGGTTTTAAATATTTTTCATTTGGTTTCAAGTTCAAAGAAATTCTGTCTCTTTGAAAGCATCCTCTGACCTATTCACATTGCTTAAACTGTGCTTAGTTTGGACCTGGTGCTGAATTAGAAGTTAGAGGAGGGGATTTTTGGACTAGGAATATCAGTCCAAAACCAAACAAGACAAAAAGAATGTTTTGTTGAAGCCCAGGGATCTTGTTCACCATTAAAAGGGTGCAATTTGAATGCACACTTACCTCTACCCATCATTTTCTCTCTCTCTCTCTCTCTCTCTTTATCTCTCTGTTTCTTCTCTCTCTCCCTCACTCCCTCTCTTTCTGTGTCTGTTCAAATTAATGACAGCAACAGGATATAAGATAAATGCACACATGGATGAACGACGTCTCCTTTCCCAGCAGCCTACTGTTCTAGTGACTAGGCTTGGGCAGCATCCTATTTTTCATACCTCGATGTTTTCCTGACATGAAAGCCCGGTATGCCAGTATTTAGGTATGCCAGTATTTAAGTCTTTAAAAAATTTACATAAATGTTATGTGAGTAGGTATGGCCAGTTTTGAGTGCCATAAATCAGAGTAGTAGCTCAAAAAAGGCTCAATAGTGTCCTTATTTTAGCTTTTCATATAGAATGCAAGAAACAGTATGAATCCGTATCTTTTGTATCAATCAGAGCATGGTGATGTTAGCAATGGTATCATAGCATTAAAACTCTTGCAGCTGGTATTTTGAAAATACCCCAGTATATGGTATTTTCAACACACTGCCCAAGCCTACTAGTGACTTAATTTTACTCCCTTTGCTTACGCACACACACAGAGGTCCAGACTGAAGATCTCTCACGGAAAACGCTGAAGTGCCCTGAGATGAGCACTGTAGTAAAAAAAGGAAACCCAGTGGAAAATGTTGTTTCTGATTTGTATCTCTTTTGTTGCACGGGAGACAAAATGGTGATTCTCTTTTAAGGCTCATTTAGGTATTACTTTTGACACAGTTCTTTCTCATACAACATTGAGCATTATTTGAGACATTGTTGAGATCTTATTTGTGGATTAAGGGGAGTCTACATTAAAACAACAAAACTCTTTTGCTCTGGAGCCAAACCTGAGAAGCAGGGAGAGACAAAGTCAATAGTCTTCTTATTGTATCACTGTGATCTCATTATTGTCTAGGAGAAACAGGTGAGACATAGAAGAAATCTCATTTTAAAAACTTCTTTCCTCTGGGAAATTAAATGAAGACATGTCTTTCCTAGAGCCTTTTGTCAGCTGTTAGTGGGTGGCTGTAGACAGGCACCTGCTGCGTAGCTCTTTTGAGCTCTGATCTCAACCATACAGGGTGACGGCTCGCATATCTATAGGGCATGTAATCCATCATCCATCATCAGTGTAATCATGTCGCATAGCCATGCTCTTGTTAATGTTTGAATGGTCTCTAAAGACATGTCTGTTTCAAAGGCACACTTCACTTCACAAGTCTTCAACATTCTCATAAAAAAGTAAGTATATTTGCCTTACATGGTTCTATTTTTCTGTATCATAATTTCACATGTGGGAGCTTTTTGACAAACTAGAAAAGACAGGCAGTTCATCGTATTGTCTTCCTTTTATCCTTACCTAAGCAGACTTAAAATATAACTCATATATTCTTGCGTATTATAAGCAACTCACTCGACACTGCAGCAGGACTCCACAGGCTTGGTGGTCACCCTCAGCGCTACTTAATGACAGCTCAAGACAAATCAGCTTCTCACTGAGTAAAGGTCATGAGAATATACTGTACTTATCCACTCCCTAGTTGGCCACCCTAAACATTACAAGAACACAATGTTTTTTTTTTGTCAGCTATGATCACAGGACAGTGCCGTGAGGACCATCTGTCTTGATTCTGAGCAGAATTACAAAACAGGTGAACATCATGCCAGCAAACAAGTAATGTTTACCCTCTGAGACAAACCATAAATGCAATGGCAAGTTCAACACAGCATGTACTGTAGGATGTCAGATCTGGCACAGATTATTATAATGTCATTCTTAGAAAAGGTGCGTGAATATATCACATAAAAAATTTGGTTTAATCAGGGCACTGTGAACTGAAATATGAACTAATGGCCTGACCTAGGAAAGAAATTACTAATTCTTATTGTAAATGAACTTATGAGGCCAGCTCTCAGCAGAGATAAAATAAACTAATACATTCCTGCATGTGGTATATGCATTAATATGCTACATGGGTTGTGTATTTTGTATCTACTGTAGTTAATTAAAATGTGAGTGTGGCTAAAAAAAACGATTTACCTGCTATGAGTCTCACTGAAAAGGCAACAAATGACACTTATCCTGTGTTGCTCCCATTTTTATCACTTACAAATCTGTATGGTATCCATATTTACTTTCTACATCCTACATTGCACTGTCTAATGGTGTATTTGTTTGTTTGTTTTTTCCCCTTTTCTAGAACGATTTGACTGTCTGCTGTGTAATGGCAAGTAACAAACATGAATCCATTTTGTTAAAAAACCAAGAAATGCAAAATATACAAAATACAAGGCAAGGTTTGGTTACAGTGACAGTCATCTAGTGAAGGAGGTTAATTACCCACAGAATCGTGCGGCTTGTGAAAAATGACATGCCTGGTGCATCTGGCCTGTCAGCGCAGACATGTCTGCGGAAACTGTCTTGACTAATATGGCTGCTGACAGAGGCTGACGCACTGGCCTCATTTGGTCAACTCCCATCGAGTGAAAAATCTACCACAAACTAGATCAGGGGGCTGAATGTAGAGTAGGCTGTCAGTGAAAGGCAGCCCAAAACATTTGATCAGCGGTCAACTGAATAATGCTGATTGTATCAGTACTCAAATACCAAGTGTTTGTGTAAAATAGAATGCAAACAACACAAAAGTGAAGTTTTAAAATGGTGTCTCTCTCAGCCTTTTCAAAAAAAAAAAAACACACACACATTCAGCCATTTTCAGCCAGTTTTAACTTATAATCAGCCAATTACCAATGACCATAAAATAACGTGTGTGCATCAGTTTCCTCATTGACCTCTGTTATGCAAAATGTCCATGTACAGGATTAGAAATAGGTGTATTTCATCATCTAAATGTGGCAGGAAATGTATTTCAATATGGATTTCCATGTTTCTAGGTCACAAAGGGCCATTTACTATTCTTATAGGTCAAGGTCAAGGTTGCTGTAAAATATATTGTGCATTATGTGAAATACGTGTGAACATGTGAATTATGTGAATATCTGCAGTTCTGTTATATATTACCAAACAAATACATATGTGTGTGTGAGATACATTACTTACCAAAATTGTAAAGTCACTACAGGTGAGGTGATACAGGTCTAATGTGAGCCTAAAACAGTTTTCTGATCACCGCAATCTCCAGAACATGTGCAAGGGGCTATGCACTTCAATTCTGTCTATTTTCTGCATTTACAGTGACCAGTACAGCCCTTTTTGCAACCACAATGCAAAAGTTCATAGCTGCAGGAAAATTACGGGTTACACAAAGAACATGGATATGAGTGAGAAAAATCAATAGAGTGCAGCATTGCCACAAGACTGGTATGCCATGCATGTCAGAGTGGCACTATATATAATTACTTGATCATGCCTACAAACATGGATATTTATGCTTACTGTACATTTCCATCACATTTAGATCTTAAAAACACTAATTTTTGCTTCTATGCATGCAAATGTCCTATCGATGACCTCATTGACCTCTAGCTGACCACAAATGTCAAACTGAGATGTCTTCACATCCTAAATGAATTGTCATGCCATCAAGAACAAACCCTGAAAGTTTCATGATTTTATCATATATCACAATCATTTGGGTTATCAGCTCTACTAAAAGGAGTTGTGAGGACTGGAATCAGCCAGTTTAGTGAATGGGTCTAACAAATATGTGCTGACGCTAACTCTGCAGTCCCACAGGTGACAAAACCTTGCCACCTGTAGTTGGCTTGGCAGTTCCATTAGGTAAAAAAGTTGAAAAGTTCTTCTGAACCTCCACATTGCCTTCACTGTTATTAGTACTTGCTGTGTCACGGCGCTCATTATAAGATTTCTCGCCTATTTTTGGTCCACCTTGTTGATGACGCAACAGTTGCTTGTCTTGCCGCTGTGAATCGCTGACTCACAGAATAAATGCCAGCTCGCTGCTTTACTGCTTGTCTTCTCCAGTCGCCTATGTGAATTCAGTGTGATTTTCAACCTCCTCAGTTTTAAGTTCCTCATGTGCTTTGCTAATGTCATGCCTTGTAATACATGGTCCATGGATCCTGGATTTGCTACAATCCTTGTTTTTTTCCCCTGAGCCATTCTCTTCCTGGTCTGATGAAAAATGTAGCACTGGAACACTGAAAATGAACCACCTGTGACAACTCAAGGCTGCATTCAAACACAGCCCCATATAATGCTGTGCACTATTCACTCTACTTTGACTACACTCTTTATTTTCACCTGCTTGTTGCTTACTGGAATTTTCTGTCTCAAAACTGTGTATTTTCCTCTGCCTGATCTATAAGTTCCTTGGGACAGACTGCCTTGGTTTTTGGTTGCAATTGTTTTTTTTAACTTGTGGATTTACCATTGATCCTGTCTGTGGAGTTATGAAGCCTAGACTGCATTTGGCTAGACTTCTTTGTCCAATCATTTGAACTTATTCATTAAGGAACTTGTATCAATTCTTATTCAATAAATGTATGCTTATTTGTACTTCAAGCTTTCCAGCCTGTGACGACTTACTTGTTATATTGCCTCAGAAAGTGCTGACTGTTGGTGGACAAAGTTTACAGATAAGTTTGTGTTGAGAAATATCTGACTATGCCTGGCCAAACCACTGCCACACTTTTTGGCACCAGCTCCTTGTCTGCTTACATACTGTATCTCACATTTAATCATTTTACTAAAAAAAGAGAAATGTGAAACAATTTGGCCAATCAACACAGCCACTTAGTTGGGAATCATTCTAATGGTTTGTCAGCATTGGCATGGATCGATGCCATTTGAGTTTTGTGAGGTTTGGGTGTATCCAAAATACTACAGAAAATGTCCCAATCACCATGATTTTCCGGAAAAGTATATTATTAATCATCAGATAATTAAATTACCCAATCACAGAAAACAAATGAAACAATTAAACAAAATGGATCAGCTTATACGGCTCTCTCCCTATTGCAGAATTATAAAACTCATAATACTCTGGAAAAAATTGAAAGACCACTACAAATGTTTGGAATTTGGGAATAATGTTGTTAGTAGTTTACAGAATAAAACAAAAATGTTCACTTTACTCGTACACGTATACATTTTTAAATCAGAGAAACTGATAAGTTTACAGTGGTGTCTTATTTGAGGGGTGTGATGAGGTGATGAGGTCAAGAGTGAAATAATACACTGTCTTATGCCAAACTAGTTAAACATGTAATTCTGCCTCAGTCAACAGGCAAGGGGCCAGTGCACCTTCTAATACTACTTTTAAACACTAAAATAAACACTTTGAAGCATAGGGCATGATTTATCATGCTTCAACTACCTCATGACCTCCTATAGACTCCATCACCATCTGTATACTCAGCAGCCACTTTGTTAGCTTCACCTGACCTTTTTTACCTACTCATTAACACGTCTAATCAGCCGATCAAGTAGAAGACACTCAATGCATTTATGTAAAGAGACATACAGAGTGTACATGCACAAATTTTACTTCAATTGGATTGGAAGCAATCCGGTCAGAGATTCAACATGAATTGCTTACATGGATACCAAACATAACGGCCAATGTTTCAGCTGCGTATACATGCCCCAGAGCAAATAATCCAATTCCACCTGGTTTGACATGCACAAAGTGGTTTCTCCAAACTATCTACTGTACGACACTGTACGACACATACAACACAAGAAACACTTCCATTTCAAGTTTGGTAAGTTTTTTTTTTCCACTTTGTCAGTGTGCTGGTTAAAGTGTTAGGGATACCCCACGTACTCCAAGGCTACATGTGTTCTTCGGCTGTGCCTGGCATATTTGTTGCCCTCTTACACTCATGGAGATAAGTACGAGTGAGCACCGTGAGTGTCACACAGAGGTGAGATTCAGCATGGCGGCACCCTACTGTTGACAAGCACAGCAAGATGAATAATAATAGATTAGAAATGTACAACTAAAACTTCACACACACTTATGTGTTTTTATGTCACTGTGCAGACTTCCCATGTATGGTACACATGCCCAGTAAGAGGACATGTATTCAAACAGTGGGGGAGTGTACAAATGCATGTGTATATCTCTTGACAGAATCAAAATCGGGTTTAATTTGATCGGATAAGGTAGCTTTACATGTGGTATTTTGAATCATATTGGATCATAAGATTAAAAGTGATGCATGTGAACACAATCCTTTTGAAGGTCTGATAATAATCAAACCTAGTACCAGAACAGAGATGAAAGGTGTTTGAAGTGACTTTTTAAGGTAGCAGGAATGTTGATGCCAAACAGGCTAGTCTGAGCATTTCAGTACCATGTCTAAGATCTACAAAGAATGGTCTGAAAAAAAGAAAATATCCAGTCACAGTTCTGCAACTCTGCCATGAGATCAATCATGAGGACAATGACCAGACTAGTTTAGAAAAAACACACAAAAAGGCAACAGTAACTCGAATAGGCTAACAAGTAACCATTTGTTACATCTCTAAATACACAACGCCTCGAACCTTGAAGCAGATGGGCTTCAGCAACAGAGCACCACAACGGTTGCCACTCCTGTCAGCTGTAAGAAGGAGACAGAAGCTACAAGCTTTACTGGCTCATCAAAACTGCACAAAAAAATGTTTCCTTGTCTTATGATGTGGCAATTACAATGGTGCAATTTAAAATAACAACATGAAAGCGTGGATCTGTCCTGCCATGTATCAACAGTTCAGGCTGGCACTATAATGGTGTGGGGGACATTTTCTTCGCACCTTTACAGCCTATTGAGCGTTGTGCCACAATGCACCTGACCATATCCATCCCTTTATGAAAACATGTTTAACTTCTGATGGCTGCTTTGAGCAGTATGTCACATGTCACAAAGCTGAAATAATTTCTGACTGGTTTCTTGAACATGCATTGACAATTGCCTCCATAGTCACTAGATCTAGATACACCAGAGGCCCTTTGGGTTATGCTTGAACAGAAACAACTAACAACTCTGTTTCCAGCTTCTCATTGACTATGTTTTGAAGGCAAAATAGGATCCAACCTGTTAGTCAAGGTATACTAAATACCGTGGCCAGTGTCTGTGTATGTGGGTGTATTCACACAAAGCTGAACTCAAACTGTCACTGACTGATGTAATTTTCTCAGGTATATTACTTTAATTTCAATAAGATTTAAAACACAATCCTGTGTAAAATGCCACTGTACTATGACCAAATTGTGTCAAATATAAAGATCATATGTAAGAAAGAGGGCCAGAGTTAAAGACAACATTCTCAGGTGTAAACATCTCTTGGTTGGTCCTTTACCACATGGCTGTTGCTTTACTTGTACACTATGTGGTCTTTAACAGGATATAGGAGCACATTGCTGACCTCTGCATCATAAAATGAATGTTGTACCAATTCAGTCACTTCAGTGAAGGAGGCTCTTCTATAGAATCAACAAGCTTTAACAAGGTTTACTTGCTTGTCCACAAAACAATACTGATGAAAACAAAGCAGCCTACTTATGAAATATTATCCATAATAATGGTACTAATGTAGTTTTGTCCTTTTCTCCCACAAATCCTGCAATTTCCTGTCATAAATGCAACATGCCAGTGGGACTATGAATGCAGCTGTGATGTTATGGGTTAGCATAGCCTCATTAAGACAATGAGAGCTATAGTACACCCATGTGTCACTGTAATATAATTCTGTTCCCACTGATCGACATTAATGAGAAGGAAAATGAAACATCGCAATGAGACCATGTAAGCAAAACCCACGCAGTGACAGAACTTTATGAGCTGTCGCCCCCTTTTTGTCTATAGCTGTCTGTACCTCACATTTGTACTGGTGGAACAGCAGCAACCCTCCCCAAAGCAAACATCGCTCGTTGTTTTTTTTGTTTGTGGTCTCCTTGAAGCCTGTCTTTTGTGGCCTGTAATCCACACACACCGTGCCCTGCAAAAGAAACATGGCAGAATCCACGGCGCAGCAGCAGAGTGGATAAAACTCCACAAACAACTTTTCCTTTTTTTCTTTTTTTTGTGTGGATTGACACAATGACAGTTTTCTCAAAGCATGTCTGCCTGTAGATGATTCAGGGGCGCCACACTTATAATAAAATTGCTACAGACAGTGAGGTCAATTTTTCAGAATATGGCCTTACTCATAACAAAATCACTACACGTGTGACCGATAATGACAGCAACTTTGTGAAGGCATTTCAGGAGTATCACCATTGCATCATTGCGTCATTGTGTTCGTCCTGTCTGGCGCCACTAGACTGCAAGAAATGTTATCTTGTGTTTTTCTTGCCAAACAGTAAAGCACTTTAAGCTGCATCTTGTATGAATTGTGCTGTACAAGTAAAGATTATTATTATTATTATTATGATTATTATTATTATTATTATTATTATTATTATTATTATTATTATTGAGTCCGGGGGGGGGGGGTGAAGGTGGAGGAGGGCAGTCATGAAGGGGAAGTGTGCTTACCACTGAGGATGAAAATGACCAGGCTGGGCTATGTGTACTGCCTCCCCACCACAGGTGAGGGCAGTCATGAAGGGGAAGTGTGCTTACCACTGAGGATGAAAATGACCAGGCTGGGCTATGTGTACTGCCTCTCCACCACAGGTGTGCAGCCCACACACTGAATCTAACTGCAAACAATGAGGTTGATAAATGGCTTGCAACCAATCCAGAATCAAGAGCAGTGTACCATAGTGCTAGAAAACAGCTAAATGTTCTGCGCTGTGGACAAAGTCTAGCCGCTCCACAGCTGAGTACGTAGAAGAGGTTGGTGAGAGAAAGTTGATTGTCCTCTCAGTGACACGGTAGAACTCATTCTATGATGCCTACGCACAAATCACAGAAATGTCTCTCACTGACGTTAATAATATCTGCACACAGAATAAATGTAGGAATGACAGAGAACAGAAGGTATACTGAGCCATTCTGAAGCCTTTCACAGTTGCGCTGGGAGATCCTACAGGGAGATGTCTTTGTTTTTATTTGAAGTTTTAATCAACACTACAGGTTCCTACAGCCAAAACCTTAGCAATGAATGATGGTCCATCACCAATGACCACTGGACTGCCTGAAATTATTGTGGGAGCAATCAAAACTCAATTTGCTGCAACAGTTGATTCCAAGGCTGCACTACTGGCGTCCGTCTCACTGCCCAAGTTTAAGCTGTGCTGGGTAAAAAAGGAAACCAGAAGAGACCACATCACTGTGGTGCCGCACCCTAACAACAGAAGAACTTGCAGCCCTGATGCCTGATCTCCCTCAACCTGTTGCTGTCGCCCCAAGTAAGGAGGACTTTTCTCCTTTGATGAGGAGGTCAATGCCTCTGCTGACACACCCATGTCAGTAGAAAGAGAGGCATTTCTTGCTTGAATTCTGCCCCTGTGATGGAAAGTCTCTACATGTTTCCTAGTATTAAAAAATCACACTCCATTACAATGCACCAACACCATCCAGCAAACCAGTAGAAAGACTTTGCAGTCTCTGCAATCCAGCCCAGAGCGCAACCCTCTTAGTGATGGACACTTTCAGCGCCTTCGTCTGATATGCTTCGAAAGGCATTTCAGTCAAGTAGGTGGTGGAATAGGTCAGCTCCCCAACAGTAGATCCATAAACAAGCTGAATATGTCAGTTTTACCAGCCTAGTTTGGTCATACACTACCTCTGTTTGTATGTGCTACCTCTGTTTGTATATTTGATAGTATCTGTTTACATTTTTGTCCTGTATAGCTAAGCTTTTTGTGATTGGAAGTCTAGAAGACTAAAATGATTAAGCTGTGTGTCTTATGAAGACCAATAGGCATATGCACATCAATACCATTAAAAACACTTTGATTTCATTATCTCTAGTTCCATTTTTGTCACCTTGGAATGTGACTGGGTAGCCTCATATAGCTAATAGACTAGTCATTGTCTAGCTGAAACAAAATAAAAAGGCCTGTGTTTTTTTCCTCAGTCCAGTTTTATTGTAGGCTAAGATTAGCCATAACATGTCCATTTTTGTTAAGTTACTGAAATGATGAAGTCATATCCCTTAGCCAATCTGATTTTGATTTTTTAAACAAGAATTAACTATGCCTAACTATGCTGTGAACTTGTAAAGAATAAAGGGAAATGTAAATGTTCTTGTCATGTCTTTAAATGTTAGGATACAATACAATACAGCTCAAATGATTTTAATATGAATAGGCCTAAAGCTACAATATTTCTATCACAATTTACCAGACTTTGAGCTTTTGTCTGTTTTTGCTATGACTGTCCCTTGTATAGCACCGAGAGCCATCACTGTGGCTATTATATTCTACTGTTTTCAACCTTAAGCCTCGCTCAATCAGATACCACATAACTTTCCACTGGATGTGTAATGAGCTAACTGAGCGTAATGAGCTACATTTAGAATGCCAAATCCATATTTCCAGTTATTTTGGGAAGAGAAACTTAAAGGTAATGCAACAGCAGTGCAATGCCTTACATTTCAAATGGAGTAATATCACAGTGCAACAAATCACTTTAAAATGACAGCAACAGGTAATAAATAATAGAATAATAATTAGCATTACCGTTATAGAATAATAATAGCATTACAGTTTTGAGGTAACTTGCCCAACACTGCTGATATGTCACAAGAGATTAAGCAAACATGTGAAATTGAAATACTGATTTCACTGACAATAATACAACCAGAATGTTTAAATATTAAAACTTTTAAGTTTTGCCCTTAGAGAAGGAATAACCCAAAGTCCCAAAACCAACTTACTAACCACTAGGCCACACTGCCCCATGGACTATGGGATCATGGCCAACTGCCATAACTGTTAATTCATCTGTTTCTCATGACTGTTTCACGATGTTGACCTGCTTTGTGGGCTCTATATGGTGGACTTGCATAGACTGGCAAAGCAAAGTGACAAAGCAAAACAGTTTATCAGAGCCATTTAGATGAAAGAAAGTGTTGCAATATTTGGATTTTGATCAACAAAAATTCCAGTACAAAATGTATTTCATTTACTTCAGCTGTGTATGACTCAGATGTCCAGGTAATTGTCTGGCAGTTAAAAGAAATGCAGAGAGAGAGAGAGAGAGAGAGAGAGAGAGAGAGAGAGAGAGAGAGAGAGAGAGAGAGAGAGAGAGGGAAAAAAAAGCCAGCAAAGTGATAACCAAGCAACTAGGAAGGCATTCTAAAATGCTGTGATGATTAATCTGGCATCAGCCTCCACACTGATATGCTACGCAGAAAGCCATTTGCATCAAAAATGCAGTCTCCTAATACAGCACCACAAGCTCAGACATTTCAAATAGTAGGAAATGACCGGATTATTTCCAAGTGAGGCATTAGAAGAGGAAACCTGGCAGCAATGCACTGGTGGTGGTGGTGCCCCATGGTGAATCAATTTCAAGTTCTCTGTCACGTTTCAGAAACTTTGTGAAAAGTATTAATCTGGTATATCCATTTTAGACACCGCAAGAACATCTATCAAGCAATCCATACTGGACCAAGAGCATGTCTTTTTTAGCAGATTGACAAACTTGTGTTGCGTTGTGTCCCTCCTTGTAAAAGTCAGGTCAGATAACTAGCTGTTGAATAACAACAACTATAGCACAAGACAAAATCATGTTTTCCATTGTTGCATACTTGTTTCTGAAGTAAAGACAGTTTCAAATACTACAACCCAAGTATTCCAAATCCAAAGCACTGAAACAAAGTCCTCCAGCTCTCAGTTTTGTAATGCAGACTGTCTTGAAAGCCATTCACTTGATGGTGTGGATAATCAATAGATAGATTTTTGTTTAAGCCAACAGTACCATTTCAGTGCAATACTGTCCCCTTCAACTCATAAAATCTGAAACAATATCACGTAACCTGGAGACCTATGTTCTAAAAAAAAAGGCCCGACCGGCTACTATGGTTTACATGGCAATACCGGATTCTGTCTGCTTTTGAGGACAGAATTGTGCAGAATACATACAACAACATTTTTCGATACACACAAAATGCGTATCCTCAATTATTTCGGCGTTAATGTAAAATAAAATACAATAACGGTGAGTGGCACGCGTGTATAACGTTTAATATTGAAAAGCTGCTTTAAGTTGTTTAAACATAACATCCATAAAGCACTGCTTAAACGCAAGGCTTTCCTTTTTTTAAATAAACTGTAAAATGTAGCCTAATATGATGGCAATGTCCATCCAAGTATCTGCAGATCATGCAGCCTTGATCATGATGCAGTCATCGAGCCCTATACAAACTACCTGCGAGCCAGTCTGACACACCTGTAGATCTCATGGTAAAAACAGAACATGGAGTGGGCTATTCAGCGCTTCAGTCTCTGTCTCTAGACACACTCAATTGATAGTCAGGCTTTGTCGTAACGACAATTACACGTATGATTTCCACAAAATGACAATGCATGTCGATCGCTGTACAAATAGCCTACCTTACACCTGGCTTTAGTTATTGTGTTATTAATCAGGTAATTATACCACGTTTGTTTCCCTAAATGTTTGGCCACAGTTTGGGCCCTTCACATTGCACAAACATAGCCTATAAATTAACCCGTGACTAAGCCTTATGAATGTCACATCAAAACAATTTACTTTTATGACAAGGGCAAACAACGCGAAAGGGAAACTGAAACAACATAAAGACACAGCATGTGTTTAATATGCGGGCTTCTTAATAAAGACCACGTTTGCATTTAAATTAAGAGCAAACGACTGCGCGTAGGTTATGAAATAAATCTCAAATCAAAACTTTGATGAAAGCATGCGTCAATAACATATGGCAGCGAGGGTAGTAGCCTACCAGAACAACCTAAACAAACTCTGAAATAACTTTGTCAAATACAAAAGAACAGACATTCGAATAACTTCAAGACAGTGAGTAAATGTTATCATCCCCATGAAGTCTCTTCTTCTGAGCACTATCTCAGAAAACGTGGTCAGCTGCTATTGGAAAGAGAGTTAAATGCAGACTGCTCTACATCTGCGACAACATTTAACACTACAATCATTTTTAAAACCCGTGCATTGCTTGAACCATCAAACCCTCTACACCACGTACATGTGTCTGTCCTGTCATGTTACGATAGCCTACTTTACCACGACTTTACTAACCGGGGACATGGAGTTGACATCTTTCGATGCCGTCGCTATCAAATGTACCCGACCCTGGGCTAGACACCCGACAAAAGTGTAGACCCAGCGAGACAGAAAAAATGAAAAGGTTTCATATTCATATTGCTTTGTGGATTGGTTAGTTTCGCCTGTTAAAAGGCTTAAGACATGGGTTTTCCGTGCGAGAGGACCTCCCCTTACTTCCTAATTCCAATATTCGTCTATTTCGGTAAGTATAACCCTCTGACAAGGGCTTACAGTACCTCATAAAGATCTCCCGAAGCCATCCTTGGGTGCGGAACTTGGTCTGTGCGATGTTCTTGACTGCCTCACTGTTTTTTTTTCGCTATCTCTCGCTCGGTGTATCGGAGAAAGCCCCGATAGACGGGTATTAACGAACTGCCTTGTTATTCTGAGCCAGCCGCAGTAGCAGATCAGCAGACAGTGTCAATCGAGCCCGGCTGCGATGGATTGTTCCTCACTTAAGACAAACAAGTAGGGGGGAGCGGGGCGGTGCTGTTTGTACGAAGTGGTGTATGGAAATTAGTCAACCTAGTCATCTCCAAAACGCTCTTCACTCTTCGTCGCTGGTGGGCAGGTCCACAAACCAATGGTGAGGTTACAGGACTTCGTCGCACAAAGGCTACCATTGGTTGACTCCATGAACTGACACCAATTTGGTCTCCATTTAATTTCTTTCCATGAGTTGACAAATTATGCTCATCTCGAGACCCTGTTTACTAACGGCTTTGATACCAGCTAGAAACGAGGCATGACGCACAAGCAAAGCAAATGCAACGCAAAGGGATCGCGCAAGCAGTCCACTTCTGTTTCTAACACTCACATAAGTAGGAATAGCCTAATAACCGGCAGCACAGGATATCAAGTAACTTCAGAAACAAACAGCTGGCAACTTGTTGGTGGAGAATTACACTGTAGTAACTTTATCACCGCATAGAAATGTGAACAGAGGTTTAAATGTCAGTCCAAATAACAGTCCGGCATTGTTTGCACATTCCTCACTGCCCAAATTGCCAAACCAGCAACTTCTTTTTTCCCTTATAATCAACTAAACAGGGGGAATGTCGTACACACATAAATTAAAATGAATGGCTTGAAAACTTGATAGTCATAGCTATTTTGTCAGCTATGAGATGTTATGTTATGATGAAGCAAAATTGGTAGTTAAAAACAGTTGAACATAAACATTGGATGAACACAACATCTCTTGGTGTTGTGCTACCTTTAAGATAATGAGCATACGTGTGAAAGTTCAGTGGATATGATACTGGAAAGGAATGCACTTTTAACAAGTTATGTGGCTTGTGTTAGAGCAATATGCAAATATAGGTACTCTTACAAGTTCCCCACTGATATATGCCTTTCGTTGCCTTATTGGTGTATTGCTATAATATAGTAATACACATGTAATAGCTACAGTCATGTGTTTCCCAGGTGCAGCAGGCTGACAGAGATTTTGAAACTGTTAAAAGCTCAGACACTGTACTGCCCTATAAAGGCAAAGCGCAGTAACTACGTGAACATTGAGAGAAATGCCTTCAAAGTTGTCATATTGCCTAGTCAAACATGTTGCAGGTATGATAGTGGTGATGCTTACATGTACTTTCTTAACAGGAAGAAGCGCAAGATTTTGTCACAAGACAAAAAAGTACATTTCCAGTTGAAACTCAGTTTTGACAAATTATGTAGTTACTGCCTTTTGGCTTTGTAGGGCAGTGTAGTTCCTGCAAGAATGCAGCAGGCATGTGCTGTAGGCAGCGACTATACAGTGTATAACAGTCTTTTGTTTAGACTGTTTACAGACTGATTTGATATCTGTGTACATTCTTATTCACCCAGGTCACGGTATCAAAGGAGCTAAGTTGTAAGCAACTGGACTTCTTCTTGGAGCTTGAAGATGTTTCACCTTTTATCCAAAAGAAGCCTTTTGGATGAAAGGTGAAATGTCACCATACCTTAGTGGACAATGACAGTTGGCTAAGTATTTAGGCACTGGAAACTATTGTGCAGAAGATGAATGACCAAGCATAAAGTCACCCAAAGTGATGTGTGGATAAAGTAATGCCATCCTGTGTGGGTTTGGGGGGACAAAATTATGTTTTTTTCAGTGTTCCCAAAACCTGTATTGCCATCCCTGCCATCTACTCTTGGGGATACATTGGAGAGTGGAGACTGGACTCTTTGATTTAACATAGACACATGTTCCTGTGCAGTGCATACTGTAGACACATTTCTTGATTTAACAAAAAACTTCAATGTAAAATTAAATTTGGCATGTTAAAACATTATACAGAGTTGCTATGTTTGCTGATGATCAAAACTACGCTAGCCTGTTGAATTTCAAACTTCACTATTTTTACCGTTTTGGTCGAGAAGAATAACAATGCTGGTGCCAAGGGCATAAAGAAAGCTTGGACATAACTCTATTTTTAAACCATTAAAAATGCTTGAAGTAGCTCCACGCTGTCCTGTTAGTATAACAAGGGCCCTGGCATTCAAAATGAGGCATTGAGAACTTTCTAAGGGTTCACATCGTTTTTAAAGAGTGATTTTACAGGTAGTACTTTGCCATAGTTTCTAGTTGCTGCTGCAATAAAAGAAATGCAACAGGCTAGTGCAGTTTTGATCCCCAGCAAACATACCAACTTGGTATAATGTTTTAACATACCAATTTTTATTTTACACAAAAGTTTTTCTTTAAGGTGTCTGTCAGCTTTTAGAAGTATGCAGGATGTAATGTCTGCCTGTGCAAAGGCAGAGCAAAGAAAGCTAATATGCAAGGTGAAGGTATCTTTAATGTCCCCAAGAAGGTAATTTGTTATACAGGCAGCAAAGAGATACACACACCAACAATAAAATACAAAAATACATTCATAGTTAAGACACAGACATAATAATATCGAAACATAAATAATGACAGGCACTTAAAAACACTCAACAAGAAATATCTGAAAGGATGGTTACAGCAGGTGAAAATGAGTTCTTTGAATCTGTTAGTACTACAACTTTTGACTACAAGGAGGAAGTGGGGGATGTTTCATTTAATCTCCCACACACCTTGCCTACCAGCCAGTGTGTGTTTTTGTACTGCTTTGGCTGCATGTTTACTCCCGAAGTCTGAAGGATCCAGCTTCAGGTCCCTGGGTTAATAGCTTCTTTAAAACATTAGGAGCCATGGAGCTGCAGAGTGTGCAATATTTATTTTCCAAGTGGTTCTGAAAAGAGAGAGAATAAAAGATCTCCCCAAGCTTTCATATAAGCCCTTTCATATGAGTACATGACATGGATCAGATTTGAGTCTGCTTGCCATGAACATGTACAGTAATATTATGAACCCTTAGTAATATTATTAATGCTGTATTTTGTTGATTATTCGATAAACAATAGAAGGAAAACTAATACACTTAAAATGGACCTTGGAGGCTTTTTTTGGGGTTTCCCCTTGTCTTTACATGTATTTAGTGTCTTATCCTATGTAGCTTTTATGCATGTAAACTGTATGCAAACTTTCCAAATTACACACCAGAGGAAGTACCATTATTTCATTTCCTTCAGTTGCCTAGAAACAGCTCATTGCAACTTTGGCCAATATACTCACTTTCCACTATGGTTGGTCACTTGGAAAAATAGTCTTTAGACTATATAGAGCAATGATTTTTACTGCTAAGACAACACAAATGATTACGTCTATGTTGTCAGTCTAATGGATCTTTACTTTTTTTATTATTATTAAAGCAGAATGACCAGTCAGAATAGAGTTAACGAGTTGACCAATCACAACACATTTCAGACTGGGGCTAATTCAAGTTGTATAAAATCAGGAAACATCCAAAACAACCTTTGGATCATCCAGTATGTTAATCCATTTTGTTACAAACAAAACATATGAACAGAGACATATGATGAATATCATGAACAGAGAACATAATCTATGTTGACCATACAATTGAGTGATTTATGTTACAATTCACTGCCACTATCTGATGTCTAATTTTGTCCTCTTTTTGAGAATAGGACTTTTGGATGCAGAGAGGCCTAAAGAAACTCTGGAACATGACATGAAAAGCTTTTCTGTCAGGGTCCAGCTGAGAATCTGTGTTACACTCTATTGCTATTCTCATCACTGACTTTAACAGGAATAAAACAGTCCAGCATGCACCTCCTTTTAGTGCTCCACTGCAGTAGAAGAATAAAAAGACACATTTGCTCAGCATTCCCCTGTGCATAGAACAACACATCTACACCAGGTGTTTACCTGAACAGCCTTTAAATTTTAACTGCGTTGATCATGTCTATCATGTTGTGTGTATATGCAACGCAAAGTAATACTGCATACATTGTGTGAGGAAACAATTAACTTCATTTTAACTGTAGGAACTTCACAACCATTTTCATATATACGTCACCAGAAAAAGTGATTGAATGAGTGCAAAGTGGTTCCGGCAAACTAGTCCGTGGTTAGCCACAGCCCCTTCGTTCATGTATGACTACATTACATTACATTACATTACATTACACTTAGCAGACGCTTTTATCCAAAGCGACTTACAAAAGGAGAACATAATAGCAAACAGTTGTGTAGAGAACATCGAAGGTACCTATGTAAAGAGATGGTTAGTATAGAATTTGGTTTTGTTAAGCAGTCTCGGAAAAGAAGGGTCTTCACGAGCTTTTTTAAGGTCGAGAGGGAAGTTGCTGCTCTTGAAGGGACTGGTAGGTTGTTCCACAACTGAGGGACAACAACCGAGAAAAGTTTGGAGTGACCTCGCTTTGTCTTGGGAGAGGGTATGGCCAGGCGGTTCGTATTGGAGGATCGCAGCGTTCTGGACGGGATGTAAGCATTCAGTATGACGTTGAGATAGGTGGGGGCAGATCCAGAAGTGACTTTGTAGGCTATAGTCAAAGCTTTGTGTTGAATTCTGGCAGCCACCGGGAGCCAATGCAGGTTGATGAAGAGAGGAGTGACATGCAACCTTTTGCGTTGATTGAAAACCAGTCGTGCTGCTGCATTCTGAACCATTTGCAATGGTTTGATTGCACAAGCAGGAAGGCCAACCAGAAGGGCATTGCAATAGTCCAGGAACCAGGAGCTGAGTAGCATACTGGGTAAGGTACGGTCTGATTTTTCTAATGTTATATAGCGCATAACGGCACGACCGCGCTACGGAGGCAATGTGGTCAGAAAAAGATAGCCGGTCACCAATCACGACGCCAAGGTTTTTAGCAACCTTGTTCGGAGCAATCGTGACAGTGTCCATATTCAGGCTGATATCATGGTGGATTGACTCCTGGGCTGGGATCACCAGGAGTTTAGTCTTAGACAGATTGAGCTGGACATGGTGTTCCTTCATCCATGTGGAGAGTGCGGAGAGACAGGCAGAGATGCGTGCAGAGACCGTGGTGTCATCTGGTCGAAACGACAAATACAGCTGTGTATCATCAGCATAGCAGTGATGGGAGAAGCCGTGTGAGCGGATGACGCGGCCCAGCGAGGTGGTGTAGATGGCGAAGAGAAGGGGGCCCAGCACCGACCCTTGGGGCACCCCTGTGGAGAGGGTGTAAGTTGATGACAGTTGTCCTTGCCATGACACTTCAAAGGAGCGTCCAGTGAGGTAGGATTCAAACTAGGAGTGTGTTATGCCTGTGATGCCTATGTTTGAGAGTGTAGTTAGCAGTATGCTGTGGTTGACTGTATCGAAGACTGCCGATAAGTCGAGTAGGATAAGTACTGATGATTGTCCTTCAGTTCTGAGAATTGATTGCAGAATTGATTGCTGATAGCCGCTATTTTTTCTGTAAAGAAGGAGGCAAAAGTATTAGCAGTTAGATTGGTGGCAGGAGGCGGGGGAGGGGGGTTGAGCAGCGATTTGAAGGCACAGAAGCGTTTCCGGGTGTCAGTGGTGTTGCTGATTTTATTGTTGTAGTAAGCCGTTTTAGCAGTCGTAACCGAGGAGGAGAATGACGCTAGAAGAGATTGGAAGGTCTCTAGGTCTGCCAGATCGCTGGATTTGTGCCATTTTCGTTCCGCAGCTCTGATGGTGGTGCGCAAGGAGCGGATGGTATCTGTCAGCCACGGGCGGGGCTGGGTAGAGCGTGCGGGTTCGGTGGAAAGTGGACACAGGGTATCCAGGCAGGAGGTCAGTGTGGAGGAGAGGGATTCTGTGGCAGCATCGACCTCTAGTGGAGAGAAGGTGTTGGGAGGGGGTAAGGCAGAGGCAACAACAGAGGCAAAGTGAGTAGTAGACAAGTTGCGAAGGTTGCGACGGAAGGTTACAATGGGTGGGGGAGTGGAGGGTAATTCCGAGAGGGAAACCATGAAGCGGATGAAAAAGTGGTCTGGTGTGACCATTACATCATCAGCCTTGCAGTTTTTAGTCAGGATTAAGTCCAGTTGATTACCATTTTTGTGAGTTGGGGGGCTGCTAACCAGCTGTAGGTCAAGTGAGTTGATGAGGGATAAGAAGTCTGTAGCACATACCTTGTCAAGGTGGATGTTGAAATCCCCAAGGACTAGTAGCGGGCAGTCAAGGTCAGGGATGGAGGACAGTAGTGTGTCTAGCTCAGTCACAAAGTCACCCAGAGGTCCTGGTGGACGGTAGATGACAACCACCGAGATTTTAAATGGAGCTGTTACCTTGATGGCGTGGTATTCGAAGGAGTTTGAGTGGATATTGTCAGGCAGTAAGGGAGCGTAGTTCCATTTGGTGTTCACTAGGACACCAGTTCCTCCACCTCGCTTTGAGAGGCGGGGGGCATGGGAGAAGGAGTGGGTCGCAGAAAGTGCAGCCAGTGTCACAGTGTTTTCCGGTTTCAGCCGGGTTTCTGTGAGGGCCAGCAGATCCAGTGATAAACTGTTGTTGTAGGCAGGGATGAAGTCTGCCTTGTTGACCGCAGATTGGCAGTTCCACAGTCCGACAGACACGGTGGTGTTGGTGGGTGTGCTGTGTTGGAGTGGTCGGAGATTGAGCAGATTTCTGTGGCGTTGGCTGTAGCGGGGAGGTCTGCGTGTACAGAAGACAACTAATTCAACATCACAGCACAGAAACATTTGTGAGTCTAATTTTGACCTAATTCACCCATAGTGTTTCACAGAATGTTTCTCAGAACAAATTATAGAATTAAAAAGCCACAAAAAATAATACCCTGAAAAGGCTAACCCAATGCTTTGCCTCGCTGCTCCACTAGGGGAATGAAAAATGTTATTACAACATTACTACGACATTACTAACACATTACAAGTTGGTCATTGCCATTGGCCGGGTTTCCCAGTTAAGAACCTTCTTAACGAGTTAAGAAGGCTCTTAAGAAGAGGTCGGCCAAGAGGAAGCGTTAAGATAAGAGTGTTTCCCAGACGCCTTCTTAACGCCCTTCTTACCAACGTCTTAATAACATTCTTATCTGCCTTCTTAACTGAAGCGCAATGAGCAATCGATCCCAGAATAGCCGATTGGAGCGCATAGTTACCATAGTAAAATCAAAGATTTTAGAGCGCTACTCTAGAATCTTTGGTAAAATGCTCCCAACTGAAGTGGTGGTACAACACGTGCGCACAAAAACAAATTGACACATATAATAATTACCGAAACACACAAAAACCAGGGAAATAAAAATGGAAACACAAAATTAAATCAGTACGTCATTTCATTTAATGTGTAGCCTATGTTCTGATCTGTCTGATATAAATCTGCAATATGAGGAGCAAATATGTTAAAAACGGCGTCCTCTTGTCATGAACGACAGGGAAAAGGGGGAAAACACGATCAGGAGAAATGGACGTACTGCATTAATATCTCCTTGCTTAGTGTCACATTGCTTTACCTGCCCGAGGGGGGTGCTGTTTTCACTGTTTTGTCGCTAAGAAGGGTGTTAAGAAGGCTCCAGAAACTTCTTAGAGATCCTTCTTAACGGCAGGTCTTCTTAGGCTTAGAAGCATTTTGGGAAACGTGGTTGCTTATTATGGGAGCCTTAAGAAGGGTCTGAAGAAGTTCTTAACGCTAAGAACTTCTTAACTGCATCTGGGAAACCCGGCCATTGACATTCCGGCAACAACAAACTTATAATAGGGGTTGCATTTGATTTAAGCCATAGCTTTTTCCATATAATAGCCAAAATTACATTTTGTACATAGAGTTAAAACTAGAGAGAGAGGACTCCGTATCATTATCTATGCAGGCTTTGTGACTTCGTGGAGGATCCAAAATGGCCGCCTAAACGGGAGCGATGTCAACAAACACAATGCGCGTCAATCAGACATGCTGTCTGTAAAATGATTTGTGTCGTCAGCTATGGACTAGACTACCCTGAAATTCATCACAGTGGTGTACAATCATGTCAGCTACACGGAATTAACGAAATAAAAGTTTAAAAAGCCAGTGAAGAGCCAGAGGCCAGCAGGGAAACTAACGATTTCACAGTGTACTGACAGACGATTATCAACATACACAGGACTGTAAGTCGTGATTGCATCATTTAATGTTAGAAAATATATTAATACGAGCTTATTTTAAACAAACACCACTTAGCTGTGTTACACTGATACACCCAATTTGCCTGTTAGGAAGCTAACCGGAGCCAACGCTATATGTTAGAAAATACATTAGTTAGCCTGCAACATCCTGTATGTTGCAGGCGAGTTTGGCTGCTAACGTACATATCCTGAGCATCAATCAGTTACTTGAAAGGAAGGCTTCAAAACTGTTATGCTTATCAAATGGTTTAATGCCCTGTGAATTTAAAAGATGTTCAGTAACTGAAACTGTAGTCTATTTCATTGATGAACAGCAGCCACCAGAACAAAAATCTACATGCCATTGGCACTTGGCAGGTGCTAATTTTGAGCCCTGTAGCTACTATGCATTTTCAGGCCATTTTAATATTTTATTAGCTTTTTACAGTACAACAGTGCACCTTATTACTTTGACATGCGTCAGCAGTTATTAACATACATTTTGTGATTCAGACAGCCATACATTATACATTTCTTGAAGAAAGCGAGGGCAAACAGTCTCTCGATCGTGGATTTTACACTGTCAGTACAGTTTGAAGATCGTTTTTCCTCATAAATTGACTCAATTCTCAAAAAATTGTATACTGTAGGGTTACCTACCTACCTGGAAGGATATTCCAGAAGCTTACTAGTGCAGTTGTAACAGGCACAGGACTCAGGCATGCTGTATTTGAAGAAACTTCTTAGAGATCCTTCTTAATGGCAGGTCTTCTTAGGCTAAGAAGCATTTTGGGAAACGTGGTTGCTTCTTAAGGGAGCCTTAAGCAGCCTTAAGTAGGCTGGAACAACAGTGTCGGGGGTACACGACTTTATTACTAAGCTACCTGCAAGTGGCAAATTAGTCTCGTGGTGGAGTTTATCAATAGTATTGACAGATGACGTCAAAATGCTGTTAAAAGATTTCTAAGAATATAATTTCCTCCACTACATGCATTGGCTTTGCCATATGACCACATTTTAACACGTTCGTTGGTTTTACCAGATGTTAACCATATCTTAATCATTATCACCACTGTATGATTTTAACAAGGATAGATAGCCTGCATGTCTGTCATGGCATGTCAACAAAAAAGATAGCCATCCAATTAAAACAGCTTTCCTCTGCTTGCTTCCATGCTTCACACACTAAAGTAGGAACAACGGTAGTGCACACTAATGAAGTACCTACAATGGCTGGGTTTCCCAGATGCAGTTAAGAAGTTCTTAGCGCTAAGAACTTCTTTAGACCCTTCTTATGGCTTTCATAAGAAGCAACCGTGTTTCCCAAAATGCTTCTTAGCCTAAGAAGACCTGCTATTAAAAAGGATCTCTAAGAAGGGTCTAGAGCGTTCTTAACACTCCCCCTCTCCCACTCCTACACAAACAGCAACCCCTTGGGCAGGTAAAGCACTGTGACACTAAGCAGGGAGATATTAATGCAGTGTGTCTGTTTGTACCAATTGTATTTTCCCCCTTTTCCCTTTATTATGGACTAGCGAAAGCGGTCATTATAGTGTGGCCGCAACATTTTTCTTTTTTTTTTTTTTTTTTTCGCTGATTTTCCGTCAAGGATTGCCAGGACACAGGAAGTCTGGGGGACATGAATATTTGTAGGCATGTAGCCCTAGAACTTTTTGAGCGTATAGCCACCCCCAAAGGCCAACCCCCCCCCCACTGTGCCAGTGTCCATCAAAGAGGGGGAAACACCCAAAAGTTTAACTGAATAACTCAATGATCATTTCACCCAAGAACATGAAATTTTTGTGATATGTCGGTGTTATGGGCTGGTATCCAAAGTTGGTCAAAGTTGACATACCAACTCTAAACAGCTTTCTTTTCATGTGTACTAAATTTTTTGACATTTCGTCATACGGGGCGATGTTTATCGTCGAAGCTAGGTGTCAAAAAACTGTTTTGGTTAAATAACTCGTCATCAATTTTGCCTAAGACAACAATTTTGTGTTAGTATGTCGATGTTACAGAGGCGTATCGACCCAGCCCATAAACACTCACTTGAAACATAGCGCCACCTGATATGGGTAAATGCAAAAATTGGGATTTTGAGTTGCCAATATCTTGGACCGAGAAGGTGGGAACTGCACAAAATACGTCATGCACGATCAGCACAAAGACCTCTAAAAGCACAGCACATGCCATAAAATGTGGTCCATAGGGGGCGCTGTAATTGTACAAAATGTTATTTTGCCCTTTGTCTAGAGAATGCTAGCATTTACAACCAACTTGTTTTTATTGTGAAATCTATTGACCCTCACCCATTGAAAACACTGGTTAACGCCCACTTCCAATGAAAATAATTTCCGTGAAATTTCAACACTGCGAAAACAAATCCAAACAAACTCATCATAGGCTGTTAATGTGAATCTCACCAAATTTGGTATATGTCATCTACAGACAATGCTGACAAAAAGTTATCAAAGGATTTATCTTGAGATAAACCGTTTCGAAATTACATGTCAATGAACATTTACCACGTAGCTTAAAATTCTTCAAAAGTCCATATCTTGACTTCTAATTGCTGAAATTTAGTCAAAGTTGACATGCCAACTCTAAACAGCTTTTTTTTCATGTGTACAAAATTTTGTGACATTTCGTCATAGGGGGCGATGTTTATCGTCGAAGCTAGGTAGCGAAAAACAGTTTTTGTTAAATAACTCAACAATTTTGCCCAAGACAACTATTTTGTGTTAGTATGTCGGTGTTACAGAGGCGTATCGACCCAGCCCATAAACACTCATTTGTAGCATAGCGCCACCTAGTGATATGGGTAAATGCAAAAATTGGGATTTTGAATTGCCAGTATCTTGGACTGAGAAGGTGGGAACTGCACAAAATATGTCATGCACGATCAGCACAAAGACCTCTAAAAGCTAGCCTGGGTGTGCCCATACTGCGCCTAAGCCCATAAGCCCGCCTTCTGAGAAATGGGTTTACAACACAGCTTGGCCAGACCAATGCTCGCAGAGCATTGACAAGTCGCGATAGCCAGGCTATCTAAAAGCACAGTACATGCCATAAAATTGGGCCTATAGGGGGCACTGTAATTGTACAAAATCTCATTTTGCCTATTTCTTTCACAAATCACTCCTACACACTATACAAACACACACAATGCCATTCATTCAAAAACCCACATCCATGCCTACTTTCAGGAAATCATTTCCACACAATTTCTCACCTCACAACACTGCTTTACCACACATTCATCATACCAACAGTTCCCAAATTTCTATGCGGCACATCTAGTTTCATGCATCCCTACTACCCATTAAGTGTTAAAAATTGGGCTGAAAATATGTCCTCTATGGTACCATGTGTTTAAAATGTTTTACCTCTGTTCCCTTATTACTCCCTAACATTTTTCCTAAAATAATATTTGTTTAGGAACGTTCTTTTTTGTACTCCTCCTACTCTCCTACTTGACCACTTGTTGTACGGTAAAGCAACTTCAGCTGTTGAATAAGGTTCAACCTCAGGACACAATATCGCCTCTCTCCAACCCAGGGACAAGTGACATCACACAACTGACACATAGAATTGAACTCAGCTGGGAAATAATCAGCTGAGGCTTGACGACGGTCCAATGGGTGCAATCCAATCGGCTACTCTGGGATCGACTGCTCATTGCGTTCCAGTTAAGAAGGCAGTTAAGAAGGGTGTTAGGACGCTGGTTAAGAAGGACATTAAAGGAGAACTTCGGTGTAAAATGAAAATTGGCATGTTAAAACATCATACCGAGTTGATATGTGTACTGAGAAGCAAATTTGATTTAGCCTGTTGCATTCAGAGTTTAACAATTTTTTATCATTTGTCCCAGAAGGCTAACAATGGAAGTGGTAGGTGCCCTTAGACGAAGCATGACGACTACGCTATTTTTAAACCATTAAAACAGCTCGAAGAAACTCCACACTCCATCGGTAGTACAACAAAGGCCCTGACATTAAAAACGAGGCACTGAGAACTTTGTAAGTGTACACCATTTATTAATAAAACAGTTTTGACAGGCAGTACCTTGCTGTAGTTTCTCGTCACCGCCATGATGAAAGTCCGCACAAGTCGATTGACGAACACGAACCAGGAAGAATAGGAGGAGAGGTAGTACAATCGACTTGTTTGGACTTTCATCATGGCAGTATACATCACAATGTGTAGTAGATAAAGTATGGATGTAGTATCTGCTATAGAATACTGCAGTTTCTATCGTATACTACCATGCTTGGTGTCTTATTATAGTATTTACTACAGTACACTACAGTGCGTAGTGTTTACTACACTATTTACTATAGTATAACGCAACCTACAGGACATTCTAGTAAACACCACATTAAATTATAGTATACTATAGTAAACTATAGTAATCTATAGTATACCGTACTGTAGTAATATACTATACTGCAGTCTATTTCTTCCCTGGTAGGTCTGGATATTTTATCAAATGTAATGTTGGTAACTGACCTACTAGCCACAGACAAAGACAAAAAAACCAATGTGTCTTAACATATATTTATTCAACATATACACACTTAGTGATCAGTAAAGCAAATGTAATGATTGTACATTAGCAAAGCTCTTCTGTCAGGTAGGTGAGAGGAAACAGGAAGGTGCCCTTAGACGAAGCATGATGACTATGCTATTTTTAAACCATTAAAACAGCTCGAAGAAACTCCACACTCTATCGGTAGTACAACAAAGCCCCCCCCTGTACACAACATTTATTAATAAAACTGTTTTGACAGGCAGTACCTTGCTGTAGTTTCTTGTCGCTGCCATAATGAAAGTCTGCACGTAGATTAACATGCTTTGATGATCTGAAACATGGACTCTTCCTCAAGTTGTACAACTACTTACCTTCAGTCCTAACTGAGTTGTCAACTTACCCACTCGCAGCAGTGTTAACCTGCTACTAGATTAAAAATGATAGAGTAGGTGTGAAATGGGCATGAGTTGTTGGTGTTGATTCACAAACAGTAGAAATATTTCTGTCTCTGTATATTTCTGTCTCTGTATAAGGTGACCCCATCCTGTAGGCTACCAGAAGAAAGGTGAGAAAATGGATGAAATTGCAATGAGGCATCTGCAAAACCATTGCATACTATTTACCACAAAACTACTTAATTCACTGGAGACATAAAAAGAGGAAAAGCTTGCATTCCCCTCTATTTTTTAAAGGTGTCATTTCCCGACAAATCGTTTAGTAGCTGTTTTTGAAATACGATAGGTCACTCCGAGTTGCATATGCTCCACGTGAAAATGTTGAAGTGACGTAGGTTTGTGAATTAGAAAAAGCCATCCCATAGTTGTGATTACCAGAGGAGTCTCGTTGTACCTAGCAAAATATAGGTAAGTAGGTGTGTTTGTTCAGAACGTTTAGCTCTTCTATTTAGTGTGCTATGACCAAACTTTGACAGTTACATCTGCAGTCTCAACAGGTCTTGCAGTCTCATTTGGGTATCACATGGTGTCACCATATGGTATGAGGAGAAAATGAATAAAAGTTCATAAACACTGGGGAATGTGAATAAAGATGTCTGGGGGGTCTTGACAACTGATGTGGAACAGTGGCGGCTGCTGGTCTTTCAAATAGGGGAAGCACATTTTAGGTGTACATTATTATATATATATATATATATATATATATTTTTTTTTTTTTTTTTTTTTTATCCTATTGGAGCCTGGCCGTTATTAAGAAAAAAAAATGTTAATTGAGACTGTTGTCAACCACAGCCATGCCACAGAACTACAGTAACACACACATGAAAATGATTTTCAGGAGTAACACACACCCAAACTGTATCTGTATACAACAATACCAGAACTGAACAGAACATGAACAGAAATATATAACAGAACCATTAGAAATACACGTTATTGTGTATAAATTCTGCCCTGCGCTCCTTTTGCAGGAAATGCCATTGCTTTTTTCATGCCTTTTTGTATGCCCTGTCAAAGTTATTCAGGTCCGTAAAACCTACATTTGACTAAAACTTCATATCCCTGACACAGCTTTATCAAGAGGCATGGCCAACAGTACATTCTGTTTGTCACAGCACGTCCAATTACACAGTTCATCTCGTCATACCAGGAAAGTTGAAGAAAAAAAAAAACAGTTACTTTCACCAGTTTTTGTGGGCCAAATCAGTCTTGGGTGTTGGTCTGTCCTGCTGTTTAATTTCTAGTCTCTCCTCATACGGAAGACTATCGAATGGGTTTGCCAAAATTGTCAACAATATTAGCAGTAGCCATTGTATTGGGCTAGCACGCTAACTAGCGGGCTAGTTTCCTTAACAACTTGACTAATTTGAACCAGTGGCGGTTCTACATTGAATTACTCCCCGGGCGAGACCCCCTCCGAGCGCCCCCCCCCCCCCCCCCGAAGACAAAAAAAAAAAACATAATTTTGCACGTTTTGTTATGAGCACATAGTGATTCTTATTATTGAATTGCACTTGAAATTAACATCAAAACACTGTAGGCTACAAAAACTCTTATACAAAACATCCATAAATTACAATTTCATTATGATAGCATGCCCTTACATGCCAAATGTCCGTCATTAGACGCCATCTTTAGGGAGGAACAATTAGCTCCTTGGTTACTGCCTCGAATTCTACAGTATGCTTGTTACACGTTCAGGTATGACTGGTTTACTATGCTAAACTACCCTATAGTTAAACTGTGCAAACTATGAGTTGCAGCAAATTGCAAATGTTGAAACTACCATAACATTTTGTTGGCTAATGACAGGGCTCAACGTTAATCCAAATTATGGAAATCAATAATAACTTTACTTGTAACCGTTTTGTTGCAAAGCCAAATCTTATGGTGAAATTAGATCTTGTGTTTGTTGAGCTAAGACCGAATTATTGTTGAGTATAGCAATCGTAGCATCATAGCTAGAAGGCTAACAAACGTAAGAGTTATACCATGATTAACACCCTTCATTCATGGCATGGATAATGTGATCATGCAGAGAGAACAGTTGCATACCTTCATCTTTTGCTCGTTTCTACACTTCTAATGGCTTTGACCTTTTTCTGTCCATCTCCTGTTTGTCACTCGACAGTCAACATACTGTGTTTCCCATCCCCGAACACTGTCACTGCCGACTAGGAGTTAAGACTTATTCACCTTGGTGACCGCCTACTCGTTTTGTATTGCCCTGTTTTATTAGCCCTTTCACACAATTAAAAGATGTGCAGGAATTATAAACCTGTAAATATAATGGTAGGAATAAAATGTGCGTTATTGGGAAGAAAGCTTATGTGTGACTGACTTCGCTCACTAATTGCAGAGTATTGCCCACTTGTGCATTGCATTTGAGAGACGCAGAGGTGAACTGTCCCCCGCGCCCCCTCCCCTTTGCCCTTCTCTCGCAGCTTCTGTGCACTGTAACTTTTCAGCAGGGGCGCGGGCAGCCAAAGGGGGCGCCAATTTGCCAATTTCCTACACAGTGATGTGATGGATATTAAAAACTTTTTTAGATGATATATATATTTTTTTCAAGCGCTCGTGAGGCCAATAGCACGGCGCCCTTTCACGAAATTGCGCCCTGGGCGAAGGCCCAGCCCGACCCCCCCTAGAACCGCTACTGATTTGAACAATATGATTGTGAACGAACTAATGAAACTTAGACAAAAAACTCAATAACTTTGTGCTGACTGGTATGTTTTATTTAGAATATAATATGTGCAATGTGTAAATAACAAGCACTCTGGACGGACAACACGTTCTCTCACCACTTGTCTTTGGGAAATCCGCTAGCGACTGAATTCTACTTTACTCCGATGTTTGTTTGCCTGCCAATCAAAAGGGGTGTAGTCTTTTAGACAGTTCCACCAATTATAATGTGTAAGCCTAGCGTCTTGGCCCGCCCCCGCCCATCTCATTTTCCATTCACCCCCAGAGACGCTGAGCGTCCGAGGAAATGACGATTTTCAGCATTTATCCAATGAACACATGGCTTCACTGCATTGAAAAAAAGTGCATCAGACGTTCAGCTTCAATGGGGTGTCCCGCTGTGCTGTGCATTCAAAACCCTCGGAAAATCGCGTCGGACCCGACAATAATAAACAGAGTTATCAAGACTTAGCTATGAAGTTAAACATATTTCTAGGATGCTTCTAGTTTTAAACATAATGTCAATCCCAATTTAATGTAAATTCAACCTTGCATATTTGACCATTTATTGTGTGAAATGTTAGAGGAAGTTGAGCTTCCCTTGTTGTCTTAAAGGAATCGCCCCTGATGTGGAACGACCTGGACAAATCTGAGGACCACAATCACTTTAAAGCCAGAAAAGGGTTAAACTAAGATCATGCTGGCAAGTGGCCAATGTAAGGAGAGTATGTGCTTAAGGTGGTTTAATGAATAAATAACAAAGTATTTCTGGAGAAGGGGCATGAATAAAACATGGCTGATGCGAACACTACTTCAGAAACAGGGTTTGACCTGCTCCTCGGGGCTGTGGTGGTATCATCAATTGTCCAAGAAATGACTCCTGTGTCATGTGTATACAGAGAGACCCATCCTCATTTGTATGGTGATGAGTAAATCCTCATGAGAGTTGAAGGCTGGGAGTTTTGTATTTCCCCTTAAATGTTTTGAGTTCTGCAGGTGACCCGTGCCGCTCAGCAGTGTGCCTCAGGTGAACTGGAACACATGTATTAAGGTTGATGAAATCATTTACTATGATGTGCCCAACTGCAAGGTGACACACATCAAAGGAGTGACAGCATTAAGTACTGTTAGTTATCCTGATTAAGTTATTGGAATGAGGTAGTCCTCCACATTTAAGATCAACCTATAGTCTACATCAGGGTACTTATTAGCCTTGAGGAAAAATTGTTTTTAACCATGACCAGCTCAAAAAAGGCTACTTCAAAGAATACAGTTCAAATGTGTACATGCATACCAAAAATCTTTTAACAGTGTGTTCAGAGCAGGCATGCAGTATAGAAAGCAAAAAAGCAGTTGTATGAGATCACTGCTGAAAATAATTTCCAGTAACTAGAATATATTTTTCTAATGTTATGACATACCAATGCCTACAATGAGCTTGGTATTCATAACATCCTTTACAGGCTATACTATGCCTAATGTTATACTTGCTGGCCAAGTTAACGTTTATTCCAAGGTTGATCATGTACTGCTAAATTCAAGTACAAACATTTAAAGAAATCTCTACAATCCCATCAATGCATTTAGTAGGCTGGTACAGACCTACACTGTTCTCAGTGCTGACTGTTTTTTATGAGACCTACAGTCTTCTAAGTGTATTTTAAGCCACAGACAAAACTTTATTTCACTGCAGCTCTTATTAAGAGGTATCAAGGCATTTTGTAGCATTACTAAAGTTAGAAATATACAGTTTGTTATTTGACTAACTTCAGTGTACACACTATCAAGTGTACCTGATGCTGTTGTTGGTCAGATCTAAAGTATCCCTCTTTAATTCACACCAAACTCTATACTTAAAGATGCGATCTTGAAGTGGAAATGTGCCAGGGCCTTTAATGGAAACTCTACTCCTGTCAGTATGTTTGTGTTCTAGGCAAACAAGCTTTGACAGTAGCCTCAGAGAGCACCCTCAGCCTACCAACCCTACTCGTTCTGTGAACCCCAAGCTTACCATCTGGGTCTCTCAGCGTCCTATGCACTGTACACCCTGCTCCTTAGACCCCAAAGGAACACATTGAACAAAGATGTTGCCACTTATAACTGATGGATTAAGGTAAAGTGGTGCATGAAAATGAAATAAGACACATTGCTATCAGTTGTGTTCTGCTCATTTTACAACAAAAGAAAAATTGCATTCCAATTATCAACTTGATTATGAGGCCACTGACAGCATATAGTAATACAAAATACATTATACAAGGAAGTTATAAAACTGAGCAAAGTTCTGTCTTCTTGTCTCAACAAAGCATGTTTGGCTCAGTCCATGACTCAAGTGGCTTTTTCTCTGAAGGAAGCTTTCCTGTGGCGAAACAAGCCACTGCCTTTGATTTCCCCCAGATGAACCATGCAGGCAGATCTGAGCTAGATGTGGGATAGAGTCAAACTCAAATTCAGGGATGGAGGCTCATCTTCATTCTGCTGTTTTTGTCTGTATATGTGCACGCTGCAGGACCGGGCCTTTGCATGTTTTGATTAGGTAGGTTAGGGTTATTGGTTTTTATATTGGTTTGTGCAATATGGAACACAAACATACCTTAAAATGACCTGTTATTCTGTGTGTTACCTAACAGTAGAGTTTTATTTTTGTCATAAATGTGAAGTACGGGGTATGATTTGTGCTCAGTTAATAAAGGCAAAACAGCGATCACAATTGCAATTTGCATTTTGCAAAGTCTTAATTTTCATGGCACAATTAGTTGCAACTTACCAATCTATTAAACTGCACTTGCAAAGAAGAAGACAATACTGTAGGGAAATGTGGGCTAGAGTTTGGATCTGAGTACAGAGTACTGTATAAACAATGTACACAATGCACAACAAACAATAAACAATGTTCACAAAGTGAAGGGGTGGTAGTACAAACACAAGGGTCTAACACCACTGGTGCAAGGGGATGTGTTGGTAGATCTTCAGGTCAGCTGTTAATGTGAGTAATGGCAGAGTGAAAGATCCTGCTCCTATGTCTATGAATATTAAAGTATTACAACAGTGGTCTGTAGTGTTTGCCATAGGAGAGGAACTGGTTGTGTCCAGGGTTTGAAGAGTTCTAAATGATTTTCTCTGCCTGCCTGTTGGTGCGTATGCACGTCCTGGAGGATGGGTAGGGAATCTCCAGTGAATGTTTCCAATGACCGTACGGTACACTGCAGTCTATTCCTGTCCTGTGCAGTGGCTGCATCCTACCAGATGGTGATGGACATGTGCAGAATGGATTCAATGATTCAATGTGGAACTGGGTCAGCAGTTCCCAAGGAACACCATAGCTGCTTTAGAAGTACAGCCTCTACTGGGCCTGTTCAATGATGGAGTTCTGTGTTAGACTTTTTAAGTGCAAGTCATGGAACTTAAGTTGGAACACAAGACTTTCACAGCTGAAACTGCACTGTTGATAATTGTAATGGGGTGCTTCACTGAGTAGTGTCTCCTAAAATCCACTATCATTTCCACTGTCTTGAGACTGTTGTTCCCATCTTGACTGAGTCTAATGGCCATTGTGTGGAAACTTCAAGAGAGATTGACAAACATGCTTAGTCTTGATATTGCATGTTTTGTAGTGGAAATACTGGAAGATTAGACCATTCATACCGCATGCATGCCCCGCACAGGTTGACTGTGCAGAAACCGAGCTGCAACAAAAAAATAGAAATTGAGTGTATTTTACTGCACAGGGATGCATTTCCCAAACAACTACGGAGGTTAACATTAAACCACCATTGTACAACGTAGGTTCAAACTACCCAGCACCCCGCGTCCGACTGTTTCCCGAAAATCTCCAACCACCAAAGTACGATGGAAGTCTGAACTATGTTAGTTTGGACTTCCGTGGTTCAAACTGCAAAGTATCCAGATGTTTCGGAAGTGTTCAGAGAGTATTCGGATGCATTCGTTGTAGATAATGACAGAAACGATCGAACTATATATTTACAGAAACGTAGTCTCAATTCATTTAAGTAATCAGTGTGGTGGAGTAGTGGTTAGCACATCAGCCTTTTAAAGGATGTGTGCTTCCTTTTAGGGTGAGATATGGGTTCGAGCCCTGCTGAATAGTAATCGTTTTGAAACAGGTGGACATAATCTATGGGACAATGAATCAACCTTGCCTGTGGGTCAGTAATGAGTGCTCATACATGACAGTATTACAAAAGCCCTCATTAACATCACTGATGTAAATTTACTTTGATCCAACCACATTTTGCAACAGCTTTTTGTGTGTTGTGTGTTTTCTACCTTTATTTTTACATGATCTGGCAATGCCAGACCTGAAAATGAAGTGAATTGGAAGTAACATCATTCATGCACATGGTGGCAGTAATGCATAGACAGCTGCCTGATCTGCCCCAAAAAGGCCAAAGGTGACGAGCAAGATGTCACGTGAACAAACACGATGGTCTAATGACAGGTCCATGCTAATCGTTCCAACTACACAACTTTACGAGGCAACTTCCGATGGATCATCAAGACTTTGTTGTTGGGAAACCCTTGCATCGTCGAACGATCCATCGGACTACCATAGTAGTAAACATTGTTAATTGCTAAGTCTGGACGATGGTGTTGGGAAACAGCAGTGTAGTAAGACCATCGTTCAAACCACCGAAGTTGCTAAGGAAGTTAGCAATGACGCTTTTGGGAAACGCACCCCAGGACTGTGGTCATCACCTGGGGCCACCTGCTGGTGACTCCTTGTAGGACCTTGCCTTTTTCCTTTTTCCTGTTCAGTGTTGGCCCAGCCCCTTCCCTCTGTCACCTGCTCCCTATTTCTGATTTGTCTCGTTGTACTCACCTGTTACTGATTAGTTGTTCCACTCTGGTGATTATTGGTTCCTTGGAGAGTGCATTTAATGTCTATTCCTTCATTTATTCCTTGTCTGTCCATGCATGGCATGTACCTGTCTGTATTATCTGCCTGCCTCCCTGCCTGTCGGCTAGTTTTTCTGAGAGAATTTTTTAAGCCTGAGAGTTTACCTGTGCCTGAACCTTTTTTGTTGCCTGACTGTGCTGCCTTTGTTGCTTTTTTTGTTCACTGTTTTTGGATTTCCTCTATTTTCAGGCTGTTTTTTTGACTGAGCCTTCATTAAAGTCAGCTTGTGGTCTGTAATTTGAGTTGTTCAGAAGTTTAACATTATGAGGATTCTCAATAAAAAAAGAGCCACTATCACTTTTCTTTTGTCAACCAACAAACTACAAAAAAAGCAAACTTGTTCATGTCATTCGATATTTGGTTTGGTATAAATCTGACACCAACAAGCCGGTGGCCAAATTTGAGGTCCATATGTCACTAAATTTAATAATTTATTTATCTGAGGTAGGACAGACAACTTTATGGAAGAGGTGAAAAAATCCATTTGCTTGAATTTTTTTGTTTTGTACCGGAAATTAATAAAGGGTAAAAAGGTTGTGCTATGTGCAGTTACAATTTCTTAACATTGTTTAAAATAAACGAAAAACAGAGAAACAAATATTGTGTTTATTAAAGCATTTATGGATAGGGCTGGCAGCTGATGCCCTGCGCATGCGCCTTGCCACAGACATGCCTGGTGTGAATAGACACATGCTCACTGTCTCACGCGCATTGCGGTGTGAATGAGCCCTAAGTGTTTCTTCAGGAACATTTAAATATCTAACATATTATGTTCTTGTTAGCCATGAGGGCTAGTGCCAGAGTTCTGTGTTTAAGGATGGAGGTAAATGCCCGGCGGATATAGAATGGATAGTTTTTTGAGGCTCCTGTCTCCGTGCTGGAGTGGTTTGGGGGTTAGATAACTTTTCCACAGCCCTCTATAGAACAGGGAAGAGCCACGGACTGTACAGGAGATGATGTCAGAGTCAGTGAGGAGGCCTGAGGCGGTCTCACCGTTGGTGCTTGCTCACCCTGGGCCTAAGGAGCTAAGAGGCTCATCCGCACCCCAGACACATGGACAGGTGGACTGAGTGAAGGTTAATTGCTGAGGATGGCAGTGTCTTTGTAGGGGGTAATGTAGTGACCTGCGCTAGGTGTGCGACCCACAATGCACTGGGGTGGGCTCCAGAATGGATTTAGGAGGGTGATTGCTAGTGCTCTACCGCGACAATTTATACATCACCTGTGGGGCGGAAAATGTTTATTGTTGGATGGCAGCAAGCTGTGCATTGTAAAGCCTGACAGGTGTCAAAACCTGCTAACTTTAGAATGCTGATTTTTGTTAAGTAAAGGGCGACATGATAAATCATTAAAAATCGCAATCTCAACAATCTGAATACAATGATTCTTGTGTGTTTTCTTCCTCACATGGACCAAAAATAAACCCTCTCCATTTCTCTAGTGCCCGCAAGCGACAATGTAGGTGCTTTCCATGGTGCTTTCTCGCTCAACCTATCACAAATAGTCCTGTACATCACGTGATTTAGCGTGGCAGCAACAAGAGATAAGAGGAGAGTTGATGAGATGAGAGTGAGTGTAAGAGGGAAATGATAGGAGATGAGAACACCCCCCACCAAAAAAAAAAAAAAAACAGTTTACGCTTAAGTTTGTCCTCTGTGTTTTCAATACAATGCAACTTGAATACCATCTGACTGTTTTTTGTCAAATTTATGAGTTTAATAAACATTTAAAAATTGCAGAAGATCGTGATCTCAATTCTTCTCAAGAGAATCGTGAATCACATTTTTTCCAGAATCGTGCAGCCCTAGCAGCTTTAGTAGTTGAAAGTGTCCACTCTCAAGCCAAGGTGCTCCAGGTTTACTAGCTTGAGTTTGGGTAGGTATAGGACTTTTACATTTGTGCTGTGACCCAGATTGGAGCAAGGTTTAGGGGACTTAGTGTAACAAAAGCCTGCTGATAGCTGTGCAGCGGGTGTTGCACTAAACCTCCTTCTGCTAGCCTCAGGGGAATGCCTTACTGCCTCAGCTAGCAGCCTTGATTTTAGCTCACCTGGTAGCATGACTCCACTGCCAGTCTAAAGTGTGTGTGCTCGAGCAGAAGCATGCCCTGGGCTTACAGCATCAGCAACATAACATGATAAAAATAATATACAATGCAGACCATATGCTGAAATCAGCAGTTATCTACAGAGCTTCACATGGTGCACTGAAATTGAACAAACCTCTCACACATGTAGCACTAAGAAAGTCTGAAAAGTGTTGTTCTCATTATGGCTCATAATTTGAAATCACATGCAGTGTGGATATTGCAGTTTAAGTTTGATATGGCACTTTAAAACACTGACATTTTCTTAAGTACCTTTAAATCTCTGTCTTTGAAATTAATCTTTTCAGAGAGATCAGTAGATGTGAGTTTGGCCCTGTATTTTTTTCATAGGGGTAGTGTGGGCCCTGACTCCAGGGTTGTGAGGCTGCGTGACAGGCATCAACGGAACCATTATCAGGAAAGAGGGTCATGGCCTGAAGAAGGGCCATTTCCTGTGCCTTCTCCTCCTGCTCCTTTCTCTCTACTCATTGCTTGTAGCCCCACTATACTCCAGTAACTGGCACTGCTCTTGTGCTCTCTCCTCAATGTCTCTGTTTTGAACAGGTTTCACGTCTTGACAGAGAGGATTTCCAAATGTATCTGCTTTCTCCTCATCTTATATGAATAACAACATGGCAACGCTGATACATACAACAGGAATATTGGTTTAGCAGTAATAATGAAGCCATCATGTGATAATTTTAGGACTTGTTAATTAGTAGTTATTTACCTATTATTATACAGTGGTATGAGAAAGTTTGGGCACCCTTGATAATTGGCATTATTTATATTCACCAATCATTGGGTGTTTTAATTCACAACTTAATTTTGATATATCAAATAACTGATGAACACAATCATATTTCAGCAGTGAAATGAGGTTTATTGGGTTAACAGAAAATGTGCAATATGCCCCAAAACAAAAAAAGGCCCGTGCATAAATTTGGGCACCTTAATAGAAAAATTATATTAGTATTTAGTAGAGCCTCCTTTTGCAAAAATAACAGCCTGTAGACGCTTTCTGTAGCCATCAATGAGTGTCTGGATCCTGGATGATGGTATTTTGGCCCATTCCTCCTGGCAAAACCTCTGCAATTCAGTGATGTTTGAAGGATTCCGAGCATGGACAGCCTGCTTCAAGTCATCCCACAGATTCTCGATGATATTCAAATCTGGGGACTGGGATGGCCATTCCAAAACATTGTACTTGTTCCTCTGCATGAATGCTCGGGTAGATTTTGAGCAATGTTTGGGGTCATTGTCTTGTTGAAACACACATCCCTGGCGCAACTTTAACTTTGTGACAGACTCTTGAACATTATTCTCAAGAATCTGCTGATACTGAGTGGAATCCATCCGACCCTCAATTTTAACAAGATTCCCAGTACCAGCAATGGTCACACAACCCCACAGCATGATAAAACCTTCACCAAATTTTTACTGTGGGAAGCAGGTGTTTTTCTTCAAATTCTCTGTGTTTTTTGCCGCCATGCATATCGCCTCTTTTTGTGACCAAAAAATTTAATTTTTGTTTCATCAGTCCAGAGTATCTTATTCCAAAACAATATTGGCTTGTCCAAATGTTCTTTCGCATACCTCAAGTGACTCAGTTTGTGGCGACTGTGAAGAAAAGGCTTCTTCCGCATCACTCTTCCGTACAGCCTTTCCTTGTGCAAATTGTGCTGTATTGTTGACCGATGCACAGCGACACCGTCTGCAGCAAGATATCCTTGCAAGTCTTTGGAGGTGGTCTGTGGGTTGTTTTTAACCATTCTGACCATCCTTCGCCTTTGCCTCTCTGGAATTTTTCTTGGCCTACCACTTCTGGGCTTAACAAGAACTGTGCCCCGTGGCCTTCCATTTCCTCACAATGTTCCTGACAGTAGAAACTGACAGCTGAAATCTTTTGGACAGCTTTTTGTAACCTTCCCCTAAACCATAATGCTGGATAATCTTGGTTTTGAGGTCATCAGAAAGTTGTTTTGAGGCTCCCATGTTGCAGCTCTTCAGAGGAGAGTCAAACAGAATGAGAACTGGCATTTGGCCACCTTAAATACCTTTTGTCATTATTGGATGCACCTCTCAATTAAGTTCAAGGCTTAACGAGCTCACCAAACCAACTTTGTGTGTCCAATGATCTTGTGATGATTAGTTACAGGCCATCAAAGCAACAAAATGACAAGGGTTCCCACATTTTTGCACAGCCTATTTTTTACATTTGATTTAATTTCATACAATTGCATACTATGAATACTTAAAATCTGTGTTTGGAAATCAAGCTAACACTTGGCTTTTATGGGCAAATGAAGGACATGCCACCAAGATAATTTTGTGTGAAGTCAGAGTCCATTATTACACAACCTCAGAGGGGGTGCCCAAACTTTCTCATACCACTGTATATTTATTTTTATTGTAATAGTGTTCTATATTGTTTCTATTTTATCCTTTATGTATTTTTCAGTCTATGTAGTGCACCATGTTGACATTTTACTACAAGTTTTATATTATTTATATGTATGTGATAAATAAAAGGACTTTAAAAATGATTCATAGTATACATTGTTTTGTTGCATGTGATATGACTATTGTGTGAGATGAATAAAGAAATACAAAGTCATTTACCATTACATCAGAATCATCATCACAATTCATCCTTAGTGGGAAAGTATGTTGAAGGACCTAGCGGAATCTAGAATCTTTGGCAATGAGGTATCAGAGCAGCTCAAGGTCAGTGTTGCTGGCTGGGGCTGGAAATTGTGTCCCACCAGTGCAGCCTGAAGTCATACAGTAGGGGGGCCCAGAGATGATCAAGTGGGTCTGTCCCTTGCAGTAGTTTCTCGTCACCACCATGAGGAAAGTCCACACAAGTTGATTGACAAACACGAACCAGCGGGAAGAATAGGGGGAGAGGTAGAACAATCGACTTGTATGGACTTTCCTCATTGCAGTGATGAAAAAACTACTGCCAGGTACTTCCTGTAAGAACTGTTTTCTTAATTAACGTTGTCTACACTTACAACGTTCTCAGTGACTCATTTTGAATGCCTTGTTTTTTTACTACCAATGGAGTGTGCTGTATGGGCCAAAATGGTAAAAAAATAATGAAGCTCTAAATGCAACAGGCTAGTGGAATTTTGCTCCTCAGCAAACATATCAACTCAGTATGATGTTTTAACATGCCAGTTTTCATTTTACACCGAAGTTTTCCTTTAAGTGATTAGTGCAACTATTAATGTATCTGAGAACTGGTGTCGAAAGTCCCATGAAGAGAGACTAGATGTTATACTTGACCAAGGATCAGACAAACAAGAGGGTATCTAAGTCCTGGGGCCTCATGTACTAACACTTGCGTGGATTTCCTACTGATTCTGTGCGTACGCAAAAAATCTGGAAAGATGCGTACGCACAAAAAAATCTAGATGTATCAATCTGTGCGTAAGCAGGTTTCCACACACATTCTCTTTGTACATCCCAATTAACGTGAAATTCAGCGCACATGCACGAGCCCGACTCTCCGCCTTGTCTCCTCCCTCAAGTACTCCACATTGAATATGCTAATTAGTATAAATAGGCCTGTAGTAGTGAGAGAATGGATATGGAGAAAGGAAGGAAAAAAAACTTTTCAGCATGCGAGGTGGAGGTGCTGATTTCAGAGGTGGAGGCCAGACACAAAATCTTGTTTGGTTCACGTTTCAACCGGAATCGGCACCAAAACAAAACAACTTGCCTGGACAAATGTGGCAAAGGCAGTAAGTGCGGTAGGGTCAGAAACACGGGCTGCTGATGTAAAAAAATTGGTCCGACATAAAAGTGGATATGAAAAAGAAAGTCGCTGTCTCCTAGGAGTGATTGGAATTATTACAGCATAAACTATACATCGTTCCCAACCACGCTGTTAGTCAGGATGAAGGAGTCATGGGTTGCCGCAGGCCACCTTGCTACGATATTTGTAAGGCGCATTTGGGCATCACATATTATTTGTACGTTTATTGAATGGGAATGTTTCCTGTTAACGTACGCATATTCCCCCTCAGATGGCGCCTTTATAGCAATATGTGTGCAGTCGATCGCTCCAAGTACATTTGGAAAACCGGCTATCGCTGCAAATTGCGCTTTAACCCTTACATACTGTTCGGGTCAAATTTGACCCATTTTAACATTTGACAGCAATAAAAATACCCTAAATGTCATTTTTTTTGCCTGAAATCAAGTGACTTTTCCTAAAATGATCCAAAATACACAAAACTGAAAATATTTTAAACTTCTATAATTTTTCACGGGTGCTACAAGTTTTTGTACACTCATACTGTTCCGGGTCAAATTTGACCCATATTCATTTCAATGTATTTTAAACTTCCCAGAGTGTGTTAAATCAAGGTAAAGGGTGGGAATGGAGGGAAACTTGAAACTGTGAAACTGTACATGTTCCTGTATATCATTTATGGGACAGTTGTGACAGTGTTCAATGGGGGGGCTTGAAACTGTCTCGAGAACTGTGTTGTTGTCCATGTTCCCACCGTATTTTCTCAAAGAAATCATGGGGAATCTTGAAACAGTGAAATAATAATAAAAAAAACAGTTGATAAACAGTGATCATATATAGTGAACCTAAGGAAAATAGGTCATATGAGGCTCTCGTGACTCCATGCATGCAAAAGCGGCGCCACCTTCCCCGCACAGCAGCTTCTGCCACACTGGTAAGGGCAGTGCAGCCACCTCAGCCTGGCCCTGATGAAGTCCCACAAGATGACAACAGAATGGGACAGAAAAGAAAGAGGTGCAACTTCTGCCCACCAAAAAAAGACTGCAAAACTGGGACAACCTGCTGCAAATGTAGGAAACACATATGCAAGGCCCACACACACAAGGTGTCATACTACTGCTTTGAATGCACACAGTAATTTTGTTGTTGTTGATGTGATTTATGTTCTAACTGTTGATGTTGAATTCATATGGAATGTATATAATTAATGAATGCATTTTTACAATGGTAGTTGTGGAGAATTCTTTGGTGTTATGACAATAGGGACAGTGTTTTAACGTTTCAATGGTTGTCCCAGGTAATATACACTAAATCCTACCAGTTCTTAAATGTTTTTGCAAATTGTACTTTCAATAAAATATATTAACATCATTGTGACTATTATGTTTTCATGTCTTAGTTAAAACAGGATGAGAGAAAGGTGTTTTTATCCAAAATCGAGTAGTGTAAATATAAAAAATACACTTTCTCTGCTTTCTGAAACTTTAATTAAGGATTATTCAACCATTTATTAATGTCAGATTGGTTGTTTATATGTTTTAAAAAGATATGTAGTTCAAAATTAGGTGTAGACTCTTATTAGGAGGGTATTCTTTGCCCGGGTCAAAATTGACCCATACCATACCATGAAGGCATAGAATATGAACAGTATGTAAGGGTTAATGTTTGCTTGGTTCACTATATTATAGGGAAACTCTATATACCTGGCTGACAGTCGGATGATGCCATTCAGAACAGCGGCTCAGCCGGTGTGGCTCAGAGCTGTCTGACTCATTCCTGACCGGTCAGCCAATTCCCTTTGGAATGATCCCGTTGCCAGAAGCCTAGTTTGGACTTGGATTGGTACTGGCAATGTGTGACTCCTCGCTGTCTCCCTCTCCAAAACCGGGCCGGGCTCAACTCAGCACAGAGTTCCAAGAGAATAGATCTTGGGAATCTGAATCGGCTGATAAGCCAGTCATCATCTTGAGCCAAAAAATCATTATAGTCATGGAACACCAGTTCCCTCCTAATGCGACCATTCGCGATGTCCTCCTACAACGCCAACACTGCCATTGTCAACCTATTGATTAGTGCCACCTTTTGTGCATGCTTTAATATTCTCATTTTTTGGATACATGTTGATGATTGGCTGTTCTCATACATCCAAGTTGTTAATAATATGTACACAATGGGAAATCCACCAACTGGTTGATTGATTGATTAAGTAAATATGGCTTATGGTTACTCCACGCAACACCAACAAGTCTAGTCTCATTATATCACTGTCAAGAATTGAGCGACAAACATATCATGGGATATCTATTAGCATGAATGACATTCATAGTCCCAAAAATATGCAATGTTTAATAAGCAGTCATCCCTGAATAAAATTTTACCGGGGCTTCCAATTTCCTTGATTCCAATATAGCTATTATAATTTTATGAATCTGTTCAAGTGTCACATTATGCGTGTAAACAATAACCCACGATTGAAGTGCGTTTCAAATCATGCATCCTGAAGTTTAAAGCCACCTTTAACTAGCCGCAAATTGCAATATTACGTCATGACTTGTGGGTAAGTACACCTGAAGTTATTGCGCTGCATTGCCTCTATGTGCCGCCAACTGACCAAATGCAGTAGAAACGTGCGTACGCCAGCCATGAAGTTTGCGTGGAGGCCCGCACTTTTTCACGTCAAGTCAGTCTTTGTACATCCGAACTCTGGCGTGAGAAGTGGCATACGGAGCTTTTTTGTGCGTACGCAAGCTTTGTACATGAGGCCTCTGGTCATAGAAAAAGGCATACAAACAATGGCCGGGTTTCCCAGATGCAGTTAAGAAGTTCTTAGCTTTAAGAACTTCTATACACCCTTCTTAAGGCTCCCGTAAGAAGCAACCGCGTTTCCCAAAATGCTTCTTATCCTAAGAAGACCTGCCGTTAAGAAGGATCTCTAAGAAGGGTCTGGAGCGTTCTTAACACCCTTCTTAGCGACAAAACAGTGAAAACAGCACCACCTCAGGCAGGTAAAGCAATGTAACATTAAGCAAGGAGATATTAATGCAGTACGTCCATTTCTCCTGATCGTTTTTCCCCCTTTTCCCTGTCGTTCATGACAAGGGGACGCCAATTTCTCAGTTTTTCACATATTTACTCCTCATTTTGTAGATTTATATCAGACAACTAAGAATATACACATGAAATGAAATGTCATACTGATTTCATTTCCCTGGTTTTTGTGTGTTTCTGTAATTATTATTTGTGTCAATTTGTTTTTGTGCGCCAAATGTGTCGACAAATGCCTTTTATTGCTGTTATTTTATTGACGAGTTCAGTCGAACGCCACGTCTTACACCACAACTTCTGTTGGGAGCATTTTACCAAAGATTCCAGAGTAGCAAAGTAGAATCTTTGATTTTACTATGGTAACTATGCGCTCCAATCGGCCATTCTGGGATTGATTGCTCATTGTGCTGCAGTTAAGAAGGAAGATATGAAGGTTCTAAAGACCTTGGTAAGAAGAGCGTTAAGAAGGCGCCTGGGGAACACTCTTATCCTAACACTTTCTCTTAGTCGACCTCTTCTTAAGAGCCTTCTTAACTCATTAAGGTTCTTAACTGGGAAACCCGGCCTATAGCAGTTGTCCAGTAGTGACAATATCACTGAAATCAAAACTAAGAAGTCTGTCTCTCAGTAGACCCCAAAAAACTGACAAAAATCATAGCAACAAGAATTGGCCCAACTTAACAAGAGTCCAAACAACGAGTCTTCGGAGCAGTCAAGGTGCAGGCAGAGGAAAGTAGGTTAGTACAGCCATAGGAGAGCTCTGAGTGAATCCTAACGAGGACACACACAGACTGAAGGAATGTGGCTGCTTACAAAGCCAACCCCAAGTGCAGGTGGATCCAACTTAGAAAACAGGAGAACGGGAACGAGCCAGACTGTGATCAAGGGATAACAAGCAGGGCGTCTCTTGAGAGGAACACTACTCATGACACTACTTGGGCCGTAATGCCTTTTTGTTTTTTATTATGCTTTTTGTTATTTATATATGTTATTTATTGTTTTTTTATTAACTACCTCTTATTTTACCTCTTATTTTAGCCCACACATACTCTGGTGACAGCAGCTTCAATGTCATTTCACTTTGTCTGTGTTCAGTTGCACCTCAATTGTCCTGGTCAACCTGTTGATTGCATCAACAGTGCCACCATAAAGTGCTCCAGTGTAGTAGAAACTGCCATCTGCATGAGGAACATATGCCTGGTAGGCAGGCCTTCGCTCAATGAAGAATCATGTATGATTCATCCAGTAAAACCAGGCTTAAATGCTCCCACCAGCTCACCCAAAGCTTCTGTACTGAAATGGTTCTCAAACACCATGTCAACGTCAATGTTAACGACGAAGTGGGCCTCGTGGCAGATGTGATCCTCAATGGCTTTGCGAATGAACTCCATCCACCTCAGGGAGATCTCCTGCCAGCGGTTAAAGCTTGGAAAGGGAAGCACAGTGATGGACCTTCATGAGCCCAGGGCTAGCTGAGGACTCCTTTCCAGAAGTGGTTGCAGAAGTCGAATGTAACTGTGAAAAGGCAGAGACAAAAATTATCTGCTGATGTAAATTATCCCATATAGTCTACACATGCTCAGGCCTCTTTAGTTTCAGATGTGGGGCTTATTATGTCCGTATTTATATAAAGGCACGACCACAGTGTACTCCACATGCCATGCTCTTTATTGTATTACCAGTTACGTCCTGACGTACACCCTTTACAGCAGTGACACACACACTTTACGGCAACTGCCGTGCTCCACCAATAACTCATATAAAGGCACAGTAACCGTGCTCAGTAGTGCAAACATAGAAAAGCCCAACAGGCAAAGTGTAAACATCACAGGGCTTCAGCAGGAGTTAATAACTTTTCGATCAAAAGTTCCTTCCCATACGATTACTTTATTACTTTACTACAACAGTACGACATTACCACTACATTTTAGAAATTCTGTACTAACACATTGCACCTTTGGCACACAGTTTTGGCAAAAACTATCATGAAATGGGGGATGTGTCTTAAAGAGCTAAAACTGAGCAATACTCACAATTGCACCATCAGCCTTGGCTGAATTTATCATCCTAAAACAGAACAGCTTTTATTAGAATAATGTAAACATGGAATTTATACTATATGGGCTATAATGGCACAACCTTGTTTCACTTACTCCACTGGGTATTTTAGCTGATGGTGCTCAATCCTCCGAAACAGGTGCAAATGACTTGAGCATTGTGGTTGCCCTTGACTGTATTGAGAGAATGTAAAAATACTGGCATATTACACTTTCCTGCATATATTATTTATACTGTCTTTACAAGGGTATAATTCTATCACAAATGTACTAGCAACAACTTTTGATTTCCCATTGTTAAAATATATATTTAAATACAGTCACAGAATACCTCACCTGATATCTGAATACAGTATGTGGAGGATCCTGAAACATAACGGAAATGATCCAGTGTTTAAAGACAGAACTGGCTAGAGCTAAAACACTGCTTATGATAATGACCTAAATGTCACCATGCTGATAAAATTTAGATTCAGATGACATTATGGCTTTTCGTGATATTTTTGTGAAGGCGTATGCGTATTAATGTGTTGACCCATTAAATATACAGTTAAATGTATTTATATTGTGTATTTGCATAAGAAATAGCTGAACCTCATAGCAGTACATAGTATGACCACCGCACTGTATTGATTTTTGGCTACCCTACATAATAAGGCATTTAATTATTGAATGTTCAATGCCTTACAGCGCTGATGGGCCTCGCATTCATGAATCCCAGTTCTAAATAGTTATGCTGTGCAGGTCTAACTGGTGGACTCCTGAGTTGGAAATCATGGTGTGAGCTGCTAGTGCTATGGCATTCTATGCTGATATTTCCCTTTCGTTGTAATAAAATTTGTGGGAAATTGTTTTTGTTGGTGGTAGGCATGGATGGGTGTTTTCAATGCATGATGTTCCATGGAAATTGAGTTAAAACGTTTTTTTAAACTGTAGCATTTTCCAGATATTAGCCAAAATGTAATTTTGTAAAATTACAGTACCCCCAATGCGCCAAATTTCATGGTAATTATTGTATTTTCAGAGGTTGTCCTGCTGATTGTACATGACAAATTTTCAGTTCAGTTCAGTTCAGTTCAGTACAGTTTCCACCTTTTCGGTTTAAGATACTGACAATTCATAATTCCAATTTTTACATTTACCAATTTCACTAAGTGGTGCTACACTACAAACAAGTGTTTATGGGCTAAGCTGATGCACCTCTGTAACATCAGCATACTAAAAAATAGTGTTTTGAGCAAAATCTTTGGCAAGTTATTTACCTAAAACTGTTTTCGGACTTCTAGCTTCGATGGGAAACAGCGCATCCTGTGCCAAAATGTCACAAAGCCAAAATATGGACTGTCAAAGCATTTTAAGCTACATCTTCTATGTTAATTGACATGTAACTTTGAAACGGTTCATCTCAAGATCCTTTGATAAGTTTTTGTCAGCATTGTCTGCAGATGACATGTCCCCAATTTGGTGAGAGTCACATCAACACCCTATGACGAGTTAGATTACTTTCTCTTTCATCATTTAGAAATTTGACAGAAATTGTTTTTGTGTAAAGTGGGCATCAGCCAGTGTTTTCAATGTGTGAGGTTCAATAGAGTTCAGGACAAAAAAAAATGTTTTTAAACTGTAACGTTGTCCAGATAATAAAAAAATGTAATTTTGTGCAATTAAAGCACCACTAAAGGCCCAATTTTGCAGTACTTGCCGTGCTTTTAGATGTGATTATGCTGATCGTACATGACATATTTTGTACAGTCCAAAATATGTACCCCAGTTTTTGCATTTACCAATTTCACGAGGTGGCGCTATACACTAAGTGTGCGTGTATGGGCTGGCTTGATATGCCTCTGTAACACCAACATACTAAAAAAAGATTGTTATCTAGGGTAAAATGTTTGTCGCGTTATTTAGTGAAAACTGTTTTCGGACTTCTAGCTTCGACTGGATCACCCCCTGTGACAAAATGTCACAAAATGTGGTGCACATTCAACAACATCTGTGTAGAGTTTGCAAAGGATTGAAAAGGTTCATCTCAAGATAAATCCTTTGTCAACTTTTTGGCAGCATAGCATAGCAAGATGACATATACCAAATTTGGTGAGATCCACATGAAAGAGCTATCATGAGTTTGTTTACTTTCACTTTTGTTATTTTAAAATTTGACAGAAATTGTTGTCATTGGAAGTGGGTGTCAACCATGTGTTAGGTACAATGAACATCAAGAAAAAAAAATTGGTGTTAAACTGTACCGGTCTCCACATATAAAATTACAGCACCCCCTATTGGCCGAATTTTACGTGCCCACAAAGTTTCGTCTTCCCCGGTGTTTCAGTGTCCCGCCAATCGTTGACGGGAAATTGGTGAAACAAATAAAAACAAAAATAAAGGTAAAAAAAAATCTGACTAAACCAATATGACTGCTAACGCTAGCCTCGCTAGTGGCGGTTATTATAACTACTGCTCTCAGGAGTGTTGCAGAAATGGGAGAAATATAAAAAGCCAGCGCTGCCTCCATCGATGGAAGTCAGTATTCAACATCTTTTATGAACATGTATAGTGATTTAATAAAAGTAAAAGCAGTTTGTGCCACATCTCTGCATGCTCCTCTCCATTCAAATGTATTGTGCACTCCTCTCAGACACAACAATGACCATGTAGGTGTTTTTCTCTTGCAAAGTGTATAAGACTTTTACTTGCTTCACACCCTTTTTGCTGTTTGTCAAATTTAGATCCAATGGTTAAATTGGCTTTTGTAAGGAGGGGGAGCCCTTTTTTACTTTAAGTTGTTAATATCTCCCTGTGTTGTATTACTATGAATACTGTAGCAAAGGGAGCATGGGCATTCCCTCATAGCACTTCCATCAAAAGGCATGGCCACTCCCTTTTGTGAACGCCCATGCCAACATGGAGGGAGGGAGGGTGGGAGGTGGGGGTGGGGCTGAAGCCCTCTCAAGCTTAGCTCCGACCCACGGCAATAGGGAGCTTCATCTACTGCCTGGACTGATTGTACACTGACAGTCAATAGAAACTTTGATGCACATTTCTACTTGTAGGGGGATTGTAATTATTCATTGTGGATTTATTGATGACTTAGTGCTCGGGTAGTTGAGATAATGATAAGTTGTCTTCTTATCACGGTTCATTGCACATGGGTTGGTGTTTTTGCAAAAGTGGACCAAATACACATTAGCGGGGTTCACATTACCAGGCCAAACCCGAGCCGACACGGGCGTACCGGTGCTAAGTGGCTTCACACGTTCAGGGCCAGGTGCTAACACGGGCCTACAGGGGCTGTCCTGGGGCTACTAGCCCGCGATTTCTGGCCCAACCTAAACGATGGTCCTACAGGGGCTACAGCGGGTCTAGAGGCAGTGTCAAGGTCGGGGCGGCGTCAACATTTGGAAGCAAAATAAAGCGAAGATGGCAGAGTATTATCTGCACCTGTATTACCGTTGTTACTGAAGAATATGAAGAAGATGAATCGCTAGTTGTGGTATCGGCAGTAGTACTTGGTCATATAATCGTCTTCTACTTTCTTCTACTATTGCTACTGAATTGCTCGCCTATCCTGCTTGAAAATGGGCTGTATCAGTGACGTTTTTGCAAACAAGGGCGTAACCCAGAGGGGCTAGTAGTTGGGCAGTGTGGACACAACAGCTCTCAGGGCATGGGACTAGTGCCCTGGGGCTACAAGCACGGAGGGTGCTCCCTAAAGGCCCAGCCCGGCCCGGCTCTGGAATGTGAATGCGGCTATTGAGCAACAGTGGGTATCTCCACAATTTGAGGATTGGTTTTGAAGGCCTATATAAAGGCCCAAAAAAGGCCACCATTAGTCCAGGCTATGCCGCGTCCATCAAATGAACAACAACTCCGGGCACTGCGTATGGTGGAGGCTGGTTTGAGCTACAGTGAGATAGCCAGGCGTATGGGCTGTTTCCAACCCACAATTCGAAACTTGATTCTGGTTCTGTTGATGATAGACCGGGAGGTCAACCTCTAAGCATGATTGCCTTTACGCGCCAACATCCTGACCATGGTTCAACGCCAGATACGACTTCGATGGGCCAGGCTTCCACTACGGCAAGAGTGGAATAGGATTCCGCAGGACACTATCCGACGCCTAGTCCAAAGCATGCGCTAACGGATCTCCACCTGCATCGAAGCAAACGGAGGCCAGGCCATACCCGGTATCGACTGTTGTGACTTTGTGTTTGGAAGGTGCCATTTTCTTTTGTTTAGGTTGTTGTTTTGAAATTATTCTCTATGCCATTATTTATTCGCTATTCTCTATGCCAATTTCTTAAGCAAATGATTCATATGAAAAAAAATCCAGTTTAGGGTTTCAAAAGAAAAATGATGTTGAAAAATATGGTCTCAAAGTTTTCATTGACTGTGAGTGTACATGTAAACTGATGTCGATATTTTACCAGCTTCATTACAAGATGCCATTTTGTCTCTCAACAACACATCATATATTTGATGATAATCATCAAGTAGTTTGTGTTGAATGCTGATACACATAACAAGGCATGTTATGTGCTGTTATGTTAAGTTATGTTATAACTGTTTTTTCACTATGTCAACCTTTATAAGTGTATGTAAAATTTGAATATAGTCCACATATAATATAATGTTTTTTTTTTGTTTTTTTTTTTTCCTATAAGTTAGCTGAGTATTTCTGCTTATAATGTGATGTTTCATAGTGTTTGTTTAGAAAAACAAATCAACGAAGCAAACCACAACATAGAAACTAGATGTGGAATGATGCTATATGTTGCTGTATGTTCCAGCTTAACTAGTTTACTGTGAGGTGTGGTCTTTTCTGCAATGTAGTTCTGCAACCTCACTTGGCAGGTTATTATTTGAAGGTGGAGAAGAAAAAATGTTTTCTTTGTTACATTTGGAGTCAGTGGCGTGCTCAGTTCTTTCAGAAAATAGGTCAAGATGTTGACTGGGTGCTCTTTAATCCAAGGTTGTCAAATCAGGGAGGACAAGGTGAAAATAAAAAACTTTCCCTCATCAAGGCACTCTATTTAGTTTAAAATGTCTGTATTAAACTAGGACATGTCCAGAGAAGGACGTAAAATTGCCCACGCATAGCAGCTCGGGCCTTCTTCAGGGCATAGTGAGAAGTAAAAGGCAGTATTAAGGCACTGTTCACAGTCAACAAATTAACACTTGTGCTGTGTGTCTGCACAAAAACTATCACAAGAAAAGTTTCTTAAATATTTTCTTTGTTCTGAATTTTCTAGGTACAATCAGCACAAAGCTCCATGTCATGTGAGCCAGGTGTACCATCCAAAGCAGGATAATACTACCAACAAAGACACATCAGACACACCTTTGTTACTTGTTTTTTTTATTTCACATTGATTTCATATAAATATAGATTTTAGATGTAGGCCATGCCACCCCCTATTTAAATTAATGATTACTGAGACACACATCTATTGTCAAAAGACCAAAACTGCATCTCAACACCCATTCATCTTTTCAAAGCAGGCATTTGAGGCATTAACTGAATGTGTACCTACATACTGCAACTATGTAGTAACATAGTTACTATGTGTAACTACGTAACACATAGTCATTGTGTTGATGCTACACGTGCAAATGAGACACAAGAATTGTTTAATTGTTAATCTTCAAAACTAGTCATTTTAAGACTACAGATGAAAAGGCATTCATGCACAATTAGAAAAGAAGAAACACAGTCTTATTTACAATTTAGCTATATATTTTAAACATCATCCGTCTGCATTAAAATCAATTCAGACCTTGTATTGCACCCTCAACATCACCCCCCAGTCAGAGATGTATAATAGTAGGCGATTTTAAGGGAGGTATCAGACTAAGAATACGTGAACCATTCTGACACATCTACCATCACTCATGGTTGTGTTTCTGGAAAATCACAGTCACAGAGACACTGGAATTAAATTATGAGATAAATTTAAGGTCATGTGTTTAAAGAATTAATTATGTTATTTTTAAATAATGAAATGGGGAGTGTCAGCCTAATTGCTCAGACCTTTTTTCAGTGGATGCATAAGTGCATGAGTGCATTGTCTCCCCTCACTGGCCATGAAAGAACTTAGGAGTGCAAGGGCTTGCACTGTTCTGAAGAGGATAAATTTGATACATTTATATACAAAAGAACATACAAAGCTGGATGCTGGGACCCACAGAAAATATTTCACCACCAACCGACTGAATTGAGAGGATTAGTTCAGGAAAATAGACATGTTATATGTGGTCACTGCTATTCGAGCTGTTTTAATGGTTTAATAATAGTGTAATCTTCATGCTTCGTAAGGGCACCTACCACTTCCATTGTTAGCCTTCTGGGACAAACGGTAAAAAATAGTTAAGTTCTGAATGCAACAGGCTAACTCAATTTTGCTCCTCAGCAAACACACCAACTCGGTATGATGTTTTAACATCCTAATTTTTCATTTTACACCAAAATAATTCCAAAATAATTCCAAATAGGAATCACCAGAGACCAGAAGAAAAACCACGGAAGCTTTCATGGTCTTGTATAGAAAGCCCTTCCTGGTTGAAATCGTCTATGGTTCTTCCTTCCAGCTGAATCACCCAGTCAGGAAATAAATAAATAAACATGCTCGGTTGGTCCAATGTGCTACAACTAAAAACAGTCTCGTTCCCCTCTTCTCAATCATTGCCAGGAGGCAGACAAATGGTCGGAAAAGCATGAGGACAAGTCAAGCGCCACTGGCACACCAGTGCATCTACACCTAATGGGGCTTGGGCTGCGGTGGAGAGCTACAGAGATCAGTGGGTCGTCTCGGCTGACACGAACAGATTTATGTCTGTTCTGCTGCACTGATCCAAATCTGTTGCACCACCTGCGGGTGTAGAGCCCCCACTCACCAGCCTTCTCAGGAGGGCATAGATATCACATTACCCAGAATGCAGTGTGCCTGGAGGGAAAATATGGTGTTGCAAAGCTGATGGCACGTCAGTCTAACCGCACAAGAGTTATATCTGCAAGTCGTCAGTGTTGTCTACAATGAACTTTTGCAGGCCTGGTAAAAAAAAACTACAGGTGACATATTATACTCAACAGGTTAGAATAGGTCTATAGGCTATAAAAACATGTTTATCAAGTTCTTTGCACAAAATCACTGTAGATCTCACCAGTTATATTTCCTGGTTTTTTCCTTTTAGAATGAGTCAGTTACATTTTTTTTCACCTTTAGGCAATGAGCTTGCTGGCCACAGTCAACCCCATCCATCCCATGTTTCCAATTCATGTTCAACTACAGGTGGAAATGGCAGAAAGCAGAGGCACAATCTAACCGTATTATGTCCGGCCGAGAGTCTGACCCAGAGCAAATGCGTCCCGCGCTGAAGTCAGTGCGAGTGTAGCCAGAAAAATGGCTAATATAGGCACAGCATTCCTGACACCAAAATTTTCAACTGACTCACAGCAAATGAATGGATGTTTTTTTCAGTGCTTAGAGTGCTTACAGGAGCAGTAGAGACGCAAATAACAATACAAAAACACACAATCACCTGCACCTGAGGCCTGCTAAGCTAATGAGCTAAGGAGTGGTAAGCCCACGCCCCCTCTGGTGGATGAGATGGGAAAGTGTAAGTGCATTGTCTCTTCTACAGTGCTCCTAAGCTACCTAACTGTAGTAACTTGTTTATTTTACCTGAAGACCACTAGGTGGCAGTATATGTTTTACAGTTATATATAATGCAGTACAGGTGTTCTTCGTCAGAAAAGGGTTTTCTTCCGACGTGTATGTCATGTGCCTTTCAGTTCCCTTAATATAAAAGATATAAGTGGACCCTTGGTGTGCGTGTGACTTTTTGTAGTCAAGATACTACATATTGGCGACGAGGACTCCACGCTGAAGGTTTTGTTGGCGAGTAGTGAGAGATAACCAGCAACTTTATTTTCTTCGAGAGGGAAAAGCTAGCTGGACAAGCTACACCGAGAAGATGGCGTTGTCGACTATAGGGACGTTGACAGCATTCGACCAGAACACGCAGAGCTGGGAAGAATATGTAGAAATCCTGCAGCATTTTTTTTCAGCAAATGGAATTGAGGATGTTGGTAAGCAAAAGTCTGTTCTCATAAGTGTTGTTGGCGCTCAAACCTACAGTCTGATGCGAAATTTAGTGAGCCCTGACAAGCCAGGAGATCGGTCGTTTGAAGAACTGGTGACCTTGCTAAAAGACCATTTTAACCCAAGGCCCAGCGAGATTGTGCAGCGTTTCAGATTCGACTCGCGTGTGAGACAGCCGAATGAGTCTGTACAGGAGTACGTAGCACAACTTAGAAAGCTCGCACAAGACTGTAATTACGGCACAACGTTATCACAAATGCTTCGTGACCGACTAGTGTGTGGGATAAACGATGAGACTATGCAAAGAAGACTACTTGCTGAAACCAATCTAACTTTTGAAAAGGCTCTGAAAATCGCAGTAGTTATGGAGTCTGCTTACAAAAATACGCAAGATTTACAAGGGAAAGCATCATGCAACAGCATAAAGGAAAGGGGGAGAACAGGCGCACCATTCAGGCGAACGGAAAACGGAGCAGGAGAAGAGGGCAAAGCTTGCTATAGATGTAATGGCGGACACGATCCCGCCTCATGCCGTTTTAAGCAGGAGAAATGCCATTCATGTGGGAAAATAGGCCATATTGGGCGTGCATGCCGAAATAAAAAGAAACACAAGGACTTTAAGCAAAACAAGGAGAAAAATGGCCGAATTGGTGTGCAAAGTAGAGCTCCCAGTGGTAGTAGTCGCTCGCATCATGTCACTGCTGAGGCAGGAGAGACAGAGGAGGACACAGAGCAGGCATTTTCAATGTACAACATGCATGACGCTCATGCAAAGGTAAAGCCATTTACCGTTGAGTTACAAGTTCAAGAAAAAAATGTCAAATTTGAGCTGGACACTGGATGTAGCATTACCCTGATGAATGAATCAGTATTCAGGAAACAGTGGGAAAATGTGAAGAAGCCCAAAATAAGCCCCACTAGCCTGAAATTAAAAACATATACAGGTGAAAACATAGAAGTGCTCGGAGTAGCTGATGTGGATGTTAAGTGTCAAAACCAGACAAAGACATTGCCTCTTTATGTAGTGAGTGGTACTGGACCCAGCCTGCTAGGTCGGAGCTGGTTAGAGCAGTTAAGATTGAACTGGGCAGAGATCCATAAGATGATGATAGCAGGAGAAGGGAAGCTGACAGTGGAGCAGGTTTTGGCACGCCACGAAGAGGTGTTCAAAGATGAGTTGGGGACTTTGAAGGGAGTCAAAGCTAGCATCAACATCATGCCAGGCGCTGCGCCCAGATATTTCCGCCCACGTCAGATTCCTTTTGCCATGCGCACCAAGGTGGAAGCAGAGATTAACCGCCTGATAAAGGAACAAATAATCACACCAGTTAAGCATTCAGAGTGGGCCTGTCCAGTGGTGCCCATATTGAAACCTGATGGCTCAATTAGATTGTGTGGCGATTACAAGCTCACTGTGAATCGTGTATCCCTGTTAGAGCAATACCCGATACCCAAGATTGAAGACCTGTTTACAGCTTTGTCGGGGGGACAACAGTTCTCTAAATTAGACATGAGCCACGCCTATGCACAGATACTCATGGATGAGGACTCAATGAAATATCTTACAGTCAATACGCACAAGGGTCTTTTCACTTACAACCGCTTACCTTTTGGAGTGTCCTCAGCTCCAGCTGTTTTTCAAAGGACCATGGAGAATCTGCTGCAGGGCATACCCATGGTGGCTGTGTACCTTGACGACATTTTGGTGACAGGAGTAAATGACCAGGATCACCTCCAGAACTTAAATAAAGTGTTGGGACGCTTGGGGGAGGCCGGGTTACGCTTGAAGAGGTCAAAGTGTGAGCTGCTTCAGGACGAGGTACGTTACCTAGGCCATAAGGTAAATGCACAGGGTTTACACCCCATAGAGTCAAAGGTTAAGGCAATCAGTGAAGCCCCAACACCAGGAAATGTCACAGAGCTAAAGGCTTATCTGGGTCTCTTAAATTACTATAACCGTTTCCTCCCAAACCTGTCCACGCTGCTGGCCCCAATGCACCAGCTACTCAGGAAGGATGAGAAATGGGTGTGGGCAGACAAGCAAGAGGAGGCATTCCGCAAGTCCAAGGAACTCCTTCAGTCAGCCAGAGTGTTAGTGCACTATTCAGCCGACAAGGAACTGATCCTAGCATGTGATGCATCCCCCTATGGGGTAGGAGCAGTGCTGTCACATAGGATGTCTGATGGGACTGAGAGACCACTAGGGTTTATGTCAAGAACTCTTTCCTCTTCAGAGAAACGATACTCTCAGCTAGATAAAGAGGGCTTAGCTGTCATTTTTGGAATACAGAGATTCCACAAGTACTTATATGGGCGTAAATTTACAATCACAACAGACCATAAGCCATTGATTACACTGTTTCATGAGACCAAGCCGGTGCCCCACATGGTCTCACCCAGAATCCAGAGATGGTCCGTTCTGCTCAGGGCCTATGAGTATAAGATAATCTACAAGCCGGGGAAGTTCCACAGCAATGCTGATGCACTCAGTAGGCTCCCTGTTCCAACCGCACAGGAAAAGGGAGAGAAGCCAGAGCGTGTGCTGATGATGGAACACATGGATGATGCGCCCCTCAATGTGTCACAGGTCAGAAAGTGGACATCAAAAGACCCTACACTGTCTAGGGTACACAACTATGTCCTAAGTGGGTGGCCAGAGGTAAAAGACCCTGAGCTCATGCCATATTACAGTAGGCGAATGGAGCTGAGTGCTCAGGATGGGTGTATCCTCTGGGGAGCGCGAACAGTAATTCCTCCGCAGGGGCGTGCAGCCCTTCTGAAGGCACTTCATCAGTCACACCCAGGCATTTCGCGCATGAAAGCCCTGGCCAGGTCTTACTTGTGGTGGCCAAGGTTGGACTAGGACATAGAGCATGAGGTGAGCATGTGTCAGGAATGCCAGCAAAACAGGAAAGCCCCACCAAATGCACCACTGCACCCGTGGGAGTGGCCAGAGAAGCCATGGTCACGTATTCATATTGATTATGCAGGACCCTATCTAGGTAAAATGTTTCTAATAATCATTGATGCCCATTCCAAGTGGCTAGAGGTTTACCCCACCAATGGAAGCACAACTCAGACAACCATTGAAAAGTTGCGCCAGTGTTTTGCAGCGCAGGGTCTTCCTCAGATACTAGTCTCGGATAATGGTACCTGCTTTACTAGTTCAGAATTCCACCAGTTTATGGCACAAAATGGGATTCAGCATATAACATCTGCCCCATTTCATCCATCCTCCAATGGGTTAGCAGAACGTGCAGTGCAGACCTTCAAGGAGGGGGTAAAGAAAATGAAAGGAGGTAGCATAGAGGCACGAGTATCCAGATTTTTATTCAGTTACCGTATTACACCACAGACAACAACAGGATTATCACCAGCAGAAATGTTGATGAATCGAAGGCTGAGGTCAGCTTTTGACCTGGTGAAACCGGACATAAAAACCCGAATTGAACAAAAACAGCTGAAACAGAAAGAAAACCATGACAAGACAGCTTGGTTGAGAAGGTTCTGTCCTGGAGACGCTGTGTACGCCAGGAACTACAGCCTGGGACCAAAATGGGTTCCTGCCACAGTGGAGTCATCCACAGGTCCTGTTTCCTACACAGTCATTTTGGGTAACGGCCAGCGCATGAGGAGACATGTGGACCAGGTGAGAGCTCGTCACCCTGAATCCTCACCACCGTCACCGGGGAAGGATGCTGAACCTCCAGAGGCCAGTCAGGATGAGGAGCGGGAAACATCAGCAGCACAACACGAGATAGAGCCACCGCTTCTGGTTGACCAGCCACAGCACCGCAGTCCAGTTCCGGAGGGACTTAAAACACCAGGTGTTCCACCAGCAGTGTTGCGCCGCTCCACCAGAGACCGGGCGTCACCGCATTACTTGAAAGACTATGTTAAGTAGCAATGAGATCAGGTTCCCAAAAAGGCAAGAATGCGCCTTGTGATCTCATGGAAGACAGGCAGTCTACCCTGTACTTCCTTAGTTTAAAAAAAAAAAAAAAAAAAAAAAAATTGTAACGTTTGTATAGTATGTTGTGTGTAGTGACAATTTGTAATGAAGTCTGTCATCACAGGAGTTATACACTAAGGATTTTGATAGTGTGTCATTATAAGATGTTCTTAGCTTAATGGTGGGGGGGTGTAGTAACTTGTTTATTTTACCTGAAGACCACTAGGTGGCAGTATATGTTTTACAGTTATATATAACGCAGTACAGGTGTTCTTCGTCAGAAAAGGGTTTTCTTCCGACGTGTATGTCATGTGCCTTTCAGTTCCCTTAATATAAAAGATATAAGTGGACCCTTGGTGTGCGTGTGACTTTTTGTAGTCAAGATACTACACTAACACATGAAGAACTCATTACTATTTATTACCTCTGCCAGCAGAGGTTATGTAATCATCGCCGTTTGTTTGTCTGTTTGTTAGTTTGTTTGCAACATAACTCAAAAGGTTATGGATCGATTTTAATGAAATTTTCAGGGTAGGTCAAAAAATGGGCTATATTTGATTTTGTGTATAAGGTTGCACAGCTGTAGGGTGAGAACTGACAGGTTCAGAGGCACTCAGAACGAATCCAGAAGGCCAGAGGCTAAAGTACCAAGACCTATGTTATCATGTTTGCATTTTTTTTTTAAAGTCACTGCACTGGAAAACTGTGTCAGCTGGTAGTTGTTGTAGAAACTGTGGAATGAAAGCTTTTAAGAACCTAGTTTAAAACCAGAGTTCAGAAGCCCCGTAGAGTAACTACCTGACAAGAGTGCAGAAAAACCCCAGCTGTCACTGGTAAAACAACAGGCCTTTTCTCAGAGTGATGGTGGCAAAGTCATGAGGAAGCAGATGGGGTGCTCGCCCAGGGCACCAAGCAGGCTAGGACCGCTTCTGTTGGTTATCAATAATATTTTGTAATATAACATTGTTCTATCCATACAGAGGAGGCATACTTTAAATGTGTTGAAATATTGTGTTGATATAAGTCATCTTTGAATAAACTTTAAGCATTATTTGAGTATCCCATTGTCTGGCCGAGTGCCCTGGGTTTTGGTTACCACACTTGTCTGATGTTAATTTCAGGTAATCATTTCCACGTTTTAATCACTAAAACAAACTTTTTTTGTAGAAAAATCCGCCACAAAATGTGTCTTTTCATAAATTACTGGACAAACTGCCGTTGCTAATTCCAAACTGGAGGTTGCTATGGCCAGAGAATCTAAGATCTTTGCTATGGCCAAGAGCCAGTAGTTCCATGCCTTTGGTTGTCAAGCTATTCCAAAGTTCTGTTAAGCCTTGCTTAGCACAATCACGTTAGTAGAGAGTTCAAATGCAGTGTGACAGCACTAAAAGACAATATCAGAGGCATATAACATGTCACAACTTTGTGTTCTTCCATCTGCTCGTCATTTGCTAAAACTGTCACATCTTTACTGTTTACTTACAGTTCACCACGAACTTGGCGCATTGATACATAAACATGATACCCCCGCACACATACAGCACACAGTATATAGTCTTGCTGCCTGCCTCATGCCACCTCTCTCCACCCCCCCCCCCCCCACACACAGCACAGAAGTCACAGCCCTCACGGCTCAAGCCCCCCTCCCACATGCACACAGCACATATCTTTGCTCCCCAGCCCTCTCCACACACGTGTGTCCAACCCCACCTCAGCGCTGTCAGCTGCACACGCAGTGCCACCCCCCACACAGCCCGTCATCTGCCACCACAGCCAGTCCTTCCTCCCAATCATAACTGTACTTTATGCACTTTATCCCACCCCCCTTCACCTTTTTTCTACCTCTGCCCTTCTTATGGCCCCCCCAAATGCATTCTACGCACTTTACTCCCCATGCACAGTCTAGACCCACAATCAATCATCAGTTTCACTGCATGTCCTACTACCCAGTATGTCTATGTACGTGACAAATAAAACTCCTTGTATCCTTGTATCCTTGTATCCTTGTATGATACGGTCGGAAAGCAGGGACTACTTCATAGGTGTGTATATAGAAAGTTAATAACCGTTCTAAAGGACGCATCACAATGTGAAATTGAAGGAAGCCGTGGTATAATCAAAATATAGTAACCCTGTGATGTCACAATTCCTTAATGTTACAAATTCAAAATTTAAATAGTGACAGTTGGCCCAGCTCTCAGTAGGTGCCTGTGTATCCCTTGAATAGGGACAGGGGAATAGAGATGTTACATTGCCGTTCCTCGCTGAGAACTAGTTCTCGTCGTTCAGTTCTTCTAAAGAACTCAGCAAACTAGTTTGCCTCGTTCCTCCCCCGAGTCAGTTAAAGTCCACTGTACGATCAATGGATGAATGACCAAACCCATCTTAAAACTGATTAAAATGAGCAATGCTTTATTCAGCATTTATGACACAAAGTAAATATAACTTTATTACAAACTGTATTAACAACTACTGTTAAGTTATCTTCTGTAGCGCTAGATTAACGTTTATTCTTTTGTTTACTCATGGAAACAGTTGCTATGCTTTATAGGCTCTGATTGGATAATATGCATGAGAACGTCTCAGACTCAATAAAGACAACACAACAGCGCAGCGGACGGCTGGCTAGTTGGCAGGCTTCACAGACTGCACAGACTGCTGTGCTGATTCTCGAAGGAACGCCCGGGAACTAAAGGAACGACCAGGAATGAGAGTGGGGAACTAGTTCACGACGTTCCTCCCCAGGAACCATTCAAAAGAACCGATTCGTTTGTGAATGACACATCCCTACAGGGGAAATCTTCAGCTTAGAGCTGGGTAGAAGTCTGTTTAAAAGCGCTTCATGCATTGAAATCTTTTTAATCTTCTACATCGTCTACATCTACGTCACTGTAATTGACACTGTTTGAAGGAGGAATTTCAAAGTGCTTCGTGCTTTGAAATTCTTCTTTTTAACAGCTTTGGTATAACTCTTACTCTAGGAATACAGTAAAGGTAGACTATGTCGGTGTTCTGCCATTCATTTTACAGAGGAGTGACAAACACACTAATACTGTACATTGATACAAAAAACTGCTACAGTACATTAGCGGAAATGTACTTTTACAAGCCCAATTACAGTCGGGGCCTGAATTGATCAGTTTTGGCGAAATAGCACCTTTCGCAATTGTTGATTGTTGATGACTTGATTTCCTGAATATATCACAACCAGGGTTTGTTCTAACTTGCCCACTCTTAAGTGACTATTCCTAGGTTCAAGATGTACAAAGGAGGGCACAACCATGTTTCACAGTCATGACAGCTTTAAAAAATTGAAAATCACATCAGAAGTAAATCATTGTAGTGCTGCCTCAAATCCCTCGCCTCAACAAAGTTTCACAAGCATTCTTCTTGTTCTGGCTTTAATTCTTCAATTTAAAAGCTTTAGTTCAACATCATCGTTTTCAGCCCTCCATCTGTTCGCATGGCCCGTCCACATTCACAGACGGAGCGAACTGAAACTTATGTTCATGCTCCGTGACAATTACTGGCGGTAAATGAAATTGATAGACACTAGTCGGCGCTAGCCTGGCTATCAAATCCCATGCTCTGGTTTGGTTTCTGGTGGTCAAGACCTTGCTATACTTTCCCAGGGTTTGGGTTGTTGTTCCATGTTCCAAGTGTGAGCATAAAGCATTTGGGTTTTGTTGGGCTGATATAATCTATAGCCAGCGTCACTGAATCTGGCTTGTCTGCTTTATTGCAGTCATAAAAGGAACGTAATGAAAAGGGATAAATGATTGGATAAGCACAGGCCAGGCACATCTCAGCTTCTCTGTCCTGGGACTGTGCCAAAACAGATAAACACAATATGACCCCCAAAATGCAACAAAAGGATGGTGGGTCTGCACCTGCTACCCATGAGCACAAATAAAAATAAACAGACAATTAGCAGCAGATAGTGAAGATAAGTAACATCAGGAGTACGTGATAATATCACCATATGAAACTCATAATAAAGCAAATACTACATTCTGGAAAAAAGAAATGAAAAGCATTTCGAAATTGTTTTGAAATAACATTCATACATTTTATTTCCCTTTTTTGTGACATTAGTAGGCTATTAAGATCATTTAAAAGCTCAGCTTCTAATGACCTAATGTGGCAAAGGTGTTGGATTCAAGTTCAAAACAGTACATCAGAGCTAGGCTACTTAAATGAAACGATGGTGCAAACTCTGGGACTTAAAAAAAACATAAACAAACATATATTCACAGCTACAAAATGGTATATGCTCTGCAGAGTTATAGCTGCAGTTTATACTTGTGTGCAATAGATGGGGATGTTGTGTGGAATCCCAGGCCCACCTTTTCTGGGTTCTTTGCCTTGTCTATGGAGGGATGCTTTTTGACAGCAAAACATTTCAGTGATGAACACCAGGCTTTCCCAATCAGACATTAATTTTGCACATGGAAATAATAGGGGCTCATTAGATGCAATAAATCAAGTGTCACTGTGAAGCATAACAGATAGCCCTGGCCTGAGTTAGAGCTAATGGCTTGCAGACAGGCCCATTTCCAGGAGAGTGATGTGAGGTGTCACGTTGTAATTTTACCCCAGCAGTAAGGTATCCTGTAGTGTTCCACCACAAACATCCACATTTGAAGGTAAAGTTGGACTTGTATTTACAGTACATGGCACTACCTTATTTATATGTAATAATAATTCAGAAAATAATAATCTATGTACATTGACAGCATAAGTAACATGTATCAATATTTATGATTTAATTCAGAGCTACTTCAATTTAGCGAGGTAGAAATGGTTTATACTAAATCTATCAATTATAGGTCCGAGATTAGGTTCATATGTGAAGAAGTACTGTAGATATGTTCAAATAAATGATTTGAGAAATAAATAATTGGAGAAATGTATTGTATATCTTAAATAATAAGTAGCTAAAACAAATAGTAAGACAGAAGAATAGAAGATAACACTGATTCAGTAGTTGTTTGCCACTATTAAATATGTATAGACAGCATTGCACTAGCCCATGCTTGAAATGACTTTAGACAAAATGGGTATTTGGAAAGCCAGGACTTCCATGAGGGCCAAATGCCATATCTCACAAAATCAACAAAAGGGAAACTAAATGCATGGGCTTGGCCTGCAATTCACATCCTGCTAAAGAAATAAATACTAACTCTTTATTTGGGCATACAGTACTACCCCTTTGCACTTAGTTTAATGAAAGTTGGGCTCCTAATGCTAGCAGATTCCTGCTTGTAAACAGAAAAAACAGCTACACCAAAAACAAACTCTTCTTGTCCGAGGCAGTAAATTGTTGCAATGCAGCAAAACAATCAAATAAATCATATTTAGTCATAAGTCATTTGGCATATGTGTTTAAATTACATTGTAGTTCAGAGAATTTAGATTTTTGTTTCAATTAATTTGCAAAAATGTTGTAGATTGACATTTACACTTTTGTCATGGTGCTTTCTAGTGTGGACAGTAGATGGCAGTCAAATCCTTTTCATGCAAACAAAAACCATTCACTGCTCCCTGCACCAGTCCGAAGTGACTAACACAGTCCCTGCGAGGAGATATAACTGGTATGACAGGTGTGTTGGAATGTGGAGCACATGTCAAAAGTGTGTAGATATTTAAGTACCATGCCTTAGCTGTGGTTTCCACCTTTTTAACCATCCACGGGAAGCAGAAGCCTCATTTTCATTTTTTATCCTCCATGCCCAAAATCTGATTCTCTGAGAAGAACAGCACTTGCATGCTAATCGCAACAATGTAACTCCCGATTAATGATTTCCCATTAAATTGATTTGATGCTCAGAGAAGGCATATTCACCTTTCTCTCAGCCTCTCTCTACTAGAGGACACTAAATATTAATTATTCAGCGACAATTAGCAGCATGTCAATAGTAATTGCCACTTGTGCTGCTGGACTTTGACATCAGAAGGGCGTGCTAGTGAGAAAAGCAGAGAAGCCCACGACTGCACCTGCAACATGTTAATGTGCCTCATTTAGTGGAATCCACTTTCTGCTATATAGCAACTACTAAATGCTGATCATTCAAAATACACATGAAAGGAATATTTCGTAAAGACTGCAGCTTGCTGTGGAAGGGGATAGTTTTGAAGGGGATACTAAAACATCAGGAACGCTTACTGAATTCCAGTTGTTTTCATCTTGTACATGCAGTTTACTTAATTAAAATGCCTTATATTAAATGGTTTTACATTTCTTTATTACAAACCTGTTGAACATACTTCAGAGTAAGATCATCCATTCCTTGTGTTTCGCAGATTTATTCATGCACCCAACACAAACATTTCTTACATCCTTGCATTGTTCAAACAGCCAGAAACAGAGTGCACATCATCACATGCCTAAAACATGGCATAGCAGTCCTTCATGGTGTTATTCATCTGAAAAAACAAACAAACAAACAAACAAACAAAAAAAACAAGATAGGTCCTCTTGTCTAAAAAATGATATGCAGTACACGCCCCTGATATGCTGTGCCATGAGTGATTTCAGCTCCACAGACTGCAACAGTTTTGTTTATGGCACAGCTAAGTGCTGCAATTTGTCCTCTTGGGGGAGCCAATGTCTGACCTATGAAGGAGGCCTGTTATGAGATACGTCTGTTCTCCGCTTATCCTTGTTTAAACAAAAGGAGGTCTAAGTTAGTTCTCTAAACACATGCAGGAAGAGCTCATGCTGTAGTCTTGTGTTTGGCATGGAGCTGGAGTTAGAGGAACTGTGAGTGTTTGGCAGTAACCGGGTGCATTTGTTGTGGGGGAGAGAAAAAAAACTTGATGCTCCTGTGTACCACCGGTGGCCTGGTACTCTAAACAGCTTCCTCTGCCATGACAAAAGGTCTCTTTCACAGCTAGGTAACAGTATAACAGATAAGGCTGCGAAGACAAGATATAGTAGCTTTGCCATCCGTCTCCCTCTGCGTTCCTTGTTTTGCTTCTTATCTGTCTTCAGGTGTTCTCTCTCACTCTCACTCTCTCTTTCTCTCCATCGAGGCGCTCGGTTGCACCTGTGCCTCTGTGCACCCCTACGGTTCTCGCTATCCCTCACTGATGAGTCTCATTCATCCCCATTAACAGCCTCTGCACATTTGCCTGGCTCTGGCTGGGCTCTCTCAGGCTAAGTGAGTGTTATTTAACACCGGCCCGCGAGGCTGGGCAGCCTTACCCCTGCAGCACACCTCTGCCAGAGGTAGTATCCTGTCGGCATGAGTCATTCTAAGTGCCTCGGGAATGGACACTTCTCAGCTGGCAGCGGTAATCTCCACAGCATATGGATATTCGGTTGAACAATGGCTGTTCTCTGTATGCCTGTGCTGGCTGGTGTAGCCACATAGGCCTTTGATGGGCAAAAAAAGAAGCACTTAGTGGAGATGCTTTCCAAAACTGGCAAAAAAAAGCATATGCTGGCCAAGGTAAAAGGCAGACGATCTACACAAATTGTGTCTTGCTTATTTCACAAGATAGTGAGTTGTGCAGGTATATTTATAAACAAAACAAACAGACAAACAAATAAAAAAATTAAAAAATAAATATCCGCTTTCTTGTCACTGTCTATCCATCTCTGTCTCACTCCCTAAGTCTTGTCCTAAAAATATTACCTCATTCTTTACACTTTGTCATTCCACCATGGAGAGCACCAATATCTCCTGTGGTTTACCATATCAATCTTCAGATGAACTGTTCTGTCCAACCACTAGACTGGTCACTCTCTTTCTCTCCCTCCTTCTCCCTCCCTCTCCCCGTGCATCTCCTTCACAACTGATTCTCATTTTCTCACAACAGAAGGGAAAGTCTGACCTTAAGTGTTCCCAAGTGGACAAGTTTAACATAAATATACCAGAAATAGGTAAGTGTGTCACATAGCAAATCTTGGCTCACTGTTTCTACTCAGATGTTTACTTTTTAATTATATAAATTATATTATTTTTGTTTTTTTTACACTATTTTTTTTTTTTTTCTATATTTTTAAACACATATCCAGTACTACTAAACTCACCTGACACACCTATATGATTGCACAAGACTCGCATCTACTGTATAGAGCATGTTCCATAGGTGCGACGTAAATGCAAGGTGATGTGTGGCATGTGTATGGCTGTCATCTCAAACCTGAGATGGTAATTCATGAAAACAAATTTACTTTGGAAATCCTCCTTAGTCTGTACATGCAGACGATCTGTTTTGAGCTTTGTGGCTCTTTTGATTGATATGTTTTGGTCCACACCAATCAGGCAAGGAGGCAGACTGCTTAACTAAACAAATGTGTATGTACCAAAGGAATGCATGTACCAAATTCAGAATATGGGTTTCATCCTTCTATAATAGTACTACCTCAATAAAATGGGATAAATCCACTTACAGAAACACTGGTTTGAGCTTTGTTAACCAAGTCTATTAAGGCTTGCGATGACAATTGAATTTCCATATAGATTTCTTGTCCATGTGAACTGGTGTTTGGGGGTTTCCTATTCATGTGTTTGGTCATTTGGTGGATGAAGGTTATTTATGGGAACAAAGGAATGTGTAAATGATGGAAAACTTTGTGATGACATGACCGAGGCATCCTTTGATGCAATAATTTCTGATCAGTGCACACTTAATGCATAGACACCCTGAGGGAGCGTATGTGAGCAGCACAGAAGGTGTAATAGCAGGCTTCTCATATGCTAGCAATTAAAAAAAAATGTCCATATCATCAGATGTCTCTGTTTTTCTCTTGGCACATGCCTTTCCAATATCAAAAGTGTACGCGTATGTAAAAAGCAGTTTTCAAAAGGGTGTGGATAAGGCAGACAGCTGGTTTTCCCTCTCCAGACTGTCAAAGTCTCCATGCTTCAAATGGCCCTCTTCTCAAGCTTTCCACTCGCTCTGCTTATGGTTATGATGATTAAATTACAGTGGGCTACGCTGGAGAATCTAGGCTTGGAACTGTGAGGAGATGTGGCCCTTCATTATTTTTTATCGTAATATTCCATTTCCTCTCGTCAACCATAAGAGATGTTTCCAATTAGTGCCAGTGTGCGCTCTGTTTACGGACCATACTAGCTTGCACAATATGTACTGTATAGTTAAGTATGGTTTCGAATGCAGTTAAATGCAATTCATTAAATATCGGCCTGGCATGTTGTACACCTGATTGTGTTTGCACAATGTTCTGCTCAATAAATCACGTGTGCGGTACTGGTGTTGTTGGCACATCGTGAATGGCCAGATAAGTTGCCACTCTTCAGTTATGACAAATGATTTTTCCGTCCATAATTCATCTTTTTTAAAAGCCATTCTAACTTAACATATATCTTGAACCGTATGTTTTACCTGTCCCAGTTATATATTTCATCTTTTTTCCCCAATGTCCTTACAAAAAATTGTACCAGTTCTTTATCTACAAAAACTAATAATCCTGGTATTTACGTCAGTGACCTGACTAGCATAAACAATAACATTTCCGTTCATTTCCGCATCCAGCTCATTTACCCTCATGTCTGACAACCCAACATGCAACATGATGCCAGTATCTCTTCGGAGTATTCAAAGCACTACTGAAGGCCAGGATGAAAAGAAAACACAGCATGCATCAGAGGAAATCTGTCTTGCTAAAAGAGGCAGACGGTGCTTCACAAGTGGAGAGCAGAACAACACGAGGGGGGAGAACGAGAGCGAGCGCTTGAGAGACGGCTGAGCTCATTCATGTCTGGTTGAGGAGGCCGGCCTTGTAGTAGTGGAGGGGTCGGGGGGCAAGGGAAAGAGGCTGGAGGAGAGGAAACAGGGAGAGAGGGAGACCCATGTGTCATTCAGCCCCCGCTTCTTTCGTTTGGCTTGGCGCCTCCACTGCCAGTGGCGTCCAACAACAACAGGCCCCAGCGATCGCTTTCTCTCTATACATGCGGCGAGGGAAGCAGAGGGGTGGGGAGGGAGGAAGGGGAGGGAGGGGGGCAGGACGTGGACCTCTGTGGAGAGCGATGGAACAAGGAAAACGGAGATTGGACTATCGACAGAGGTGGGGAAAGAAAAAGACATACAGAGAGAGAGAGAGAGAAAAAGAGAGAGAGAGAGAAAAAGAGAGGAAGACAGACAGACAAAAAGAGTGAGAGAGGGACAGAGACAGAGAGGGAGGCCCCTTTATACTCGAGGGCCCTGAAGCCTGAAGACGCCAGCATGCAGAGCCTTGTCCAGCCTTGAGCACTGGATTAAGTTCCCCTCAGCTTCACACAAACCCCACATCTCTTTGGCTGGGCTCCCCCAAAGCTTTGCCTCCCCTGACATGGCCGTCCCCCCCCCCCAAGCCAAAGCGGATTTACAAACCACCAGCTGGGTACGGAACATCTCATTACAGACCTGAAGGGGAAAAGCTGCCGTGTGGCCCCTTACCAACCAATTCCATGGACTGGCACATCCGTGATGATTGCGTGCTTGCGTGTGTCTGTATTTGTCATTGTGTGTGTGTGTGTACATGTGTCATGTGACAGTGTGTTTGTGCTCATTGAAGGGTTTCGTGTGGCCAGCTCGCATGTGTTTGTGCTTGCAGTCCATCTCTAGCTCTGCCACTGGTGGTTTGCGCACTTCCTTCATCGTTGAAAAAAGGCGGTGAATTAAGTTGTCATCGGCAGGCGCTGGATATAGAAAGACTTGTCATACACAGCCCAGAGGAACAGCATGGGGCTTAGGCGTCTCTTCTGCTTCTGTGTTGAGGCGTAATGCTATGAAGCATAAACCGTATCTAGGCCCCTTGGCTTGGCCCAGAGCTCAGGCTCAGGTTACGTTATAGGAGGTAGGAGGACAGGCCTCCCTCCTCAATGATCTTTCCATCTCATGCTTTTCTGAAGGAAAGGGCCCAGTGGTTAAGGCATCATCACACATATATTCACACGAAGCAAAGTAGCATGTGATACAAATGAGGATAGTTGTGTAGTTGGATAGTTTACTGGTTTCCATTCCTCGTTTTTGTAATACTCTCATCCTACAAAACATCACTATAGAAGCATTTCATTGTTGAAGGTCGAATATTATAGATGTATACTTTGTAGACTGTATACAATTACTTGTGGGATATATAAAGGTTTGGAATATACATAAGTTGATAGAATTTAGATAAAAGTTAGAGTGCCCAGATCTGCCTGGACAAATCAAATGGCATTTATTACGAGAATACAAAAAATATCACTAAAAGGTAGGCTATTATAAATACAGTATCTTCAAAAAAAAAAAAGAAAAAAATCACTGTACCCCTCCCTCTTGGTGAGTGTGGAGGACATGAGAGTAGGTACTTGACTCATTTGGCAGGGTTACGCGTCTCCATGACATGCCTCCTCTCCAGGCAAAGGCAGGTCTGGCCATTAGGAGTGTATTTGGACAGCTGCACAATGTTGTGCTGCATTGCCTGCACCAGCAGCCAAAGAGCTCAGGTGGCAGCTGAGCTCCAGCCCAAACACCTCCACTCAAACCCTGGCTCCAGTCCCTGACGAGGTTGAATTAATACATGTTCCCGTTAGCTGATGTTTGGAAAAAAACCCTCTGTTTTCGCTTGAGTTATTTTCAAGGTTTTGCTATGTGGATAGGCATTTGTTTAAACATGTTAATTTCCTTATTGTGTCAATTCTAATATTGGGCAAGACATTGGTGTAGACACTAAAGTCAAAACTACAGTAAATCAGAATTCTTAGGACACAAATAATAACCTATAGTAGACTGTAAAGCCAGTAATTTGTAGTATATGTGCCACCGCCCTCTTATGTGTTATGAAGTCTTTTTGTTTGCAAACACTGCAAAAATGGGAAGATCCATAAAATGTTAAACGTGTTAACCATCTAATGGTTACATTAGGATTATTTTTTTTTCTTAGCTTCCACAGATGTTGTATGAGTATATAAACAGCCAAACTAGTAATTAAATCAACTGATTGTTTAGAAAACACATGACTATGAAAAAGAAAAAAATATGACTATAACTACAATTGTTCACACACAGCTAAAACAAATCAACCATGAATGGCTCTACAGCTCAATCACAACTGACTTCTTTTTGCTGGAATTATAGACTGTATAGGCTGGAAACCTCTGTCAACTTACGTAAGAGGTGGGGCTTCACTTGTGTTACAGTAGGCCCATTGACAGTCCATTAGTGTAGGCAACAGAACTGGTACACTTTTGAGTCTCTTAACAATTTCAGGATGTAAACTGGCCAAAGTTATGAGACACCAGCGTACACATTAGTAAGGGATCGTCCTTTTGTACATTTGCCTTCACAGTATTTACTCTGTTTAATGGAACTGTTAGTATTTGTGAGCTGTAATTGGTATGCTAATCCTGATTAGCCATTTATGAAGAAGTAGCTAGTTGCTGCCACCGAATGCAATTAGCAAAGCACACAATAGTGGGTGTTTTGTATACGCTTTCGTTTTGAATACAGTGCGTTGTATATTGACCGTCAAATTAATGAATATGTTAGTCAATTGGTTTTGTTAATTTGTGTTTCGGTAGGACATCAACAAAGCTTTTTGACACTCGATGAGGTGTTGTCGCACCTACTGCTGCTGGTGGCTTGGTGCTACCTGGGCCAGTTGACCTCTGGTTCTTCCGAATTTTCAGGTGGTCTGCCGTCACCATCAATAGCGGTGAGTAAACTGATATTTTGTATGCAAGCAATGTAGTGTTTTAACACCACGCCACACTTGCAGTAATTTAAAGGTGTCATTGCATCGTTTTTTTATTAACTTTTCCGTGGTCTCTAGTATTAATGAATGCCCCGTGAGTCGGTGTTGGTGTTGGTTCAGTGCTTCTGTTCAGGGCCTCGTTTCCCGAAAGCACTACGAGCGATGTTAAGCAGTACGTTTCCCGAAACCTTCCTTGGCCAAGAACCATCGTGGAATCACACGTGTGGTCCAGAGCACTCGTAGAGCACTAAGATTGATTTTAACTGGCATGGCACAGTGACACCCAGAGGATGTGAAATGAAAATAGGCTACGCGTGCCTGAAGATGTTGTCATAAGACATTATTCTTGTAACTATCATGCAACTACCATATAACTACCATGACATCATGTAGCTGACACAGCAGACCAACGGAAATAAAGACGTAGCCTAAATTACAAGGGCCTGGAATCAAATCAATATGATTGCAGCCACATACAACTACATTTGATAGTAAGATTGGGCATAATGAAACGGTGATCCTACATGTCATTTGTATGGGCATTACATGAACGGGAGCGTTTCGAGGCAACTAAGAAAAATATAACCCAGAAACAATATAAAGTCAGTCAAAACAAAAAGCTTGGAACATGACAGTTCCATGGGCATAACAAAAAGGGAGTGGCGAAGACATTGTTGACGGGCAGTATTTAAAAACAGCAGATAGTGTGGCCTTTAACCTGTTGAACATCACAATGACAGTAGGCCTATACTGTACAGCTTAATTCGCCTTATCACACTGCTGCAATCTTAAAATATATCAAAGACAGTCCTCATTTTCTGTAGGCATACTGTTTTTACGTCTCCCGTCTTGTCCCCCGATGCCTTCAAATACTATATCCAGCGCCTAGCACAGCCGCACAAGGACAGTCACAGTAAGTGGGCTTATTTTGGACGTGTGCAGAAAACATGTAACAAAAACATCTGAATACAGTGTCCTACATAGACTATTTAAATCAAATATATTTGTCTTTGTGTCCTCAGACTGGTCGGAGATCTTTTTTGCTTACACAAATGACATAAATTATAGATGAGAGATAAGCAAAACGTTACAAGTTTTGTTTATCTTTTAAAAATGTATTTTCTTGCATTGAAGCCAACTTTACCGTATGCCCAATGAAGTTCAAAAGAAAGCTCCAACGTCACTTAATAGCGCCAACTTTCAGCTCTAAGAACCATCTTAAGAGCAGGGCACGCGCGTTCACGTACGATCATGTTCGAGAAACGGTCCGTAAGGACTGTAAGAACGTTCGTGGGATCAATCGTTTACGTTGCTCTTAAGGCTAAGGCTATGTCCACATTAATGCGGATAAATATAAATTCGCTTATCCGTAGTAAAAACAATCTCCGTCCACACTGTCGTTTTTAGAAATGTCTGCTATCAAAAATTCCGAAATGTTCTGATTGTTACGTCACTCCAGTCCCGCCAAACTCCAGTGCACCTCAAAAAAAAAAGTTCTAGCAGTTACAGTAGCAGTTCTCAGACATCCCAACCTCCACAAACTCAATTCCGGGAGATGTTCTCCCCCCCCCGAGGCGATGTACAACAGCACACCACGGAGCGCACCATTCCGGGAGACTTGGGATGTCTGAGTTCTGTTAGCAAGATTGTTGCAGGTTTTAGTACGATTTAACAAGTACAACATTCGCCTCCTCCATTGTAGTAATGCCCGGCGTGCAGTATACAACATAATACATAATAACGTTCATCTGCAGTTGAAGGAGTACACTGTACATCGAAAGCATCTGCATTACAATCATCATCATCATCGTCGTCGCCATTTCGCCTGCCATATGTTTGTTTTGGTTTTTGGGGTCTCGAGCATAAACTTTCCTCGGTGCCATAGCAATGGAACGCCTATCCTCCATTCCAAGCAGGCGTATTCGGATCTCTCCACTTCAGCGGTCGTTTTCCAAAAGCTCCGTTTGCCGTGTTCGAATTCGCCGTGTTAATGTGGACGGGAGGCGCAAACGAATACATTATTATGCGTTTGCATATGTATCCGCATTAATGTGGACAGGGCCTAAGATCCATCGTTGTCGGGAAACGAGGCCCTGGCTGTTCTAGTTTAGTGGAGGTAAATGTACACATAATGTATTCCATAACTATAATTGCTGAGTTAACACACCCTGAGTCAATCAGGCCGACAAGCACATTGCCACACATAGACTATTGAATGATATGAATGATTTTGTATAATTATGATTATATAAAATACTAGGGCTGCAACTAACGATTATTATATCTATTAATCTGTCACTTATTTTTTTGAATGAATCGGCTACTAAGTTAGTTGCCAACTGTTTCAATAATCAATTTAATAGATTAGTTGTTGCAGCCCTAAAAAATACTATAATATCAATCAGTATTATAATAAAGTGTATTTATGTATAGTTACTATTAGGGGAAGGATTATGAAGCATTAGTGAGTTTACACCCATATTTCACTCACAAATATGTCCCCTTTCCGCTGTTGGAATAGAAAACTTTTGAGCTGTTCTTTACTTTTGGTATGAAGCCAGGTAGAGGGGTTCTTCTAGGAGAGGCCTACCTCTCAATATTTTATGTCTCATTCCACACACTATATCTGATAGCTTTATCACTGCAGTGAGGTCAGGTGCTGACACTAGCATACGAGGGGCTTATATTGCTCCAAACAACATCTATCAAAGACTGTATAAACCCGCTCCAGTGCGTGCACCATACCAGGACTGGCCTTGCACTAAAGAAATGCTCATCTATCATGTGGAGTTTGGCATCCGAGAAGCACTTTTTTGACTGAGGTGGGGACTGAGTGTCTGAAAGGAAATAATCACTCTTTATGGGTGCACATAGAAGGTCCACCAATCATAATTTTGTTGTCTAAAGTTGTTTGGGGAGTGATGTTTTGACAAGTGTTTGGAGGTAAAAAGCCAACAAAGATGTAAAATAAGCCAAGATGTTCAGTGATAGTTACAGTGTATTTGGGTAAATATACAAGAAAAGAAAAAAAGACAGCTAAAATATTTTAGTGGAATCAGAGGGTGGACATTACAATAGGCCTATATTGCTGCGGCTGATTAATTTAGCTCTATGACAACAGCACATTGTAAAGCTTTTGAAAGTAAATAAGAAAATAGGCTATTTAAAGTAAAAGTTAAGGAAAGTAAATGAAAGAATGCCATTGCATTGCATCTCATTCTGAGCCTTTGGCATTCAGAGCATTGAAAACAAACAAAAGTCGCTGTGGGCATTTTCAAAAGACACTGGGTTAAATAATTTATATCAGTGTGAAGACTGTTTATAACTAGTCCTTGCCTTAAACAAGGAATGTTTCAGGGTTTTTCACATTCCCTGTATAATTATGGCAATTTACACTGTTTTAAGTGAGATGGCACAACCCTGAACCATCCATCATGTTAAAGAAAAGAAAGGAAAGACTGCTATAAGGAATGTGTATGTGGCATTGCACCCAAACCAAACATCTCAAAAGTATGTTTTATGTTTTACTGCTAATGCTATATGTTGCTAACCATCTCTGTAGGGGAGCTCTACCAAGCATGAACCCAAGTTCATCTTTGTAGCATTGAGGAACTTGACCTTTTCCATCTAACACATGTCGATTCCAGAAAAATCACACTCTGTATGCAGGGATCATTGTGTGTCATTTGGGTCTGGAAGTTGATGGAAACGATGAGACTAAGGCCTCATTTCCACCGACTTGAGCGTGTACAGCACGTATCCGTGTACAATAGGTTTGTATAGGGACAGAATACGCTCAGATTACGTGTGCGGTGGAAATGGTCTAATCTGTTAACGTGCATTCGAAACGAATACGGACAGAAAACGGCATGCGCTGTACACGCAGAGTGTTTGGTGGAAATGAGCCCTAAGGGTGAGCGTATTCAGCCATATGCTGGAAAGCTATCAATATTGACCGTGTCATATCAGATCTGCATTCAGAGGTGTTTGCTTTTTTTTGTACCGGGAGTGAATCAGGCTTCATGATTTAGAACAATGTCAAATATTCCGTTGGCCTTATCAAGTTGTACTGTATGTGCAGTTGTGCTTTCTAAACAACATTTAAAACAAGGAAATAAAACCAGAGAAACCCATATTGTGTTTATTAAGGTGAGAGATCAACGGGAAACATGGCTATGTGCACTTAAAGACACTGGCCAAGTGCATTTAAAGACGGGGCTGGCAGCTGAATTCCCGCTCACGCACTGTATACGCAGAGATGTCCGGTGGAAATGCTCATACGCTCACAATACGCTCACGCACTGTAAACGGTTACATGCTGTACACGGTTACATGCTGTACACGGTCAAGTCGGTGGAAATGAGCCGTAAGTCATCTCAGGAATGTCAACAGTATTCAGAATGATTCACCATGATATCTCTCTAAGGCCTCAAGAGTCTAACTGTAGGTGGTGGTATTCTCCACTTTTTAAACGAATAAGGCCTGTATTTTTGTAAATCCTAACATCCCATAAGTTGTAAAAAAAAGGGGATCTGACAATTACACGTCTCAAATAATTTTAGTGAAAAAGTGCTGTTCAAAAGCTTCATTCAGTGTTTTTTTCTCCTCTCAAGGCCTAAGTGTGCTAATTTTGGCCTAATCTATGGCTGCTTTTAGAGAGCGGCAAAATGGCATATCTTGAGGAAAAGCACGCCTTTCAGGTTGTAAGGTAGTCCACAATTTAGTTTAAGGCTATTTGTTAAACTTATATTACTCAACACATTTACACTCTTTGAAGCAGCGGAAATGAGGATTTCAGAGACCTGATTTATTTTAATCAGGAAGGCATCATTGAGTGCATGTCTCGTGTGGTAAGGAGAAATGGCCTCCTAGGAGCCAAAACAGAGAGGATCAATGTCCAGGAAAAGAGAAATAATTATCTAGGCCCATCGCTTAATTGCCTTAAAAGCCCAGAAAGAGCAGTGCTGGCCAGCATAGATGTATTGGAGCTAACATGGTTGATATGGTAGGCAGTTTAATTATTTGGAAATGATTCTTATATACATCAGACAGTAATTGGGTCACGCCATAGGCTAGGTTCTCTTCTGTACTGTCTATGTTTGTGGAATGTACTGTATGTTATGATCAGTGGTTAAATTGGCTTTTGTAAGGAGGGGGAGCCATTCTTTATGCACAGTGGTCAATATCTCACTCTATTGTATTACTATAAATACTGTAGCAGAGGAAGCTCAGCTCTGGCTGGTTGTATTGCTGAGATGAGGAGGCAGAGCTGAGCTCCAGAGGGCTCTGGTCCAATTTAAACTGTGGTTATGATGTAATCTTTACAGCCGGTATGAGAATATAATGTTATCAAGTACAAACATCATAATCTTTTGTTTAATTACTGTTCCTGCTCAATTAATTTGCCCTTAGTTTACACAGGCTTTGGGTCCACGAAAGGGTGGACCATGAAAAACTTTATTAAACTTTATTACAAGAAGATATTGAAAGATATTGGACCTATCTAAAACAAATGTAACTGGGTGGTCTTTAGTAGTTTTAACTTGTAACACATTATTTAGTCACAAAGGTCCAAACAGTAGTTTTGAAGACACACCAGTTATGTCTTCAATGCATTGCATTGCATTCACATTGTTTTTTAATTATTTTAACTGATGTTAGAACTCAGTTAGAACTTAGTACACTTTGTTTTAAAATGTGCCTCACTCGTATTTGTTGTGTGTGTGTGTGTGTGTGTGTGTGTGTGTGTCATCCATTAGACACTACAGATGAGATGTGGTTCAAAGTGTTCCAGACCAACTTGAGAATATGTGTGAGAAACTGGATCACAATGCAATGTGGTAGCGCTTTTTCAATGTTTCATGCTATCCACCTGTGACTCCTTCCACCAGAAATCCACATTTGCACCTCTGCAGTTCTTTAATTTGGACGAGAATTCAAAGCTTAAACTAGTCTCTGCCCTTATATAGTAAAGAAATTGGTTATTTTCACTATGGGAAAGTAAAAAAATAGACCTTATACTTGTTACTGCCAGGAATAGATGGAAATTAAAAAATGAAGTGGGTCAAATGCATGGTATGAACTCAAGGCTCAACCAGAACCACCATGCGGCTGCCCGGATTCGGTTTAATATTATGACCTTTCATGGGTCAATATTTGGAGAATCAACATGGCACCCAGAGAGGGACCCCACAGCGTGATTAGCTGAGATAATATCACAGTTTGTTTTTTATTTTCCAAATTTGTGTTTGGAGTTTCACAGTAGTACCTCCAATTCAAATATGCCAAACGTAAACTGTGCACGGAGAGAGATGGCTGACATCTCTACACCATCTATCACCGTGAACACAGAGCATCTTTTATTTCACTGGAGACACTGACCTTGCCAAAATCTGTTTGATGTGATCAGTTCCAGATGTACATTTTGCTTCACGGCCTACTCACAAAAGTGATTTTTTTTTAAATCAGTGTTTAAGTTCCTTTCTGGATTTTCACAACCAGACACAGATCTACCTTTATGTTGATGGAATACATCTAATTTTGAAGTAGGTCTAACAAAATGATGATTTGAGGTCCACATCAAACCTGCACTGTTGACATGCGTTCACATAATGTAAACCAAATTCATTATTACTATAATGATTGTACCCACATGAACTGCTGTATTCAGAAGAGCCAGACTGGTATGCTTCATAGGCCATAGTGTGACGAGCTGTGGCGGAGTCTGCCAGCCCATTGGCTATTGTTATCATTCCAGAGTTGAGTAACCGTAGCTGTGAGCAGTTGTTTGCCTGTTGCAACAGAGGGGACCAAACCCAGCAGAGGTTTTGGCTTAGTGCTGCGGATTGGGGGAGCGTGTCTTGGCAACCGAGCCATGATTCTATTTACGGCTTTTAACAGAAATCTGATTAAGGGAGGCATTTTAAGCGGAGTGACCCAAAAGAGTGAGGAATGGGAAAAGCGCGGGGAGCCAGGAGGAACAGAAGCTTTCATTAAATCAGCAGTGGATGCCAGTGCTCCTCAGAGACCATAAAAAACCCCAACCATTTCCCACGTTTGTTTGAGGCAATATTGGCTACAAGTGTGTAAATGATTTAATGACGCACTTACAGGGAAGGATAACTTGTGTTGGATTTCGGATTATTGTTTCAGAATTAATAGTCGTGTGTTGGGGCACCGTGGGACTCATTATATTGTATCGCTTAAATGGCTTGTAAATGTTTTCATCAGGGAGTAAATGAGAAATATATTCGCACTACTATAGGTTTCTTGTGCACCTGTTGAAATTTCTCCTTAGCATAATGCCATGAATAAAAAGGCCCTTTACCTGGGCTGGAATTCAATCATAGTTACTTGCAGACAGATTGAATTAGGACCCGGAGTGCCCCTCAGGATATAGTGGGCCAATTAAAACCCTTGTGTTGGGGTTGACACTGTAACATGGTTTGATGGTCTAATGCCGCACGGTCTTGACCATCTCTGAAACCCCATGCCTGCACTCCTCTCACACTCCCATCATCTTATTATCGTTAACACGCCCATTGCCTAAATTCTCTCCTTTAAAACCAGACATTATAAAATGCTTTGTGACTCCCAGGGATATAAGCAAGAAGCTATGGCCTGGGGGCTGCTAATGATCTCGATTTCACACAAAGACTGAACTGTTGCAGTTAGCATGATGGGGCTAATTAGATATGGCTGAGGCTCTAAATGATAAGCCTGGCTGTAGATCATACCTTATTAAGGCAGAAGTGAATTACAAAGTCTTCTGTAATGGCAGTCTTGTTCTCCCATTATTTGATGCCTCAAAAAACAAACACGTCCCCCTGTGCTGTGTTACAAGGTACATCTACTTTTAAAGCAGGCTAGAGCACTGCTGAAATGATCGTTATGGTTACTCAGGGGTGAAGACAAGTCATTTGAAAGATAATGTTATGGTGTGAAAACACAAATTTCCATACCTCAGCATTTCACAATGTCAGACTAAGAACTTGTGATGTGCTATGAGGAAATGACTGTTTCCCATCCAGTTTTGTCTGTCTTAGGCATTCACTGATGTCTTTGTTGGGCCTATGCCTTTGATTATTGTCAATTTTAAGTAATATCATAAAGGTTTGTGGTAGTATTTGTAAAACACATTACTGCATTAGTATCATATGACATTTTAAGAAATCCTCATCATGATAGATAGACTATATTTTGTGCTAGGAATGATCAGAGTCTGCAAAAAACACAGCTCAGAAAGACTCATAATTGGTTACCTGAAGGGTGGAAATACCATGGCCTTACCAGGACCCATGCTCTTCACCATCCAGAACCTGTAGACATGTGGCCAGCCAATCTGTACGCTTTGTTGATGGCACAGCTAACATAGATTAAAGACGTAGCTTGTTCAGTGATAAGGTCGCAAGCACAGTGATAATTTAATAAGTGTAGAAGCAAGGCAAAGTCATATTAGGTGCTGTCACTCTCCTAACTTTTACTTCATAATTGTAATTCTGTTTGCAAATACAGGGTTAGGAGTTCCATAAACGTTTTTTTTTCTCAATAGACTAATAGACATATTTGGGGTGGTTTGTGGTTTGGCATCAATAATATGCGTGTAATATAACCCCTTGTCATTGTTATTTTAGGGGTTAGCTCAACCAGATGCTAATTAATTAAAATATAATTTTGCTTTCAATGTTGCACATTCTATTCACATCACAGTGGAAAGCAGTGCCATTTATGCATTTCATTTCCACATGGTATGGTTACTGCATACTGTTTACTGGAAATCAATACATCATGGCCCCATTCCAAAGTCAAGTTTGCATTTTAAGGTGTCATGAAATCCTGTCTATAGACACACAACAGTTGGCCATAGAGTGTGATATACTGGGTGAAACCAAGCAAATTTATGTAAAACCATTTAGCTGGAGTGAGAGATGGTGATGAGAGATGATGGCCACATTTTGTCACTGAGTGTCACTGAGACCTGCAGGACCCTTTGATTGAACTGTCAAAGACCTCTGTATTTGGGGTCAGCCGTAGTGGTTAGCATATCCTCATAAAAAATCTCTAACATGACACCTTCAGGCCTACAAGCCATGCAGTGTATTTGGTGTAAGGGGTGACAGTGCGGACAAAAATGTCAGATGAAGTGCATAGTCCATCGACTCTTGCCAAGCCAGGAGAAAGTATTCCTCTGACTAACTTCAGTAAGTGAAAATTCCAAAAGCACTACCTTGATTTTCCACAGATGAATTTCTTTTGTTGAGCCTAATGTTTATAGGGTGGATGAATAGCTCAAGGTGGAGCATGCATGACAGGTCCACAGGCGGTGACGCTGATAAATAGCCCGGATTTGTTTGAGTTTCATCTGTTTAAGAGATGGCGGACGCTTTTCCCCCATTCACTAAAACACTCCCCTGGAAGTACTTTCCCTCTCTCAGCAGGTGGCCTGCATGTGCACCCCCCCCCCCTCTTTCGGTAAGCGCTGCTGGTATTTTTTTGCCCCGACTGTTAATGATCGTACCGAGCATCTGTCATCCGTGCTCTCAGCGATTACTCATGTCAGAGTGGAACGGACAGAGTGCTGGAGCTGGCCCTGGCCAGCAGGATTCTGGGAGGGCTTGGGGAGACGAGGGGAGACGAGGAGGGGACTGAGGCTAACGTCACGGACAACGAGATGGTGCCGTGTGGTGTGCGCCGTGTGAGACGGCTATGAGCGATGTTGAGAGAATCTGGGCAAACTGTCGGCGAGAACTGGAAGTGATTTGGGGATGTCTGGGATACAGCACTGCATGAGATTTAAAGCTTAGCCTGGCTCGCGAAATGTGACTTGCATAGTCTCGGCAATGCCAGACATCCCTGTACTTATGCATGCACCTCTTGTTATTTTGAACACATGAACTCATGTTCTATTTTAGATTTCTCTCACACCTACTACATTTTAATTTATTTTCCCTCCTCTGCCCTCTCTCTCTTTTTTTCCACCGCCTCTCTCTCCATCGCTCTCCCTCTCTCTTTCTCTCAGTGTCCCCTTACTCCCACTCCCCTCCCTTCATGTATCACCGACATGTGGTTAGAATTTGTCAGCTTCATTATGGGAGTTTAGAGTTAAGAGAGAGAAATATTTATGTTACAAGGGCGTTTTACAATAAGAGTGCTGTTCCCCTTGTTTGGACGGTTCCGCAGGTGTGGTTCTTATGGCGCTCGCTGATGCCTCCATAAACCACAGCAGAACATTAAACAGCAGATGTGCTCCTCCGAGAGACACCATTAGCCAGCCACTCCTTCGCCTCGACTAGGGAACCAGCATTCAAAAGAAGAGGAGGATGGAGGTGGGCAGATGCGCCATAGTGTAGAGAAGAGCCCGCCAGACTGTGTGCGTGCAGACACAAGCAAAGGCCCTCCAGGAGAACACAACCCCCCAGACAGACTAATGGCTTTCAGGGGGCCTGGCAGAGTGGGTGGCGGTGGGGTGGAGTGGGATGGGATGGGATGGGATGGTTTGAAGTAGTAGATGGATAAAACAGACACCTGTCCTTTTTCAAAGAAAGCTTTGGGGTCCTTAGCCATTCTTCCTGGTGAACAAAGATGTGGGGTGCTCAAGCTGTTTGCCCAAATACAGTCTTTTGTGACAGCATGGCATGGAAGTCTGCTTTTGCAGGTCTTGTATTGAAGATATGTTTTATTAATGCGTGTGTGTGTCTGTCTTTCTGTCTGTCTGTGTGTCTTCCTGTCTGTCTGTCTGTCTCACTGTCTGTTTGTCTGTGTCTGTGTTGGTAGGTATTTTGTGTTTATGTCTGAGTTGGTAGACATTGTATAACTATGTAGACATTTTGAACATCCAGTAGCTTACTAACAGGGGTGGGCTGTCTTTGCTCTTACTATACGTTACTTTTTCCAGCTTAAGACATGTTAGTATGCATTTGATGACATTTAAAAGAGAATGGCAACTATGCAAAAGTTGACTGTGCAGAACAAATGTATTATTCATTTAGATCTTATTAGGTGTTTATGTTGATATGTGTTGGTTTAGGTAAGCCCAGGAGGAACGTTTTATGATACTAATAACACTATGCTGACAGGTCAAACACTTAAGCCATAGGTGCATATTTGCATATTTATAAATTAAATTGAACATTTTTGCTCACCCAAGCTCATTTGTGTACAGTGTGTGTGTGTGCGTGTTTGTGCATGTGAGTGTGCATGCGTGTGCGTGATTGTTTGGGAATGTGTGTGTTCGGTGGGATGTGTGTTCCCGTTTTGTGTTTTGAAAGGGTGAGGGTAAAAGAATGAACCAAAACCCCTGAAGAGTTTGATGAGTGATTGGAGCGTCCAGCAGGCCTCTTCTGTAGTCGTAAGAAAGTCTGCGGTGCCTTTTTAAACCCTCCCCTGCTGCTTTGTTTTATATGGCTAAAGGATGCAAATGAGCCACTTAGTAACCACATCAATTACCCCACCTGGTCTCTTATTAAGGCGTTTGTGTTGTTTTTAAAGTGATCGTTACATCCGCACCGAGATGAACAGCATAGACGTCTGTTGAAGACGCTTGTGTCGGGGTGTGCTTTGGAACCAATTAGGGCGAAAGGCCAAAGCCCTTGGGGAACCATAAAAAACAAAAGAGGCAGAAAAGACGCACAGCTTTTGACAATAACCGTAACTCATTGGTAATCCGATTGTGTTGCGTGGCGTTGTGCCGCGCGCTGGCTGCTCTCTTCTGTGCCACTGTCAGTCTGAAGTGACTGCGGTCGGGACACTCCTAGACAATGCCGACAGTGCCGCTGATTGAGACAGCTCTTCAAGCTCGCTTCAATTCCGGGGGAACTTGTTCCACCTTGGGAAGCCTCATTTTGCCAATGCAGTCTTGCATTGTGAGCCTGGCAGGTTCATTGTCATCACTGCCATTACTTTGACATTACCACAGGAGACAGTCCAATTCATTGTAAGCACCATTATTTCACAGTTTTTCAAGGGCTTTTTAATGCACAACAAGAAAAACATGCACTGGTACTCTCACATAAGGCAATGCACAAAATTGAAAGGAAAGAAGCACACATTGAAAAAAGTAGCGAGACCTTCAGGAATGTGTTTTTTAGATGAAACAAACCTCGAGCCCCTCTGTCTCCCTTTTTAAGTATTTTTTTCTTCCTCATTTAAATGGATTAAAGAGATTAAAATCTGCATTAATGCCCAAGTACTTAGCATGGCACTTGTGATGGAGAGACAACGTTTTTTTTTTGAAAGAGTGGAAAGGATAAACAGAGGCCCTGCTGAGAAAGAAGGGATCTCACCCATCTCTGCATATTGAAAGCAGGGGCTTTAGATGAAGATGAAAGAAAAAGTTTAAAGCGCATGCTGAAGAGCTGTTAATTGAGCGGTGTATTGTGCAAGATGAATCTAAACACAGTGCAGTGCCGCGCCGCCACAGACTGAGCAGGAGGCAAAGGAGCCTCACCCCCCTCTGCCCCTACCAGGATGCTAGTATGGGTGGGAACTTTTTTATTGAGAGAAGAAAGATGCTTAGGGTTTAATAAAGGGCCAAAATATCAAACATTCTTCTTATTCGCGCTTCGGTAAACCTGTATGCAGTCTCTCTAGATATTTTTTGACAATTTGGGATTTTTTTGGCTTTGAAAACCTAAACTATAATTTTTTTTCTTTGGTAAGAGGGCAAAAGTTTTCAACCCGTATGGTGTCTGACAATTCTTACTTTGTCTGTTTCTCAGTATTGCCCACCGTACTGTTTTGTGTGTAGTCCTGTGCTTGTTGGAGTTAATTTCATCGCCCCTGCCACGAAACCTTAACCACTGACCCTTGAACACTGCATTATCAAAGAAAGGCAGAGTGGGAGAGAGACAGATAGCACGAACCATATTTCACATTTTATTTTTAGAGTCGCGTAATCCACTCTCTCTCTCTCTCTCTTTCTCTCTCATTCACTCTTACTCACTTACTGCCTTTCTCTTGCTCTTTCATTCACCCTCCCCTGCGTCCCCTATTCTCGATACGGTGACGTAGGCAGACAGGATTCTGTATCTGGTCCGGGGTCTATTTCTGGAGAGGCCGACGTGTCTTTTTATGACCAGGGTGCTGCGTGAGATGGAAGGTCTGGATAGCGTTGACCTCCGCCCGGGAGAGTCAGAGCACTGGAGCGGAGCAGAGCAGTGGAGGAGGTGGTGGTGGTGGTGGTGGTGGAGTCGGAGAGGATGGCACTGGTGGTGGAGGTGGTGCGAAGGGGGTGGAGAGTGCGGCGAGAAGGGGAAGTGTAAATGAGGTTGAAACCGATCTCCCATTACGCTGCCCCTCTTCCCCTCTGATGGCCCAGGAAGCATATCAGACACATCCTATGTCATTTTATTTCAGGCTTTTCATTAGTGTTCTTATTTATGGCCTGACATGGACCATAGCGAAACAGAAAACCCATCAGTGACACAGTCAGATATGTGCGGCTGCCGTGTGTGTGTGCACTGTACAGACTTTGTGGTGTGTGTGTGTCTGTGTGTGTGTGTCCATGTGTGTGCTCAATGTCATATGGATGTATTGCATCTTTATCTTCATTGTGACTTCAGCGAAGTTGTCGGGACCGAGACCAGATCTCTGGTCACGTTAGAGCTATTGTATGTTGGGCCAACCTTGACTGAAGCTTATCTGATGACGTCTGCTAGATCACAAATCAGGCTGCATTTTTTTAAGAACAAAAATAAACACAAAACCACATATTCTGTGCACTGGTCCTCAGGAAGCAAGCTTTCCCCAGAGGTCATAGTTCATCAGGTTTACACTGATGGTACATTGTGTTTTGATTTCCTGTTTAGAGTGTTTATGGAAATGGTACAACAACAGGACAAGAAGACCTTTTGTAAGAGAATCGGTACATTATCACATAGGAAGGGGCTCATTTAAAAAAAAAACATCTTGGTTATTGTGTAAGAACTAAACACGTTCATCTCAATGTCAGAACCATAGCATTCTTTAGCTATCACATACACTTTCATGACAAAAGCTAATATACACTTTAAACAAAAATTAAGTAGTGAAAATGCTGTCTCATAAAAAAAAAAAAAAATAATGTCTAAATGACATGAAATCTCTAAATGACATAAATCAGTTATACTTCAGTCCATCTACACTGTGATTTTATCTGCCTATTTTATTTCATTATGCCCACACACCTATCATGGACAGCTGAAGTTTTGAGAAGTAAGACTTTCATTCAAACCAGTACAGCTTGTATTGCTCAGTTAGACCTGTATATAAGAACTCACAAAGCCCCTGGTTGGACTCAAATATTTAAACTGCAGGGTAGTGCTCTTCCACAGAAATAAGACATGAATTATTTATATGTTTGCTTTCTGTTCCCTGAACTGCAGATTAGTTTAGTCTGTCTCTCTCCCTCTCTCTCTCTCTCCCTCCCTCTCTCTCTTCCTGTTTTCATCATCCCTGTTCTATGTCCCTCTCTTTCTCTATCTGTCTGTCTCTGTCTCTCTCCCTCTCTTTCTCTCTCCCTCTCCCTTTCTCCCTCTCTCTTTTCCTCCCTTACGGTCCTCAGCTGAGTATCAGTTAACCTCCATTTTCTTTGTGTGTATAATAAAGGAATGCGTGCGTTTATAAGCGTCCCTTTATGTCACCCCCTCTGCACCCTCAAGTGTCTGTGTTTCAAAGCCTCCCACTCTCCATTCCTTACAGGTCTTGAACTCCGGTTGCTTCATTTCCACTGTGACTTCCCACTGATGCTTTCTTAGTCTTTTATTTTGACACTGTGATCCAGTTTCTAAAGAATGCTGCTATTGCTACAGTAGATGGTGTGATGTTTAAGAACACACACACACACACATATACCCGCATCACTGGGTGGACTGGATTCAGGTCAGTTACTAATGACCCAAAGAAGTAGTGCTCTCTCCTTCTCCTCCCTTACCTCTCCTTCTTTGTCTTTTTGCTTCTAGTCACTCTGTGGACAAGACAGATAGGGAAAGAAATAGAGAAACAGTTGTAGAGAAATGTTCCAGCACATTAAAGATACATCTGGGTTTGGCAAATCTTTTTGGCAGAGTTTCTTGACCACCTTTAGAACTTTTTTCTGGTTCGCTCTCTCTCCCTCCTGTGAATTAGTATGTGGCACCTGCATACTAGATGAGGCACTTCTATCTACCTCTTTCACTTTTCCGCTTAGCCTTCAAATAAAGTGCTTTTTCAAAGCCACGCCATATGTGTATTTTCCACACTTTGGAATATATAATATATTTAGGTCCATGGTAATCACTCACACATTCCGACAACAGAAGGGAAGAACTGAGCTCGCTCACAGAAAGCTGATGTTTTATAACATGTATGGATGATTAATTACTTGGCCCTGGTTGAGGAAAATACTAGGTTTTAAAGAATACCGTGAGCTTCTATAATAAAGGGTTTCTTCCTGCTACAGAATAATTGAAATTTGATTGGGGGGAGGTGGGGGTAAACCTTCTCTTGCTTCATAAGCAAAAAAAAATATTTCACTAGTTTTAGGCAAAGTCTTCCCTTGAAGTTATCCATGCATTTGCTAAGCTGGGCCAGCTGCCTAAGGATGTGTGATGAAAAGGGTTGTGGGTGTCAAATCAGTGGCACACAAGCAGTTTCCTCACCACTAACCTCCACAAACATGTACTGCATCAGCCGAGAGCCAATCAATCACAAACCATCAAAACCAAATACAGGAGGTTAAAACATGGGAGAAAATCTAACTTTTAGAACATTTCTCTCTCTGTCTCTCTCTCTGTCTCCCTCTCTCTCTCTCTCTCTCTCTCTCTCTCTCTCTCTCTCTCCCTGTTTTCTTCATCCCTGTTCTGTGTTTGAACCCCGTCACAACTCCAAAGGGTCAAAGGGCTGTCAAACAGGCAGCGTTATCCTCAGGGTGAGCGGGGTAATGATGGGCGCAGGGTTCAAATGGCTGGAGATGCCTTTTAACTTTAGTGCACCTTCCTCCAGGTTGGCTTCTTCATTTGCTCCTTGTGCCAGAGAGAAAAAAGAGGTTCACATCTCCCTAATGAAAGACAAGCTACGGGGGACTGCTGACCACACAATAAAGGTGCTGTCTCTGTAGTGTTAAACAGGAGGATGGGCCAGAGCCATCTCAGACTAAGGTGTATGTGGGACTTTGAATGGCCTTTTAGTTTAGTCCAGTGTCATTGTTTTGCACTGAGGAATATACAATGTTGTTTAGTGCAGTTGCATGTGGTTATCAGCATGAAACTGAAAAGATGTTGTTGCAGCGTGAAGTGAAGTAAGACAATACAGTTTCCTTATACTACTGTGAGAATGTCGGTAACACATATTTCTAATGCCTCTTTACCTTCACCCAGTTCTTCTGTGGACCGATTTGTGTCATGGTGAAAGTTGAGGCATTTTGCTGCGTTTCCAGGCTTTTTTGACCGTCTCTGCTAACACCAAAGGCTTTTTGGCATACTTTTTTTTTTACATGCAATCTTTGTTGCCCTTAAGTTGGCAAAGTACTAAGTTCTTTTGTTGAACGGTAATATTTTTTAGCAGCTACCCTAAGCAGCTAACACCTAATTGCTTTCCTGCATGGCTAGCTGTAGCTAGCAGTTCTTTAAGAGTTTTCAGTTTTCTGTGTGAATTTTATAAACCATACAAACTTAGTTTGCCAGTACAAAACTCACACATTGAATAATGACTCTCACCGTTTCACGCAAAATGTCAATGTCATAGACTGAGCAGACATTGAGTTGGGATAACAAATATAATATAGCTTTATATTGCACACATTTCTGTTCAACTTTAACATTTTGGTGGAAATGTATGGAACTAAGACATAACAGCGTTTTGCATGTGAATGTATTGTACACTCATGGATGATAAAATCTCATCACTAGACTGTATCACAAAGTACAAATGCATTGCATGGAGATGAATATTGCTCTTCCCTCTTTCCATGTCTTACTATCTCAAGTATCTTATCTATGCCTACAGTAGTGATCAATGAGCTTTACAGAGAACGTAGAATAAGACACAACATTACCAGTTTAATCTGATATAATCTTTGCTTTGAATTTATTGTAAGACAGCATGTTGCACATGTGCACAGAGGTTTCACATTGAGGAAAAATAACCCTTTGTTTGCATTAGATACAGCCATAGTCACATGGAGATAATAAAGCACTTTGGTCTTCACGTAAGGAAGAAAACACCTTTTAAAACTTCACTGAGCTTTCCCAGAAACCACGACTGCGCAATGTAACATTTTATTGATGTGTCTAAGTATGTGAATGTCTAAGCACACTGTAGGCACATAGGCATGTGCATCACAAATAGCAATTTTTAAGCAGCATAAATGTTGCTAAATATTACAAATATAAGATAAATATAAGATGATAAGAGAAATAGCAAAACACCATAGATAATGCAAACAGTTAATCCATGTTTATTTTATATTATACCTTGTCTTCTATCCAGATATTATTTACAATACCTTGTGAATGGTTTAGTAAGTGGAGGTAGTAGATATGAATACAGTCTGTAGGACTTTTGAAGTAACCCTAGTGAGCAGAAAAAAATGAAATGGCAAGCTGCTTGTGACTGGTTAAACCTATATACTTAAAGGAGAACTTCGGTGTAAAATGAAAATGGGCATGAAAAAAAAAACAGCGTAGTTGTCATGCTTCGTCTAAGGGCACCTACCACTTCCATTGTTAGCGTTCTGGGACAAACGATAAAAAATAGTTAAACTCTGAATGCAACAGGCTAAATCAATTTTGCTCCTCAGTACACATACCAACTCGGTATGATGTTTTAACATGCCAATTTTCATTTTACACCAAAGTTCTCCTTTAAAGAGGTTTTACATGCCATGTTATCCATTACAATAAGCATACCAGTTCTTTGTCAATTATACAGTTTTTATAGAGTTTTGGTAACACTGAGCATGGTACCATCCCCACACACTGCTCCCTGGGCGCCATTGCCATGGCTTACCCCTGCTCACACATGTAATGGGTTAAATGCAGAGGTTATATTTTGTTGTGTGCACTGTGTACTGTGGTGTGCTGTGAGATCACAGTGACAAATGGGAATCACTTTTTCTTTCATATTACATGTTTTTACATTTAGATACTCAGTAAAAGGAACTGTGACATAAAGTGTTACTGAGTTTTTTTTTTCCTTACACGAAGGATAGGCACTTCATGTAGTTACACAGCATGGCCATGTTTAATGCCATCCTCTCCAGCTCAGGAGAATGAGCTCCTTGCTCCTTCTGGAGATTATCTGTCTATGGTGTTGACAGTATGCAGGCATGGGTCCTCGGGTCATTATACATGCACTCAGACAGCTAATGGGCACACATGTTGGTACTGGCAAGAAAGGGCAGGACAAATGAGTGCGTGTGCACCAGGGTCGACACAGCCTTGCCATTTCGAAGGCTTCCAGTTATCAGATGCCTGGGGCAAAGTCATCACTGCTCGGTGGGGAGGAGCTTCCGCAGCAATTCACAGAGAGGATTTGATGACTTTATGAGCGTCCACATTAGAGCATATATTTACTGTTGCACACTGGTTGGGAAGCACAGTGCTGGAGGATTTGGTAAAAAAAAAGAAGAAACCCCTAGATACAGTATCACCAGAGCTTACAAGTTAATCCACATTTTATTATCGCCGCACAGCTGGCAAGGGGTAGATTAAAAACAACATGTTTTTCTGCAGGTTCATGAATCAAGTATATTAAAGTGGGGAGATTAGTTTGCCTTTGCGATTATCTTGGTCCACATGATGCTGATTTAAATACAGCACTGAAGAAAGGTCCTGGCTGTGCTGTGTTGTGCTTTATCTTTTACAGAAAATCTTTCACTTTTCTCACCTCCTTTCCTTCTTCAGTGGGCGAGTTTTTCTCATTTTGGTTGGTGAATAAACCAAAACATTGGATGGAATGAAAACCACCAACCACGTTTTATACCTCTAATTTACATGGCAAAATCCATCATGTCCCCATCACTGCACTGATCTAAACCGAGGTCAACTTGATGGCGACGAGTAGAAAAACGATACACGACATTCTGTCTTTAATACCTGTGACCCGAAGGCTTGCTGTGGAACAATACATTGAAGGGGCCCCAGTGTTTGGGAATTTATATTGCAAACGGGCAGTCTGGCTGTTGGTCAGAGGGTGAGACGTCTGTAGAGCTGTTTGGTGTTTAAACAGTGACTGTGTAGTGGGCTTACAATAACACGAAATGCACTTTCATCCTTGTTATTGGTGCTGTAGGAGCTGGGCCAAGAAGATAACATTCCAGACCCAGCGCACGGGCCAGGGTGTCTGAATTGTGCCACTGCCACTCTTTGTCCTTCCATGAGAAGAAACTCCATGTTTGTTTTCTTTAAAAAGGACATCTTGTTAAATTATGGTTTCCCTTCAGCGCAGCATGAAAAAAATAAGTGGGGAAAATTTCTAGACAAGTTAAAGATTTGTCATTGTAGCGGGGAGAGCAAGGGACTTTAGGGTAAATTAGTGTTTGCATGTTTAGAGAGCATACTTCTCAATGAAAACCATTAATCAGGGATTTTGCTCTCCTTTATAATCCAAATCTCTCTCTCTTTCTCTCCCTCTCTCTCCCTCCTCAAACACTACTCTTTGGAAGTACAGTGTGTAAAAATCACCACACACATATTCTCTCTCTCTCTCTCTCTTTCTCTCTCTCTCGCTCTCTCTCTCTGTCTCTCCTTCCCTCCCTCCATCCCTCTTCACACACACACACACACACACACACACACACCATAATTTAATATTCATAACAACATAACCTTGAAGAATAAAATGCTGGACTCATTTAAATGCTAATTTGTTTGTTAACATAACATCAAGATTCCACACGGGACAGGTTACCGAACTAGCCTGTCACTTGATATGTATATTTTATTCTACTTTGTTATTTTTATTGCTATTTTGATTATGATAATGCAAAACACTAAATAAAACATTAATATAAACAGGAAAGGGCTTGAGGACCATCTTTTATGTATCCAGATACTTATTACCAGCAGGCAGATGGGTATATCATAGATTCACAGGAAATCATGTCACTGCTGGCTGTGATACCTCCGCACATCACTTAATTTGTTTGCTTTTGCTTGCCGCGCGTGTGTTTTGACCATTTTTTAATGGCCGGGCCATTTACTGTTTTATTGACTCTGCCGGGTTGTTGGAGGTAAGGCAACTGGATGGAGTCCTTCTCCGTTCGCCACACGGCGAAGGGATTAATGCGCCATTATGTAGCTTGAGCAAGGGGGGTCTGGCGGAGACTGTTGGTGGAGGTCTGCGTGGTGTGGATGCTGAGAGAGGCCACTCAGGAGGTACCTGTGATGTGTTGAAACTCGATCCCCCAGCGCTGTTGGTTTAGGTGTCGGCTTGTGGCGAATGACGGTGGTTTTGATACATTAGTGGTAAAGCTGATCAAAGGCAGCAGGCTGTGTTGTGTTGTGGTGTGTGTGTATGTTTTAGTGTGAGTGTGTGTGTGTACATGTCTGTGTGTGTGTGTATGTGTATTTCTAGACAGAGCTTGTTCGGTCAATCCAGAGTGTCTGGAATGCAGCGGTGACACAAAGCCCTCCAGTGTACTTCAATTGGGGGTTCTGGGTGGTGGGCAGAGTTGGGACGTTTTTGGTGGGCGACGTCTGACAGAGCGTAAACTTCTGCAGACCTTAAAAGCAATGATACGCTTGTTGTGAGGCAGGAATGTTAACAGGAAGTCCACTTTAGCGTCGAAGCAGAGCGGGAGAAGGAGGAGGAGGTCTGCTGTGGGGAACTGGCACTCCTCCATCTGTCTGGAGCTGTTATTGCATGTCCCGCGAAAGAAACAGAATCTGTTTATTTGCCTTGCGTTTCCCCTGTGGGGCTTAACGTGGGCAGGGGCGTTGCACTTACACTAACACGTGCTGTGATTATTATATCACTTAACAAAGCTCATCAAGCATACGTCACTCTCTCCCAGTGTGCGTTTGCCTGTATACTGACCAAAGCATGGAAAATGTTAAGGGCACGGTTCGCTGTCAGTGAAAGAGGATATGGTGACGTGTCTGGAGCGTGTGTGTTTGTGTGTGTTTGGGTCGTGCCAATCTGGGGGGAGTGTTTGAGTTTGAGCACCGGTATTTTAGGTGGTGCATGTGTGTGTGTGTGTGTATGTGTGGTGCCTGGGGCATGCGTGTGTGGTCCAACTTAAAAGCTTATTAGGCCCACCCTGAGACTCTCTCCTGTCTAGATTGGTTTTGTAACACATATGTACACACACACACACACACACACACACACACACACATACACCCTCTCACCCTCTCCCTCTCTTTCTCCTCCTCTCCATCTGCCTCTCTCTCTCCCCCTCTTTTTTCTCTCCTACACACACTCTTACCACTTCCTCTGAGTCTCTGTGTCTCTTTTTATATTTTCTTTAAAAAAAAAAAAAAAAAAAAAGGGTAGCCTAGCCTCACACTGAGGGACCTACAAGCCGCGATGGAAAAATACCCTGTCTGTGATGATCTATGGTGTAAGGGGTTTGGTGTAGTCTCTCCTCTCTCGCTCTGATTTGGGTCCTCTTCCAACTCCTCTCGCAATATGTCAGTGTCACAGATGATGCAGTAAAGCATATGTTGCCCATTGAACATCCCGCAGTGTGGCAGAGATGTTAGCATGTCAGAACAGGAGAGCATTATTATTATGTATAATTTTTCGACACTGCGAGGAAAAGCGGTTATTTTTTTCAATCAGGGCAGGCAGGCTCTGTTTTCTCTGGGCTCTTTGGTGTTGGTTTGAATGCTATGCCTGTAATAGTTGCCCTCAAAAGATTAATGAGTTTAGGCCACAAATTCCACTGTGGTGCTCCATGATTGTAGCCATTAGACGAGAACCCACAAATATCCAAGACTCAAAATATTTGGTTCTCGATCAGTCAGCCCTACCTCTGCACGTAAGCAGGTCGTTTTTGTTTGAACTGGTGTGTGTGTATGCATGTGTGCCTGTGTCCGTGTACTCTAGCTGGTCCTTTTATAAACGGAAGGCGTGTTTCGGCCCAAAAACCTCCTTCCAAACCATCCTGTGATAGAGCGGAACTTTGTATGCACAATCACGGCCCAGTGTAGAGGTTTCACGTGTGAGAAGCAGTCTGGCAGTCACGGCCACATAACGGAGCCTCACATCAAGTGCCCCAGGAATAAAGTACCTGCAGCTCCCTCCCTTAACCCCCTGCCCCCCAACCACACACACACACACACACACACACACACACACACACACATACAGCTCCCAGGTGTTTCCAATGAGGGCCCACAGAGTAATGGTAAGTGGCAGGGCTGAGGTTGGGTTCCCCGTCAGGTCCTGTCGCAAGGCGGTGGGCTGGCATTTTCGGGGAAGTGAGGTGTGGAGGAAGGGAAGGCGAGGCAGAGGAGGGCTGGGGTGGTGGTGGTGGGGGGCCGTGGTGGTGCTGGGTTGGGATCATGGCGGGGTGCTTGTTTTTACAGAGCTGGCGGAGTGAGAGGGGGAACCCACCCTGTGGCTGAGACAGAGAGGCGATTGTGAAGCTGGCCGCTGGTGCACGAGGCAGTTTTGATCCGACGCCCTGTGGTAGAGCAGCCACTGCCCCTCTGCCTTTAGATCCTCTCCTTCCCTTCCTCACAGCTCTCTCTGTCTCCTTCTCTCCTCCTCTCTTCTCTTCCCTTACATCTCTATCTCCTTCTCTCTTCTCTTCCCTCACAACTCTCTCTCTCCTCCTCTCTTTCCTTCTCTAACAGTTCTCTCTCCTCTCTTTCCTTCTCTCACAGTTCTCTCTCCTCTCTTCTCTTCCCTCATAGATCTCTCTCCTTCTCTCTTCCTTTCCCTCACAACTCTCTTCTCTTCTTCACAACTCTCTCTCTCCTTCTCTCTTCCCTTCCCTCACAGCTCTCTCCCTCTCCTCTCTTTCCTTCTCACACAGTTCTCTCTCTTCTCTTCCCTTACAGCTCTCTCTCCTTCTATTTTCCCTTCCTTTACAACTCTCTCTCCTCCTCTCTTTCCTTCTCTCACAGCTCTTTCTCCTTCTCTCCTTCTCTCTTCCCTTCCCTCACAACTCTCTTTTCTTCTCTCTTCCCTTCCCTTACAGCTCTCTCTCTCCTTCTCTCTTTCTCCTCCAGCCTTGATTGTAAAGCCCTTGCTTGAGTACAGCCATTCAGACATTTGGCTAAGTTATTTAAAGCATGTAACAAGCACCACCTGATCACCTCAACATGAACAGTATGTCTTACATAAAACATCTGTGTTACATAGAAGGTCTTTTGTTGTTGTTGGTTTTGACTTCACAGGTTCATACTCCTCCCCTCAGTTCAGAGAATTTGCCCTGATGTGTGTATTCCAAGTACAACCTTGCAGTCCATGGTAATGTACTAAGGGAGCTCTACATTAGCCAATGCTTAAATTAGTGTGCATATTGAAAGTTTGTGAAAATCTACAGTGCAGTGTAGTCTGAAGCCTCGCAAGTTCAACTATTCGAGGCTGCCGGAGACTGGGCCACACAGGATCGCCACTTTAACCCCCCCCCATCTCTAAACTCAGGACGGCCACCAGGGGACCCGTAGAGTACATTACGAGGTTAAGGCCTCGTTTTGTCCGTGGCATAGCAGAGCACCGCGTTAAAGCAACAGATTTTCCTCCTGACCCCATAATGGTGCCTGCTCCCTCGACGGACCCCTGATGCCTCGAGGTGTCCGCCCCTTCCACACTCTTTCTCCGCAAGGTGTCAGAACCAACTAGGCTTGTTTTCCTCACGGTTTAAAACATTTATTGAGCTGTGCCACTGCTGGGGATGGCAAGCCTTAAGTGCTTTTTCTTCAGCAGAGGAGAGAGGGGAGATTGCTACTGTGATTAAAGACACCCCAAACACACACAATTTCAAAGAACGTATGTGTGTATGTGTGTGAGCCAGGATATATGTTTCTGTGTGTGTGTGTGTGTGTGTGTGGGTTTGAGTATAGCGAGCGTGCCAAAGGCTGGTAGTCATCATACACTCATTAGTTTTTAAATACTTTTTTTTATTGAAAAGCCATAGTTTTTGCCCATGCTAATATTGCATTTTCCTTTTCCGTGCTTGAAGCTGGACTCCAGCCTGTGGCGCATACAGCCTGTGTGCTTTCAGTCAAGTCATGTAAATATATTATCACAGTCATGATATGGTTTCTCTGGAAATAACTTCTCTCAGTTTGTGGTCTACAATCTGATTGTAGTGTAACTGAAAATATCAGAAACAGATTGGAATACCACATCAGGGTACATGAAAAGAATACACTTTGTAATCAGTTTAAATAATCTGTGACATTTTTCCAAAGACTGCATGCAGACTTTCCAACATGTAAAGCCTCTTTCCCTTTCACAAGACATGAATTTGGGTTAAATGGGGAAAGGATATTTTTTTTATTTTGTTGTTCCATTTGCCATTCAACAGAACTACTTAAACTTAATCCATAAGTGTGATTCTTTTGACAGTTCTCCTTATAATACTTGTTTCTGTGAGAACCTAACAAGTTTCCAACAAGTTAACAAGATTCCGTCCAATTTAAATGCAGTTGACTTTGGTCACCTCAATAATTTTATTAAGTGGCTATTAGTGAGATTATGATATACATTACATGACTATTTTCCATGTGTAGTATGGGTACACGTTTTTATTCCATCCTCAGGCTTTCAAAAAAGATCACAATATACCTTTTAACATATGACCTCTCGTCTGTGTGCATCATCTGGCACAAACCAATTATCGTATCTGATGTCAATGACAACGTTTGACAATATGGCAAAACATTTACTTTAGGTTTACTAGGTTGTCTTCAATTTGTTAGATTAGTCATATCAATGTGCCGAACAAGCAGTAATGCAAACATAGTGGTGTATGTTCTAAAGCTAGATTCACAAAATTCGACTTTGAATGAGGTTGAACACAGTTTTATAATTGTAATTCAAATTCATATTGTATCTTAAGTCAGAATGTATTAACAGAATACTGGGCTTTCAGTTTGGTCGGGTAGTTGGGTACTTGCATGTATTGGGCAGAGAACATTTAAGGGCCACCACTGCATTTTCACTGAAGGCCACATGCATTGGGTTGATGAATGCCAACCGCTGGGGGTTGAGGACGGGATCGTTCATTGCTAAGATAAACCTAAAGACTTAAACCAGAATACATTATTAACTGGGCTACTGTATACATTCTGGAGTAGGTGAAATGCCCTATGAATGAAGCACACAGAATGCATGGACTGTGCAGCTGCAGCTATTCAGAAATGAACTTCGTTGTGTTGTTTCACCTGCTGCTCCCACGGCTCGTCACGCAGCAGATGCATTTTTATAAAGCAGCTTCTGGGACAGCAACTTGTTCATAATGTGTATGTACGGTGCAGCTGTTAAAACTCTGTACTGTAGCACTGGGACACTGGCCTCAGAACAGTACTCTCTGATTAATACTCAAGCGCCTGGTGTTTGTCAAGGGCTGACAACTTTAGCTTTTTCACCAGAATATATGGCGGTGGTATCTATGGCTGACTCTGGCTCAAGTTTCGACAGGAGAGAGTAGCTTGCAGTAGTCCAGAAAATAAAAGTAAATGACTGAATTGCAGGTATTATTGACATATTGTAATACATGTTAGTTTTAAGTTAAATGCATGTTAAGTTATAGGAAAGAAAGGGTTTTTGACCTTTTGTGCACCGTTATAAACAACATCTCACTTAGCTGTAATGTTTTGAGTCATCATAGTTAATGGGATTATATGGCTTGGGTGTAGTGTTTGCATTTATAGAGGATTTTATGTGAAATTATCGAAATTTGATTTAACACATCTCTACACTCAGAGCACTTAGGCATCCCACATAAGTACTGACACTTTTGAGGAAAAGGCTGTAATGGTTTTGAGTACACATATTGGTAACGACACTTCTGTAGCTAACAATAAAATCAATTTACATATGATTGTACTTTTATTTATTTATTTGCTTGCCCAGGAGTTTTTATTTAATCAAGGATTCTGCCTGCTCAGACCACTTAGCCTGACGGTGGAGAGCGAATCAGAGGACTTGCTTCATGGGAGTCGTTCGACAAATGAGATTTAAACTGATCTCGCGTTAACTGTGTCGGCTGCGGAGTTAAACGCCAAACTGCCTCTGACAGCAGGACGTTACTCTCCACACCAATTCCCTTTGGTTTCCACTTGCCCTCATAAACATCCCCGTTCTCTCTTGAGCCTAATTATCTCACATGACCGTGGCCATTTCCCCTTTCCCCTGCACATAATAGAAACTGTTTTTTAATAAGCAGGCATCATAAAATGTCATGCTGACTTAACACACACGAGGAGCAGGAGGAATAACAACAAGGGGGAAGGGTAATGACTGCAAAGCAAAGGATGTTTAGGACAAGGAGAGGAGCATTCTTTTTTATTATTAAGAACCAGCATGAATACGTTGGCTACTGTACTTGAAATTTCAGCAGTTAGTGAGTTCCATATTTAATTTCTGACAGAAGAGTACATTTTCATCTGTTTAAACATAATGGGAGTGTGATTTGAATACACATACAGATCTTTGACTGTTTCAAAGCTTTTGGAAACCGTACTTCCTCTTCGGTTTTAAGCGTCTGACAGGAGAGGGAAGGGAAAAGAGCATGCAGATTGACCTGTGATGGGTTTATAGACAGCAAGGCTTTAATAGTCTGTCATCACTTGAGGCATTGTGCCATTTTCCAGCATGTAGTAAGTGCCTTGCTGGGCAAAAGTACTGACAAAACAAGTATTTCCAAGAGTTCCATAAAACAGTACATTACAAAGCTCTCAGTAGCAACATTGAAGACCCCTGTGATTTCTAAAATCTTAACAAGTCTCGCACACATCCCACGGGGCCAACCAGCTGAACTTCTTTTCTTCCCTCTCCATTTGCCTTTGCGTACTCCATTTTTTGAAGACCAGCAACGGTCAAAGTGTTAAAGCAAGCTGCCCATGTAAAAATGAAGCCTGAGCCACCCCAACCCCACCCCCACCCCCACCCCAGTCCCATTTGGCTTGTTCTGCTTCACCCACGTTGGCGTGCCTTCATTAGTTTCCATGAGGCCTGTCCTTGATGGTGGGTTGTGTTCATCGCTGGGCTTGTTTTATGTGAGCATGACTCATTTGATGGCATTGCATATTCATGGCCGGGGATCCATTGTGCATGAGAACTTATAATTACTCCTGCACAGGAAGCTGCTTACAATTTGGAAGCTAGATGAGGTGAATAATGTTGCGCAGGGCCCAAGATGCAGTTACCTGCATAAAAAAAAGAAGTACAACCTACTTACACTTCATATTTCACGTAAGTTTACTGGTTGTGATGGCAGTATCTGTCAGTGTAAAATGGAGCCTGAGGGGCTCTGTTGGTCTTTCATCAATAAATGCTCCCCGAGCTTCTGTCATAATCCACAGCACACACTTGGTGTCTGCCTCCTCCAATGAGCATTCACACCCAAGATCCTCTCACTTCTCGTGCACTTGCAATTTTACTGGCACTTAATGCTCCTCGGGGATCAGTCATGTTTATTGGAGGCCGGGCCATGTGCCTTTTGGGTGGTGATCCAGCACGCGGGAGAGATGGGACGCATGCTGCGTGTCAGGTGTGATTCACGGCCATCCCGCTGCTACGGCACAAGGTGGGAAACTTTGAGAGCTCGCACACACAAGCTGCGGTCCGGATCAGGAAAAAAAGGACCTTTGGGAGAAGTAACATATAATTGAGCACAGTAAATTTGGTATGAAGCCTCCTTTTAAGGGGGGCTATTAAGCACAGACTGAAAAACAGCAGTTTCTACCAACCAAACGTAGCTTGAGTTAACACGGTTAAAGCGTGAGGTGTTTTATGGAACTTTGATTGTTTTTTAATACACCCAAGCTTTAAAAATAAATCTGTATGCACAGTAGTAAGTATCAATTCAAGTGTTAATGAGAGCAAAACCTTTTCTGTCACCTTATGGCTGTCAGTCTTTAAAAACAGATTTCTAAAACTACATACAGTATACTTGAAAATCTTGCTTTTCTTATTGTAGTGATACTACGCTCTCCATATAGGCTCCACGACGCTTTCCAAAGATCCAATAATGCAAATGTGGCTTGGTATTGCATAAGCTGTGGATCTCTCTTACCCATCATTAGGGGACCGGACTGCTTCCAGGTCCATGACCCTGCTTCCCAGTCAGGGTTGGTGGTCCTGAGCGTCTGAACCCTGTCCATCATGTCAGTGGATCAGGTCTGGTGGGAACTGTAGTTCATTAGAGCACATTTTCATGTGCATAAGTCTGTGTATATGTCTGGCTTAGTGAGTCTCTATGTCTGTCTGTCTCTGTCTCTGTCTCTCTCTCTCTCTCTCTCTCTCTCTCTCTCTCTCTCTCTCTCACACACACACACACACACACACTGTCTAAGTGTGTGAATGTGTCTTTTTGGTGCATATGTGCTGTTGGAATAACACTGGCGGTAATGTTAAGTGACAGTTAAAATTATGGTTTCTCTCTCGCCCTCTCTCTCCCTGTGCTTCGTGGAGTCCCTCACCATTGCCAACATGGTTATAATGTCGCAGGACATTATTTTTGGCCGCCAGCAGTTCCAGTCCTCCCTACTGAGCCCCATAACCACTCATGGTGGTTGACAGTCCTTGCCAAGGCAAATAAGAATTGCCTTGTGTAGCTGTTAATGGTAAATAGTAATTGAACCATGGCACTGAGCAATTTCGAGGGAGCCATGCGAAATTGGAAAATTTATATTTAATCTTTTAATAGTCCAGTGATGTAGGTGGAGTGTAACTCCTGAGTACAATGAACAAAGAGTAATATGGTGGTGTGATCTTGATCACTACGTGAGAACCCCTTCTTTGTGTTGCGGTAACCTTGAAAACATAACAGAAGGCCTGCGCCACATTTTATCACCAGAACTTTGCTTTGTATCGTAATAGCTGCCATGACTTGTCACTCACTATTATATAGGACTTTGACACAAATTCTTGAGGACATTACTTCTCACGTTATCAGATGTTGCAAGACCGACCCCTTTTTTCATAAACTGTGATTACATTTTTTTTTTTATATTCTCTTTTTTCCCCTGAGCCAAGCTCGCTGCAAAACAGGTGTGATTTCATTTCTCTGTCATGGGTGCTAAGTAACACAGTGCAACAACACAAAGAAAATGGGGCACATAAACAAAAGCAGCTCTCTGCATTCTGTTCCTCTGTACCTTACATGTGCGAACTTTTAGCACTTAGCCATGTGTGCAGAAAGTGTTCTACCTTCTCAGACATGTACTGTAGTCCAGGGCATTAATCCTGTTAGACTCAGTTTTGTAGTTTATTGTCCAAAAGGATTAGTTTTGGGGTGGAATGATAAGACAAGGCCAAAGTTGTGAATGGAGTTTTTGTGCCCTTTGCTGATACTTTGGCCACATTTGTTATCATTAGAATAGTGTGTTGTATAATAATACCTTTTCACACATGCTGCACAGGTTTTACTTGAGCCAACACTGTGTGTTGGGTTTTACCGTAATATGTCTGGAGGACAGCTGGACGTTATTTGACATGGGGTTTTGTTCTGTTTGTTTTCAGGACTTCTTCAAAAGGGCATGCTTGAGGTGAACGACAATTTGATAACTCTATTTGATATTATGGTATTAGCCAAGGGATTAAATCTCAGACTGGATTCAGTGTGGCGAAGTATGGAATGTTCCAGAAGGCGTTTCACACGTCCCAGGTTAAATCCAGCTTCCTGGTACTCTGAATCAAGCCCCACATACTCACCTTCCCACACTTTGGACCTTGAAGGGATGTTGTGACAGATTCTCTATCAGTCTTGGCTGCGTGTTACATCTGATTGAACCGCAGTCAAAGCAAACTAGTTTCCAGGGATGTAACTACATTCCATACTTGTCACGCATTGTTGGGTGTTAATTGAAAGTGTGAGATTACAATAAGGCGGTTGAAATTTACTTCGAAAAGAAACAATGAAAAACGTTGTATGTATCAGCAGTACGTTTTCATGTGTATAACTGTTTACATAAAAAATACACACACTTTCCCAACCAATCCTGTTTTTTTATAGATTTTAATCTGTGGTCATAATTTACTATAATGTAGGCACAAAATCTGAGAGAATCCCCCCCAAACGTCAGCATGATATAAGATAAAGATGTAACATATGGAAATAAAAAACAGGAAAGTTTTTTATTTGAAGAATCATATATTCAGAGGATCTCCGTGTCTCCTCACTGTGTTCAGATGCAAAACAGCTTGTTATTTTTGGATGGGCCCCTTAAATGCATTTTGCCTGGTATATCTGAATAGGCTCTGCTGCGGCCTTCCTCAGTTATGATATGTTTAAACATTTCTGTAGTGTTTATGGTGTGTGAAATGCACTCTTGGAAAAAGTCCAGTTTGCTAAGGCGGGGAGCAGGTTTTAATTTAATTCCAACACATTTCAGAGGCTTCTCAAAAAGCCAGCCTCAAATGTGATGTGAAAGCCAGATGCTGTGTCGAACGTAAGCAGTGTTGGTTTCAGTTACAGGCGAGCGTAGATAGACTGCGGTCCAACGGGTTTGGTTATTGCTCAAGTCAAACACAATCAAAGCTACCTTAAACAAAATGCACACAGGACTCTAATTAAATGCTGAATCGCTGAATGTTATGGATGTTGTGATAATTATCCACAGTTATGTGGCTCATTCACTCATGTTGTGTGCTGCCTGGAACCTGAAACAACACTTCATGCCAGTGCACTGGCACACAGTGTTGCTTATTTTAATCCAAAATGGCTGATTGTTTTTTTCGAAACCACCAGATGTTTTACTTCATGTGTATATATATATATATATATATATATATATATATATATTTCATTAGCGGCTGGCAAAAATATGGCCCTTATACAGTGATGTTTATTTAGCCACCAAGTCTTGCACTGTATGTCAGAGACTACCTTACATTTTTAAATACAATTTTTTGGTTATACTTTATTTTACTGTTACATCAATGAAGTACAGTGCAATAAAGTGTGTGACAATATGTAACATTATGTACTTGCAATGTATCATTGGGTTCGAGTTAGGGTTAGTGTGAGGTATACGCAGTGTAAGCACATAACATTACGTTGTTGTAATATGTTATGTTATGTTGTTACATGTAGATACACTAAAAAGAAATCGTAAAATAAAGTGTTGCCTTTTTGTAGATGTTTCCACTCCTGTGACCTTGGCGTTGAACAAGGCCCCTAGGTCAAGGTTACCCAGGGCTTGATGTGAACCTGTCCAGCAGAGCACAGCTTTGACGGTGTGATTTGCCAATGCGATAGATTGGCCTTGCAGAGGACATTGATTCTCTTGCATGAGAAAGTACCTTTTGCCTTCTCACATTGCAAGGGTCAGTCAATCAATCAATTCATCGGCTACCCAGGTAAACTCCCACAGCTCTTTGCCAATGCCTCTGTCTGGGTCTTTGCTCTTGAGGCACATCTCATGTTATCTGGCACGCTCGCACATACACAGCCACTGCTTAATATTTACCATGATCATGGCATAAACAACTATAATATGAAAACTCAGACTACACAATGGCCGTATAATTATTTGATTTTATTATAATTATCATTACACCGACAGCCAATGAAGAGATGTTTAATGAGGAAGACGGCATGTAATTCATCACTAAAATGTGCAGTTGCTATGAGAAGCTGAATTTTTTTTTTATGGCTGTCAATGTGTTTTGTTATGAATCGCGAACGCAAACGTGAACCCAATTATCAGAGGTGCCATAACTACATCTGTGTAAATATGTCCTTGTTGCAATTTGGCCTCTTGGAACAGAGAGGGGTTGTACAATTTACAGTGGGAGCCTCCAAAATAAATGTTAGTGCTCAATGAAGCCTTTGCTTAGCTTTATGACACTATGGTGAATTGGCAAAAACGACATTACTCGGGCGTTATTAGCATTTGCTCATTGTAGTTATTATTAACAACAAATGGGATTTGAAAGTTCTGCTAGCTGGGTCTTTATTAGTGTAACCCCCTACTCCCCAGTGCCCTCAAAATTACTGCAAGACGTTCTTGTTTTGCCTCGGGGCCTTTTTGCCGTTCCTCGAGCGATCTGTTGAAATGTTTTCTTCGAACATCTTTAGAAATCCAGGGTATCTTGTTTGGGGATGGCAGGAGAGTGTCTCTCCCCGTGTAAAATGTGAGTTGATGTGTGGTGTGGATGCAGTAGACTGAATTAATCGGGTCCTGTTACTGAGGATCAGCAAGTTTGGGTGCAGTTCTCATGCTGCTTCTCCATATGGCTGCACAGGAGTTGCCCGTTTTGATTAATGCTTTCCATACAGTTGTATACACGGGGTGATGTTCATTTGAGGCGCCAGACATGCCGCCCATCCTGTGCTGTTCTTAACTGTGGATGGGCATTTAGATCTAGATTTTGTGCGCATTTCCGTTTGGTTGAAGTGCATCATTATACCACACACATTTCAACGTTGCAAGTGTGTTTATGCATGTGGTTGTGTGTGGTTACATGCTAGAAAAACCATTACATGTAGTCCATAAACATACCTCAGTGCCTTCATAAATGTTAAGATTTCCCAAGGGACTGAAGCACAAAAATGTCCGTATTAGCCAGTGCCTATGCCATTAAAGAATCATCTAAAACAACCTTGATCGTTTGATTAAATTGAGCTTGCACACCTCCATAATTTTTGGAAAAAAAAAACAATTTTGCCCTCATTATTTTTCATATTTATCATATTTTTACATTAAGTTGCCCAAAAGCACAACGCTGGAGCTGGAGGCTACAAATTTCCCCCCTGTCTTATTGCCCTCTGTGGGCCACTAGTTATGGAGAGTATGCCGGTGTGGTCAGCACTCTTCCAGATCACTTTGAATTGCAAATATCCATAGTAACTCGAAAGTAATGCAGAGTTCCGCGTCACCCCGTGTCATTTTTCTGCATTTGGGGTGCACAAGGGCAGTTTTGAAGAGGATGAGACCTGATTGTTTTTCTTTTAGGTTTTATACCCTTGCTTATTGCAGGCCGAGGAGTGGAGAGAGACCAGGGATGACTGAGTACACACAATCAAGAAAGGAAGGGATATACCAAACCAACAGATCTTCTTCAAAATTAAAGTTGCAAAACGCTTCCATTGTTCTAATAATGATTGTATCCATCCCAACTTTGTTAGTACATCTGAATTAAAAACTTAAAGTGCGTTTTCAATACCAAGATGAAACCTTAAAAGCACAAGGGTAGAACTTGATTATGAAGCTTGAATGCATGACCACAGATACTGGATGAAGCCTTACGTATTTCATGTAGTGTGCTAAATTGTTTGAGAAAAGCTTAGGCAAACCTTCCTCTTATTGTAACAATCAGCATTTTTTTTTTTTGCTTCTCTGCACGGATCATTCGTTTGCAAATTAGGTTGTTTCGTGATGTAGACTTTGTGGTAATTTCATGCTTTGACGCATTTGTACCTATAACCTAATGAGGAAAATCTGTGTTATTCTCGCATAGGCTATTAGGAGCTCCATTTCCAGGAGTTTCATTTCCTGTTTGAGAGTAGATTTTTTTCAGGGATTGGAAAATGACCATGAAACACTGTCTGCTACAGTTGACCACTCAGGAAATGCCTTTGGAGCAATAACACCAACATACCACATGAAAACAACCATTTTCTGAGATTAAATTATTAGGAATAATGATGCTAGTAGATGTGTTTTCCTGATGTCATCTTGGTATCATGCAGGTAGACTGTATCATCTCATCTCATTTAAGGGTCAGAGTCATTTATTTCTTTCCAATTTGTAGCATGTCTGGCACCATTAAAATGCAATTGCAAGAAAAAAAGACTAGAAAGAAAAACGAAAATAACAAAATAGCTTTTTTAGGGAAAGAACCGTGTAGTTATGGCTTTGAATATTTAACATCACAGACTAAGATGGAAATAACTAATAGATGTATAAAAAAACAACAAAATTTTAAACAGAATCTTCAAAAATAACTTCTCTCCTCTTTTATGCTAATGGTCTGGGGGGTGTTTAAGCTTTATAAAGACGACAAATTTACATCGCCGCTGTCCTCACCTCATACCCATTTCCCTACAGAGTTCATTAGAGCAACTGCTAGTCATCTCCCTTCAGGTTCATTGAGATGACCCTCAGCCCAGTAAGGCCTCTCCTCCTTTCACCATGCACACCTCTCAGATTCCCGCCACAGACAAACGAGATTAGGCGGCGTGGATTAGAATGCCAGCAAACAATGAAACACATGCTTCTCCTCACACACACACACACAGGCCCCGCTGCTTCGACATGGCCCCTCCACCACTTTTCAGGCACACTGACCTTTTCACGGTTCAGCAGGAGGCAGATGGATTACATGGGCTCATCCGCTCACAGTGTTCTTCTGGGTGATGTCATTTAAATGTTCCTGTAAGGATGCTCTCTCCCTAAGGCTAAGGGTGGCAGGTGCCCCGGGCTAAACGCATGGTAAGCGCGTGACACAGCACCATGTTAATGCAGTGGAGTGGGCCAATAAACAAGCTTGTGTGTGTGTCACATGGCGACGGGGGTCACAGATGCAGGGTTGGGGTGTTGGGTGTGTGTGTGTGTGTGAGGGGCTGGGGGGTTCGAGAGAATTCACTTTGAGTGGGATTTTTGCATTTGTGTTTTTCCACATGAATGATTTATGAGGCCCCTCCTCGGTCTCATAAAGACAGGTCATCATCGTTTGTGGCCCCAGACCGCAGCTCTGATTTAAAAGAGGTCAAATGGGCTACCTTAAAAATCCATGAAAACACATTATTACTGCGACGCCCCTCGCGGAGAGATTTCAAACATGAGTTATTAGACTGACAAATGAAGATATCACCCTTACAGACATAGATACCTTCAGCTCTCTCCACCCCTCTCTCTTTATTCTCTTCTCCCAATCTCTCTCTATCAGCAGACCAGTAAAATGCATGAACCTTAATTAGTGGTCTTACTAAGAGGGTTTTTTTCTGTGAGGAAGGGTAATGGCGGAGTAATGAGAGCATAGAGGGGTCAACGTTTTGGTCCTCAGCGTTTGGCAGTTTGATTAATTCATTTCTCCTTCCATCTCATCGCCCCGAGCCCCCTTTGTCTCTCTGGCTAAGGTTTTCTTTTTTTTTTTTTTAATTCATCTCGCTCTTTTTTAAACCAATGTTTCATCTCCTGTTCAATGCAACCTGCCCTGTCTTTGTGTCTTTTTTTTAAAAGCATGAAGTTTAACACAGTGGTCTGTTCTGGATGGCTCACTTTCAGGCCACTCACCCCAGGTTTCTTTGTCCTTCCAAGTACAATGTCGCACTATAATTTAACGCCTCTCAGATGATAATTTACCTCATAGTAGAATATAGTGAAGATGGTGACAAAACAGAAAGAAATTGGTGACAGACAAAAAGATGTGAAACAGAGAATGTATTGCTGTTCGACGCTAAAAGACTAATCTATATCTGGTTTTAGCTTTTAGTGTCATACATTAATGACATAGGCATTGTGTTTTTAGGTTTCCTGTAAAAGTGCCTTATTTAGTTTCCTGTTTTCTTGGTAGGCTATTGGAAATTCAGTCCTTCAGTTTTTGAACTGAAGAGTTCATTCGATATATGTATTCTATAACATAAAATGTCAATCAAGTATATTATTTTTGCACAGTCTATATGCATGAATGATTCACTGGAATAAGCAGTGCTTGCCAGCAAGGGTTTTCCATGGAATAATGCAGTTTATTGGATAAGAGGCTTAATCCTGTTATAATTAAATAGAGAGGAAAAAGAAGTGTGACCACTCACAGTTTTGAATGTGTAATCAGGGTGTTACGCACTTACATTAGCTAAATGACAGTGAGACGAGGTTACCTTGCAAGGGTCTTTCAATTCACCTTTTAATGGAGCAACTGACATAAGTCCGAGGGAGATCTGCTTTCCCATCTTGTTTTACCAAGACTGACTTTATGCAATTTTATGCAAAAATTAGGTCATTATTGAACCTTGTGGTTGGATTTTAACTGTCTTTCTCTTAACCACATGGACAGAACAGCTGCATGGCCTAACACATACTGTTTGTTTGTGCAAATTAGCATGCCTGCCTGTTAATTCAGTGCAGTGTGTGTAGTCTCCTCTAAGCTAAATAAAGCAAGGGTAACAAGAATCAGGCATGGATCAGTGGAATAGAGACCTACAGAGGGACCTGTCTCCGCTATTAGTCCCCTCTGCCTCTTCCTCCCCTCTCATTTGGGTATGTGCATGGCTGTTTAAGAGCCACCGCCTGTGGCCCTCCTGCAAACCATCCCAATGAGGTCACTCATAAATCACTCTAATTGGGTGGGGATCGCACCTAAGCCGCATCACCAATTGCAGACTGTTGAGAAGAGAGCTCACAAACAATCCTCTGAGCTCCACCTGAACTGCGAGTGAACTACACAGTGTGCCCCTTATCATTGGCTTGGACAGGGTATCAGCGCTAAGAGAGAATCAAAGGGTGGAGAGAAAGAATAGATATATTAACCAATTTGGTAGTATAGACTGCATTACTGGACAGGATTGCATCCTTCCAGTTTGGGGGATGTCTTGCCATAATGTGTATGTAAATCATTTGTTAGTGACAGAGTGGTTTGAAAGAAAGGGGTGGTGTGAATGCAATCCATATATTATTGTGAACCAATTACCATGACACACGCACACACAAAGAGCGAGACTTGGATGTATGTATACCTGTATTTTTGTACACAAATACACAAAAGTGATATGTGATATGATGGCATGATCCCTGCCTTTAAACTGTAAAGGACAGAACAGGACTGATGTTCTTCTTTTACTGAAGTCTGTGAGATACAGTTGAAAAAGCATCAACCTCTGTTTTCCTTGTTCCTATTCTAACCTTAGACTTTTATGTCCCCAAAGTCCTGCGTCTGTTCGCTGTAGCACCAATGTGAGGGACATGGAGAGGAAAAATTACCTGTAAGGACACATTTCCGCTCCCTTTACCTCTCTCTTACTCCAGACGGAGAGAGAGAGACAGAGAGGAGAGAGAGAGGAGAGAAGAGAGAGAGAGATTTATCACCTATTGATATCCACTCTGAGAGGAGAGAGGGCCCCAAAGACGCTCCTCGGTACATTGTTGACTCATGAGATACATGGCGCTTCATGAATCATTCCTTAAAAAGGAGAATCTCACCTCCACATTTTACAGCCATGCTACCTCCCCACTGTCAACTAGATTAAGTGCTGGACATAGCCAAATAAAGAAACAAATGTTTACAAAAGAAGGAGAGGGGGGGGGGGCAGAAATGTGGTAAGACTACGTACAGAGGGATGGCTTTTCTGCCTTCTTTTTTGGCTTTTTTGAACATTTTTCTCTTTGAAGTTGGAGGAGCGTAAGAGTACAAAGCGTGCGACTGGTACTTTAGCGAAAGCGGTTACCATTGTGTCGTCTTGTATCTTGCTCACTCAGCAGTTAATGCAATGTAAAACTGGGAGGACTCCGCTGCTTCTCTATGCCCTTGAACAGCTTCTCTTAATGACTTTGGTTACTGCCGTCCTCTTTCTTTCCCTCTTTTCACCCTCCCTCCCTTCGTCACTTTATCATTCTTTCTTTCTTTCTTTCTTCCTTTCTTTCTTTCTCCCTCTCTCTCTCCCTCTCTCCTCTCTCCTCTCTCTCTCTCTCTCTCTCTCTCTCTCTCTTTCTGTCTCTGTCCCTCATGCTCTCATCATCTTTTCTGAGTGGATGAAGAGCCAGCCATCTGTCTAATTGTTCACCTCTACCACCTTGGAGCTTCCTACATGCATTGTTCTTCTCTTTTCCCTCTTTCCAGATAATAAATTTTATTTCATGCACCAGGTTTTAATATGTATGAAGAAAATGAATGACTGTGGTGATTTCTATCTTTTCTGACATCCTTCAGTTTTACTCATCTTTTTTCAAATCTTTTTAAGCATAATTTGTGTCGTAAGGCTAAAAATGAACTTGTGAAGGGGCTATTTGATTAAATCCAAGCCAAGTGACAAGTAAAGTCAAGCTGCCCTTCAAAATGTAACCACATCCTCTCAACTGACTGGTTGCTCTCCTTAGATTTCTTGCTTTAACCATCCACTTGAGGTCACAGCTATAGGAAAACTGATTTGGGGTTCACTGAAGAACTAGAAAAAGAACAAATATGTACATACCCTGGGGTGCACCAGGCCATCTCCCTTTTAACAAGTGGGTGAATGGTAAATCCTGCAGACACCCCTATCAGGGGAGTCTTTGGCAGGGCGACTACTCTCGTCATAAAAATAAACCTGTCGAAGCAGCTCCTCGGTCACATTCATCAAACAATCCAAGCAAAAGGCTTTCTGCGCTTGTGCCTCTACAGTATTTGCCAAACCTACTCTTTGCATTCGTACCACAGCTGCATGCCGTTTCAGAATATGTACTGTGTGCCACTGTGTGTCCCTAGCTTTAAGTCATACATATGTTTTTGTGTATGTGTGTGTGTGTGTGCGCGCAACTGGTGTGCGTGTGTGTCCGTGTCCAGGTGTAATATCTTGCAAAGATAAAGAAGCACTGAAGCCCAACATGGTGTTAGGGAATGGGAAATAAATGGGAATGGTGCATGTTCTCCATTCAGGGATGCACCAGATCAAGTGTCCATGAATCCACCAGGTGCCTCACTTTCCGGGTTAAGATCAAATCCTCCCCCATTTTTCCCCTCGTTCCCTGAGATATGGGTTCCACACCCCATTTATCATGAGCTATGCTTCCCTCTGCTTCACGGCGCAGTAATGCCAAGTGACATGGCCTCTGGTGCATATACATCTTATGGAGATGAGCCCCCTGTACCTTTTTTCTCTTTACAAATGATTATATGATTTAACACTGGGAATGTGTGTGTCTCTCTCTTTCTCCCTCTTCCTGCTTCTCTGTGTGTCTCTCTCCCTCCCTTCCTCCCTCTTTCCCTCTTTCCCTCTCTCTCTTTCCCTCTCTTTCATTCTTCCTACAGCCTGGTGGGAAACATCCAGAAGGGTTGATGGTGGCACTTTGGCTGAGTGCAATAATGAGCCAGTGACAGGTCGAGGCGAGCATCCATTCCTCACTGCGCCTGCCCTGGCCTCCGCACAGTTCATCATCCGTGCTAATGGTGAGCGCGGCCCGGCTTCTCACTGCCTGACAGAGAGCTCGCACAGAAGAGGCAGATAAGTAGATGTTTTATTCCCCATTTAGCAGGGCGCTGAACAAGTGGTGGCGTACTGTCATACACAATCTCTGAGAGCGAGTCGGGCACTGACACTATGTTCTCTCATGTTTTATTCCTGTCTGACTCGCCAGCCCCCTGTCTAAGAGACTGCAGTCTCAACAGCACCAGAAAGAGACCTCTTGAAACGCTGCACCCAAAATATTCACCCAGCCACAATGCTCAGCCCACTGTCATAAACATGAAAATACACACTAAGTTGTGCATTTTCCAGGAATATGTGTCCTCACAGATGGTTCTGGGCAAACCCATCTCAAGATGCAGTATCTGATGAGAATGCAGTCCTAATGCAAACGATCCCATAGAGATTATGCAGTCTGTTTGCATGCAGGGTAAACAGGTCAGATTAATAGAGTTGTAGTACTCAATCAGAGAATTAACATAATAATAATGTTAAAACCTAATTTTTTTAAATTCCATCGACTACTTTTTAGTGTGAATAGTAGATTATAAAACAGCATCTTTCTTTGGTGTCAGATAGCAAAGCAGGTGTGTGGATGGTTCTGTTTTTCTACATCACAGGCGTGTTGCAATGACTAGCAGTTATGAAATGTCTTAACCCCAGATGAGACAACTTTGGAATTGAAAATACAGCTATTGGTGTTTTGCATTATTGCATTATTGGAGGGAGAAGTGTGTGTGAGTAATTTAATAGTAGAACGGTGTAATTAGCTGCGCAGGATTTAAATTTCTTTCCCTTTTGTTTCAAAAACAAATATTAAAAATCAGCTGTAGTGACTGGCCCCTGGGATATCTGGGCTACTTTCTCAGTGATGCATTCACCGAAATTGCCTCTAATTTCTTATCCTTTGTTTTCCACAATCAATTGTCTCTTAGCAACTAGAGCGATTTGGTAATCCATCACCTAGCTCATAAAACACATTGCAATGTTTTTACGTGCATGCAGGAGTGTATGGGCATAAGAGACTGTTTAATTAAAAAGAGGGCAGGGGGTTGTGCCATGATTACGAAGTTGACCCCAAAGGTTGGTGTGCCATTGGCCCGGGCCAAGAAGATGATTACATCAAACTAGTGTCCGGAGAATTGGAGCTTCATAACACAACTATACATTTTAATGCATTCACATTGTGATACTCATTATGCTTTGATTGCCCTAGGGATATGAATAGTGCCCGAATTATTGTCTAAGCTTACAACATGCCCTACCACAGGTAATACGGGACAATTGTATATAATGTGACACCAAATGTAGCTCTTAATTTATATCATTATGTTTGTGTATTATTTCAAGTAATTTTCTGTGCTAGGGCATTTGACGTCTATGATTATAGCATTATAGAAACTCTGATTGAAGGTACTTACTAAGTGGCAAGTCACTGTACAGGACTGAATGGGTGATTTTATGTATACACATATATGTAATATGGGCTTTGACCAACTTAAAGGAGGAAAATAGAGCCCTCTGTGATGTATGGCTGGTTCTGTCTGGATGTGTTTGCTCAGCTGTAAGTAATGTTTGCCCACAGGATGGCTGGGTAAGTGAGTTTCTGATGTAGATTCATGTCTGACAGGGACTTTGAAGGGACTGTTTTGACAGAAATGTGTGGGAAATTTTAATGGCGGATGAAAGAGAGAGTTCTGTCCAAACATTCCACTTCAGAGCGGCAAAGTCTAATCATCCCCACCCCCTTCCTTGTTTCGTTTCCCTGCTAAAAGACTGGCATATATGGACTATTGACAAATGAAATGCAGAGACGTGTATATATGACACAGGGACACAAAAAAATTGTGAAAGTGCTACATCAAGTGAGCTACTGCCTTTACATAGCGTTGCAGCACTTAATCTTCACCAGAGCTAAAGCATTACTAGAAACAATGGATTATTGTGTGAGAAAGACCACAGGAGACATAACCATCTCCCACCACGCTTCCAAAGTGCATTTGTCCACTTTTCCTTGTGGCTCCTCACAATTGCTGGCTGTTACGGTGGTCATTTCAAATGCACCTGCTTACGGCACAAGATAAAGTTTTAGAGTTTGAGATCAGGGAGAAATTAGTAGGGTTAAAAAAAGTCAAATGCACATAAAAAAATTAGGAATTCAGATAAACCAGGCCACTTTTAAACTTGCACTGGCAGACAGAGATACAGTGTGCCGTAGTGTCTGCAGAGTCTGTCCAACGTTACACTATAATTTTCTAGGATTAAGACTGAAGGCTGGTTTTGGCACCGGTGGCCCGGAGTGGGATGTCATTACTTATTTACCATGCTCAAATGCCTTGAAGTAAAAAAAAGAGGTGGTGAAAGAGATTTCCAGTATGGTACAACATGAGTGAAACAGGCAAGCGGCTGGACACCTCGTGCCTGGGTCCTAAAAGCACTTGCATGGCTGGGCTTATTACATGCTTATCAGAGGGCACCCTCGCAGTACCCTAGGGTCTGGATGACATGACCGCACGCCATCTGAATGTGCTAATGATAGTGGTGGGCAGCCCTGACGTCATTCGAGCGCAGCTGGAATTCTGTTTCGGTCAGCTTTTCACGGGCGGTTTGCTGTGGCCGGCCGACCAAGAGTCGAGCCTTTTCCAGAGCCGCGTCTGCTGGCAGATGGCCCGGTGTCCGTCCTCGTAGGTCCTTGAACGGCCCTCTGGGAGCCTCAGGGCTCTGGTAGCCGCCGGCTGCCCTCGGGCAGGGTGCTGCTCCTGCCAAACCCCACGCTCCTTGGTTGCCGGCCAGCTCCTCCATCCTCCTCCTCCTGTCCATACCTTTGCTTCCTCATTACCAGTTTTTTTTTTTTTTTTTTGCCTTCTCCCTCTCTGCTTGTTTTTTGCTATTTTCCTGCCGACCATATTTTTCACATTGCCCCATCTTAGAACCGCTCACCGCCTTGCCTGTTTACAAGTGACCTCCAATGCCACAAATGATGAGAGTGATGAAGGACAAAGAGAGGAGTATCGAGGTTGAGGAACTGTTGAGGTTTTCGTAAAAAGAACCAGTTCCTCTCACTGTTGGTGTGCTGTACTAAACAGTAACATGGAAATGACAAAGGTCAGGGTATAGTAGTTGGCTATCAAGTGATACATTGAGAGTGACTTGGGCCCTTGAAATGAAATCAAAGATTTAACAACACTGTAAACCAACTGAAACTTGAAGGGATTTAGAAAGGCTTTCCCTTACAATGAAACTTAATGTTTTCTATTCTATGTGGAGGCACACTTCAATCCCAAGTGTAAATATAATCCAGCTAACGTATATTTGGATGTTATCCAAAAAAACTTAAGGGTAACAGTAGTAGCTTGGACACTTCAAATGCTGAGGTACAAGGCCATGCAGGCACTTGTAAACAAGAGGACAATCCATGTCTAGACAGTGAAGTCTAGGTGTGTGCGTATACTCTCATATTTATTTCAGTTGCTAGCTTGTCATGCAATGGTAAACATGCTCCAGATGGCAATTATGGAATAGTCCAGCTTTATAATGCACACTTCTTTTGGAACCATCCTCTGTACCTGAAAGAAAGAACACGTTGATATCTTACAAAAGTTAGTACTCCAGTTCCTCAGTCAATACCTTTGGCTCAAATGAAATGTTCCTTAATCTCAAATACAGGTATTGGCCAAAAGTGTATTCTTGTTCACCTCCAGTTGGTGCACCTCCATCTACTTCATCCTCAACCCTGAACCCCCCACCGTCACCACCGAGTGCCTGTGCCTGGTCGTGGGGGCTCAGCACAGTGGCGTGCCCCTCGCTCTGGCAAGATTGTATTTCTTTATCAGGCACTTGGTGCAAGGGCTGAGGAGGGGGTAGTCCCTGAGGATGTCAGAGTACATTAATTCTCATCAGAACACAGAGCCTCTCAGGTGTGAATGGCAGCAAGCAGCTGTCGACAGGGCTCCCTCAACCCTAAAACAGCCCATATATCTTCTCACACGCTCACACAGAATCACTGTCATCGGCAGCCGACGTGTAGCCCAACACACATTCACACACATACATTTACACACACACACACACACACACACACACACACACACACACACACACACACACACACTTGCTACCTCTTGGTCTCTCTTTTCCTGTTGTAGTCGAGCAGCTCCTTTACATGCAAATATCTTCAGAATTGATATATTTGTGTCACCTTAACCTCTCACAAGACAAAATCACCTATTTTCGTAATGAAGCACCTGGCGCGAGCTGCTTTTCATTGCACTGTTGTGACAGTTATTACAAATGTTGGGCTGTCGTTTTGAAATTTTAGTTGCATTAATGAAATATTACAGATGGCTGTTATAGGCAGTACAAAGGCATTGTCATGTTACAGCAAGGCTGTTCTAGACAATACAATGGCATTGCCATGCTATAAATTAAAGTGGTCTTGTGTTGCGGCTGTGTACAGCTGTACATAACCGTGACTAAAGCATGGCTTTCCTCGTGTGGAGGTCAGATTCACTGCATGGTTTTCAAGAAAGCGAAGAGTGTTGTCTACGCATAGTTTTCCACGAAAAGAAATTTATTCGAAAACATTTCAGGACTGTGCATAATTGCCCCGGAGACAATTCACAAAGGAGCTTAACCACCACAACCTGGAATAGATCAGTTCAAATCAATCACTTTCTCTGCCGTACACACAGATTACCACTGGGCCAGAGGTTGGCTCCTGCTTGTGTGTGTGTGTGTGTGTGTTTTTCTCTTTTGAATAATTATATGGAGTAATTTCTCCCAGTGTGGTTGTTACAGCTCCCGCAAGAAACGTATACAAATTGCTCATATCTGCATGGTGGTTGTGACTCTGAGCAGTCCCAGCGGGCTAAAGGCAGCAGAAGATCATGTGGGCTTGGGGTTTTGGCTATTAAAACCATTCGTTAAGGTTTTCACTCAGTGCTTCTGCGCTGCCACTGAGGGACGAGAGTTCACTGGAAAGGCATGTTGTTAATTAACTCATTTTGTTCCGTGGAAGTGCACTCTTGATCTCTGGGGCAGAAGCCCTTACCCTTCGCATTTGCCTTCCCTTGCCTGAGATCCATGTCCAAAGGAGAATAACGTGAGGCTTCTCCTTTTGGGCTGGGCGAGGACGAGGAACAGTTGAAAGCAGTGACGTGGATTAAACGCGTTACGCCGGTTGTAGACGCTGCAAAAAGCGGTCCAGAAAGATTCTTCTGTTCCTTGATCATTTTGTCATCATTCCGTCCTCCAGTTCGCTCATTTTCCGACTGGTCTGCTTTTCCGTAGCCTGCTCATTTTGGCTCATTCAGATGCTGTTGGACGTAATGTCACTCCTATTGGATCAGTGCACTGTTCCATTCAGATTAAACGCTGTCCACAAAGTTTTCCTCTGTTAATTGCAGTATGTCCTGGCAGTTAAGGAATAGTGTTAAAGAAAAGTAAGAGCGTTTCGTACTATTAGAATATTCTTAATAATATTCATTTCTTTCATGGTTTTCATTGTTGGTACTGTTTTTAGTGGTGGTTTACATACAGTGTTGTGGATGAAAATGACCATTTCAGACAGCTGTCTTCTGCAGTAGGCACGACACAATGTGCTACAGTTCTGTTGGAGACCTGTAGATGTTTAAACACAGAATAAAAAAGAGAAAGGGAATAAAAATGGTCTTGACTTCAGTTAATCAATAACACGACCCTGCAGCCTTCTTGAGAGATTGCCTTGGCATACGAGAGGTCACAGCTTTGCTGTTCTTGAGAGGAGACCCAGTAAAACACCACCAACACCGCCACTCCCCGCCCCCACACACCCTCAGCTGCCCCCAGACCCATCTGGAGCTGGCAGGGGGCCAGGGTGTGGTCCTCCTCCACCTCCATTCCACCGGCCCCCCAGTTCCTGTTACTCTTGGAGCTCTGCATTCCTCCATGACCTTCATCAAGGCTGTTCCATTTCACTGAAGGCCTTGAAGGAGAGGTAGGGAGACGTTTGGTTTAGAACCATTTCCTTGATTTTCTTTTTTTTGTCCTTTTTGGACAGAAGAAAGACCTCATACAATAACTTTACAGATGGTGAGTAGAAATTAAAAAACTACTGGCCAAGCTGTGTAAGACATCCCTATGACCTTGGTTTCACACAGGATATACCTGCACAGATCGGGATTTGCACTCCACCTGCTCTGCAGCTCTCGACATTGTGTCTCATAAATATACTTTTCAAAACAACACATGAATATGAATATCATTCTCAACAGATAAATACATATAAGTGTGTAAGTATACATTGCTATATTTTCCTATGAATATAGCAAGGGGTTAACATTGGATTGCTTATATTTTTGGTGTGTAGATTTTGAAGATCTTCTTCTGAGAGAAATGTGCTGAAGGTGATATGGTGCTGTAGTTGTGCAGCTTCTCATAAGACAATTGTGAGTTCGGTGGGCGGAAAAGAGGAGGGTAGAGGGAAACAGCAGCAGCAGCCATGACTGACTCAAGGTCACCCCTCAAATCATGCGGCTGATCGGGGGAAGAGCGGCCAGGGTTTTCTTGGCTCCCAGCTTCTGGCCACAGGGAGAGGTGGAGGCTTGCTGGCCCTGCCACCCCAACTCTGCTCAGAGCCACCGAGTGAAGCCGACCTCCAATTACAAATGAGCAATTACACTTTATAGGGTTTCACTCGTTTCCCCCACTTTTAATTTAATTCTATTTATCTTAAATCTTTGGGTCTGTGCTAGCTGTAAATGCCCTCCCTCTGCCAAGAATAATTTGAAACACTCACACACCCGCGAAGAGGCAAGACAATCACACTGATGTTTAATGCTCTTTCAAGTAACACTAGGAATCAATTTTCATACCAGTGAAACAGAAGATAGGAAAACTGCCTCTTTCCTCCACCCTTCTGTTTTGATCAGGCTTCACATGTGCCTCTGTCTAATTCCATAATGTGGCATTTCAGAGAGCTATGGTAGCCCTAAAAACACTCCGCTGTGATGTCAATAGCATGTATGTATCTGTGCCTGAAACAGAAACTGCCGTGGCACGTGCCCTTAACTCAAAACAGACCTGGCTGCCCCAAACACCGCCACCCCCCCCCCCCCCAATTAATCTCTGTGGTCTGCGACCACACCTGTTTTGGCAGACGTTTGTTCCCCGGTTTCCAATGACCTACGCACATTCTGACTGGTCACTGGAGGGTGGCAATGGCAAATCTGAAACTGGACACTTCAACATGCCAAATTATCCATCCATTTTCCACATATTTGCGTAATTGTTTGAGTGTGTGGCACTGCCACGTTTTGCCACAGTTTACATTCCACCATGGAGGTACAAATAAGGCGTAGTTGACATGTCTGCCCTGTTAAAAGTGTTTCAGCGAAATAAACACTAATGACTGCGGCCTTGGAGGCATTTTCACGCATTTGCATCATAATATAAGAACAAAGAGAGCCTCTGTAAACCACAGGGTTTTGTTATTTTACATCGGTTTTATTCCCCATTAAGACCTTTTACATGTGTATCCAAAGAATTATTATTTTAAATGAGGTGGACCTTGGGATTCTGGCTGGCATCAACTGAACAGCACGAAACAATGCGGCACTCTGTTTTCCAGGCTATCTGTGTCTTGCCCGTGTGGACGGGCCATGGTTCCTTATTGTTTTTTTTTTCTCTTTTTCTGTGTGGCTCGGCCATTGTCTTGGATCTTTGCCCACGGCCACTGTGACATGCAGTCCCATTAAGGTTTCCTAATCAAGTCTCTTCGCCCTCATCCCCCCTCTCTCAAAGAAAGCCTGTATTCTTCTTCCCCCTCAGTTGTGTGATGACTATTCAAGGCCATATTTGCATTGGCCCGCAGCCAGACGGCCCTCTCTATCTACCCGCCTAAACCTCGGGGGAATGCTGGTGGAAAAGAGGTGGGGGGGGGGGGAGAGAGAAAGCCGAACAGAGTGTCAGTAATTGCCCAGGCAGGACAAGGCTCCCCTCACCCCCCCCACCCCGCCACCCCGCCTCCCTCCGTCCGCACTTCACTTCATCACAGGCCCAGGGAAGAGTGGAGGGGAAGGGAGCAGTCACCTCATAGCTCCCTGCCACCGGACCATGGAGGCCAGCCACTTACAGGACTCTTAAACTAGTCATTAAGCGGAACTCATATTTGCTCAGGTGCCCGTTGCCGACCTCCAGGGTGATATGAAGTGGGCCTGCGCTGGCTGGGGAGAACGCACCTACGGCGAGTGTGGAACAGAGGGAGAGGTTAAGAAGATGGACTGCATGGGAATGTGTTGATGCTTCATGATGGTGCCTAAATGAGTTTTATCCCCGCTTTGTGCTGAGTAATGTTATTTACAATATTGCATAACATTTTATTCTCGATATGTATTAATAAAATGAGCACGATGGAGTTGTTTGTCAACATGACAGCCAATAGCATTAACAATAACATTTTCATAGTATGTTATTAGTTTGTCAACAAGGGGAAGAAAAAAAAAACCCTCAACACTCCCTGTGCGCTTTTAATGAGCCGTGTAACAGTTCAGTGTGGTGGGCAGTGGGATTAGGAGGTCCTAATATCCGCGTGCTTTGGCTCCACTGGCCCACAGTGTGGCTCAGCAGGTGCGGGATAGTCCAGCCTGGGTCCCCGCAGCTCAGCCAAGCATTCCACGCTGGCCTGTCTGGTAGAGGGGGATTGATTTTGGCTGGAGATGGAGTGGAGATTGATTAAATCAGAATGGAGCTTTTCTTTTTTTCTTTTTTTCCTTTCAGGGTGGGTGGGGATCGACCGTGCAGTAACCCTCGCATGGCCTGCCCGCCTCTGCCAAGAAAGTACTCAGAGTTATTCTAGTGGAGGGGACGATAGAATTAAGGCCTCGCTTGATGTGACCTAAATGCCATGAACATGGACACTGTAAATGCATCACACATATTAGCTATAGGCACATACACACGCCGTACACTTTTTAGGATGAAAGGTTGTTTAAAAAGGGTCCACCTCTCTACTCGAGGGTTAAGTGGTGGTTAAAGTGTGCTGCTGGCTATACAGTATTAGGGAATTATGAAGTTGGCAGGTTTGAATGCGTTTCTGTCACATGTACCTATTTCTGCAGAGAATTTCGCACATAAATCTAGACATGGGGACCTCTTGAGGCCATACCTGCACCATTTCATCTCAACTGTTGCAAAGGAAAGGCAAGTCTTTTTATGTGTTTGTTTTGTGCTTTTGATACTAGGAAATACAAACATAAATCTCAGACAGCAAATGCTCAAATATTCAGAGGAGCTTGTTAGTGAAAGCTGCCTTTGTACAACGGTGGGATTAAGACTTATGAAAAACAAACATGCTCTCAGGTAGGTCCTGTGCCATCGCATCCTTGAGCAGCTTTTGTTTTGATGTGCGTCGAACAGACCAGACACCGCAACACCCTATCCAGGGACTTGCTCCAACCACCCCCACTCTCGGCTCCTTGTCATAAACATTCAGAGAATGACACATTCTTCAGCACACTCTGTTTGAAGTGTGCTCAACTGTAATGTACTGTGAAAACATTTTGCCATCTGCCAGAGCTTACTGTCTCTGTGTGCTGTTTACAAGGTAAGTGTTTACTGATGAGCTTTGTCTCCACAAAGGAGTGTGGGTAATAGGATCCCTCTACCACACTCTCACTCTTACTCTCTCTACCTCTCTCTCTCTCTCTCTCTCTCTCCCCATCTATCTATCCCTCTATTAATTTAATTTTCTCTCTCTCTCTGCATATGTGTGTGTGTGTGTGCATGTGTCTGTGGGTGTGGGTGTGTGTATGTAATTACAGTTATAGTTGTTTATTATCCTGATGCATTTTGCCAAGATGTAATCAAAGTTGAGGTGTGTATTTACTCAAAACTGTGTTATATCTACGTGCATTGGAGATTCAGTGCCATAAAGGGGTCCAATTTGCAAATTAACTTCTGTTCAGAATTTATCCCATTTCTTAGTATGGGGAAAAAATACTGACACAAAACACATAGGAAAGTTACAACATCTTAGTGTTTTATATGTAATTCAGGAGATCATGTAAAAATATGAAGACCATAGTCCATGTTGGTTTAGAGGGAAGATACAATTATGTTTAATTTCCCCAATGATGCGATGTAAAACCCAGAAAACACAAAAATGTGCTCTATCTTTTCAACAGACAATACTGCACAAATGAAACTTATATGTTAACTTATATGTTTTTGAGTAGTCAGTGTACAGCTTGTGTAGCAGTATTAATTTCCTGTCCTCTGGAAACAACTTTACACACAGGCATTTTTGTATAAATAGCAGGCCACAAAGGTGAGTACACCCTGAAGGATAACTGTACATATCATTCAGCTATGAAAAGACGCTTGTCCAATTAATCATTTTTGTGTTTTGGTCTGCACAACTGGACCATACATATTTGTGTGCCATGAATTAGAGCTAATCATTTTAATGTTTTGGCTATAATTCTCTCATACTAGCCACTGGATAACCAACATGGCTCCTCATGCCAAAAAAACAAAACATAGGATTTGAGAAATGGAATTGTTGCTTTACACAATGATGGCCTATGCTATAAAAGGTTTGCAACACCATGAAACTGAGCTACATCGTCGTGCCCAGAGTCATTAAGTGGTTTTCCAAAATGGGTGCATTGTCAGAAGAGGCATTGACAGGATCAGTCAAAGAAGTTGGGTCCACACACGCAGTGTCAGATGCAGAAGTTCGCCTCAAAAAATAAATGCATGAGTGCAGCCAACATTGCTGCAGAGGTTGCAGAAGTGGGATGTTAGAGCTAAAATAATATACCATACAGTGAAATAACTCGTCTGGAAGGAGACTACATTGTCATAAAGCAAAGACAGAAAGACTAAGGAAAAGCTTCTTTCCTCAGGCCATTCGTTTCATGAATTCAACCTGAACCCCCTCCCCCCCACTATCTTCAGCACACTTTCTGCAGAGGCCAATTCATTTCACTGCATGCGTATGTGACCAATAAAGTATCCTTGTATCCTTGTATCCTTGTCCTCCCAGATGAAAGCCTCTTTTAAAGCTTGATCACAAAAAAGCCTGAAAACTAATTGCTGAAGACATCCAGTCCAAAAGCATGATAAACTTCTTTGGCTTAAATGGTGTCCGGCATGTGTGGCAGTGGCCCGTTGAAAAGTACCATTACAATTGTGCATTGCCTACAATCGAGCCCAGTGGTGGTAGTATCATGGTTTGGGGCTGCTTCAATGCCAGCACCGGGCAACTGCAGTTTATTGAAATAATCATGGATTCAAATATGTGTTGTGGCATTCTGAAGCAGAACATGATGCCCCCCCCTTCGGAAACTTGGGCACACAACAGTTTTTTTAACAGGATAACAACCCCTAACACACCTCCAAGATGACCACTGCCTTCCTGAAGAAGTTAAAAGTAAAGGTAATGGAGTGGCCAAGTATGTCTCCAGACCTGAACCCTATTGAGCACCTGTGGGGCATCCTTAAGCAGGAGATGAAGGAGCACCAGTGTCTGCCATCTGCCAGGTCTGAGTGCAGAATTATTAGGCAAGTTGTATTTTTGAGGATTAGTTTTATTATTGAACAACAGTTATGTTCTCAGTCAACCAAAAAGACTCATAAATATAAAAGCTGAATATCTATGGAAGTCGCAGTGGGACGTTTTTAGTTTTGGCCATTTTAGGAGGATATGTATGTGTGCAGGTAACTTTCACTGTGCAGAATTATTAGGCAACTTAATAAAAAAACAAATATTTAACCATCTCACTTATTTATTTTCACCATGTACACTGATATGACAACTGTAGATTTGCAAATAAACATATCTGACATTCAAACACAAAACAAAAACAAATCAGTAACCAATATAGCCACCCTTCTTCATTAGGACACTCAGAAGCCTTCCATCCATGGATTTTGTCAGTTGCCTTATCTGTTCACGACCAATATTGTGTGCAGCAGCGACCACGGCCTCCCGGACACTATCCAGAGAGGTGTACTGTTTTACCTCCTTGTAGACCTCACGCTTTATAATTGGACCACAGGTTCTCTATGGGGTTTAGGTCAGGTGAACAAGGGTGCCATGTCATTGGTTCTTCATCTTTCAGACCTTTACTGGCTAGCCATATAGTAGAGTATTTGGACGCATGAGATGGTGCATTATCCTGCATCATGTTCTTCTTGAAAGACACTGAATTTTTTCTATACCACTGCTTGAAGAAGGTTTCTTCCAGGACCTAGCAGTAGGTTTGGGAGTTGAGTTTGAGTCCATCCTCAACTCGAAAAGGTCCAACGAGCTAGTTTTTGATTATACCAGCCCATAGCAGTACCCCACCCACCTTGCTGGCTTCTCAATCAGAGTGGAGCTTTGTGCCCATTACTGATCCAGCCACAGGCACATCCATCTGGCCCATCAAGAGTCACTCTCATCTCATCGAACCACAGCACCTTAGAAAAATCTTCTTAAGACATTTCTTGGCCCAGTCTTGATGTTTTATCTTGTGTGTTTTACTCAGTGGTGTTCGTCTTTCAGCCTTCCTTACCTTGGCAATGTCCCCGAGTATTGCACACCTTGTACTCTTTGACACTCCAGGAATGTTGCAACTCTGGAATATGGCAGAACTGGATGCAAAGCTTCACGGTTGATTTTCTGCAGGCCATGTGCAGTTATTTTGCGTCCCTCTGCAAAATATCTCACAATTTTAGACTTTTCAAAGTCTGTCAGATCTATCTTCTGACCCATTTTGCCAGAGGAAAAGAGGTTGCCTAATAATTTTGCACACCTGATGACTTTATGTCATTAGACCACACCCCCTCTCCTTACACAGAAGCACAGCACCTGATATACTTAATTTGTAGTAGGCTTTCAAGCCTAAACAGCTTGGAGTGGGACAACATGCATTAAAAGGATGGTGTGTCAAAATACTCATTTGCCTAATAATTCTGCACTGAGTGTAAATCACAGTAACAATGTCACAACCCTGCTCAGTCAGATGCGAGTCTGTGTTTTGCAAGTTATATATATTTGAAAATATGACACACAGCGCAGATTTTACAGCAGACTTTCTGTTTCTCTGACTAAACAGCCCTTCTGAGAAGTCTCAGTATCCTCCCTCCTTTATATTTAAATACATCTATAGTTCTGGTATTGAAATCCAGTTCAGTTCTCGTTGCTGAAGGTCAGCGCTCTGGTAGCAGCGAGGATATTTAGTTACGTGTTTCCCAACACTCGTCCTTGCCAGACAGCAGGCTGTGCGCGCCACAAAAAGACCTCCCTTCCGCAGGGAGGTGTGCAACAGGCTAGGATACGAATCACCGCCGGGATCCACTGTCTCATGTCACACCTCTGAAAATTATGAGGATAACGGCAACCCAACCCTTTGTCTTTCCATCCCCTCCCCTCCTCTCCTCCTCTCCTCCTCTTCTCTCCTCCTCCCCAATACTGACTCAAGAGAGAGAGAGACGGAGAGAAATGAGGTGCATGGTGAAGGGATGAGGCTCGCTGGCACACTCCCTGGAATATGATTTGGAAAACTGCAAAGCCATAAGGGAGTGCCTGCTCAAGGTCCTCTCTGCTAAGGTCTTTGAGGCAGCCTCCACCACGGAGACGTTTAGTGCTGAGCGATCCATCACACGACGGCATTGTTTTCAGATCACTGTCAAAGACAATACATCCTTTTGTAACGTCCAACCTATAAAAAGGTTTGTGGATGAACATATTTCATGTGTGCAATTAGGTTTAAGTACTACAGAGGGAAGATTATAAACACAGTAACAGGGAAAGTAATTTAAAGACATCTCCGCGTATTTTTTCCTCTAAAAAGGGGGATTGATTTAGAGAGCATAGATCTCGGACAAAACCTCTCTCAGATTTCTCTCCCCAGTGCCCAGGGCTGGAATGTGATGGAATGATTTACCATCAGGTCTAAAGCTTACAGATGGAAGTGGCTGAATTGCCGGTATTGATGAAAGCGCTCATGCAGGGGCTCGTGTTAGTTCAGCCTGGCCCTTTACAGAAGAGGCTGAGAGGTTTATAGCGGAGAAAACATTTGCTCTCTCTGTCTTTGCCGAGTGTTTTTCCTTTATCTCAATCTGCCAGCTCGACGTGGCTCACTGGGAGTGCTGTTTGCCTGGCTCCTACCCAGGGCTGGGCATAAGGTTATGTAACCGCACCAGCCTTGCCTGGGCTCTTTTGGGCTTCTGAGGTCCCATTTCCTCCCAAACTTCAGGCCGTGCTATATATTTTCACATTAGGTCTTTTGGTGCAGAGTTGTGTCCTGTGACTTCAAAGTGACCATGTGCATGTGGTTTGGCGCGTTGGTGTTTCTCTGGACGTGGTGACCTGTAGGTCCGACGTCTGACCCCCCTGTCCTTTCTTACTCCCACTTGAACTGTCTTCCACACAGACTTAGCCTCATTCCTCATTCCACTCTATAAGACTTTCACTCACTCACACTCTCCTTCTCTTTTTCGGACTCCCTCGCTCTCGTCCCACTCTTTGCCCAGTCACCACAGCACTTGGTTCTGTTTTCTCAGCTGCATGGGTTATTTACCTGAGGTATCAAGGAAAAGGTCTCTTTAGACGTTTGGATTGAAAAAAAAGCAAGAGGGAGAGAAAAAGGGGTGGTGGGGGGGCAAAGCCAAGGTCTGCCAGAGAAACAGGAAATGGGAGGGTTTGGTCCTCTCAGAGGACAGTGCTGTTAAACCTTTGGGGGCAGTCCAAGTAAAGCAGTGCAGCAGGGAACCTGAGACCTGGTCCCACTCATCTGGCCTGGTCATTGCATTGTAATACTGTACCTCTTTTCACTGCTGGTCCCTGGCTTGTACCTCTTCTTACATTTCTCTCTCCTTCCTTCCCCATGTCTGCCTCTAGTTTTCACTTTTTTACTTGGTTCTTCGTACCTTTCAGTGGTAAAGCGATACCGGAGGGAGAAGAGAGGGCAAATATGCTGACTCACAGTTTTTTTTCTTCTTTTTTTCAACCTTGCTTATGGCCTTATTGGTTTTAAGAATTTTAGGTGCGGTGCATTGTGGGAAGAACAGCAGACTGCACCTGTGGTGGTGCAGATTCTATGTGTTTGGATAGTCCTCTGTGCCTACACCGCCCAATCACCAAACACTACAGACACAAAATGTCTGTATAACACTGATATGTCTATACTGTATGTGGAGGATTTTTAAATGATAAATGAAAGATTGCTAGATATCAACCATTGTTTTAGGGGAGATTTTAGCTTGTTTTTCTCATTAAACATAGTAAACATAGTATTTTAAAGACAGCCCTGACATAATGAAGGTTTGCTATTGCCCAAGACAATAAGGGTCTTAGCAAACAGTGACATTAGCTTGTTTATTGGTTGCAGGGCTATGAGGATGCTACTGCTTTAATTGCTTGTACATGCTCTTGGGATCCATAGGGATTATCAGAAGGTTGCATACACAAGCATAATGCAGACCGAGAAAAAGAGTCCCAAGATAGAGTGCAGAAGGGAGACTTTTCAAACGAGCAAAAGTTTCTCCTTTAAAAGTTTTTTCTCCCCCTCAAGAGTGGTTTTAATCCACCACATTTAAGTTTCTATAAATGTCTGTGGTCTTTGGTTTGTCTTGAAGAGTCATTCAGCATGCTCGTATACATAAGGACACCTTTCTCATTTGTTCCACTGCATGATAATTGAAGTCCAGTGACATGAAAACAGACACAGACGCTCACAAAGTCTCTCTTTCACTACTTAAGAGCTTGCTCTCTGTATGCCTAGGCCATATGTGTGGTGCTGGTAACTAATACTGTTGTGGGAAGTTTTTGGTGGAGACAAGTTGACAGATGGTTAGCTGGCATTTTCTTTTGGTCTTCCTCCTCTATTCATTTCATGCACTCCTTGAACCATGCACTACAAACATTTATGGACGGTTGACCTAGAAGAAATGTTGTTTGTCAGTGTGGGGAAAAAAAATAAACGAGACCCCTGCAAGTGATGAGCGACATCGCGAGCCAGTGGGGTGATTTTGGATGGCAGAACGGACGAGGCACAAGGGCTCCAAATTGATATTCCTCCCTCTGTTCACCTCTTTACCCCCGCCTTCATCTCTGCTTCCCTCATAAGCCATCTCTCCCTGCGCAGCAGAGCTTTTCAAACCCATCTCTGATCCCCTGATAGATATTTTCCGGCTCAGCTAATAAGCCTGGCTTTGTCTGCTTTTTTCCCCCCTGCCCCGCACCGCACACCGAGGGGTCTGACACTTAATGAACTGTCTAGCAACTCTGGTCCACAGACCCCTCATCTTGTAGCGCCGGCCCAGAAGAGCCTCCTCTGGTGCAGCCTTGCCATCTCAGCACGGATTTCCCCCAGCTAGGCTGCTAGTGGGGGTCAGCCATCGGTAGCCTTGGAAACGAGGATCCTGCAGAAAGGGAGTTGGGTGGTGGAGTGGGGTGGAGAGCGGCGGGAGAAGAGGGGATGACAGCCATGCGGCGCCATGACTGCCGAGGCGGAACGCCGGGAGAGCAGAGGTCCGCAGCCCCAGGCCTCACTAGCCGCCTCCAGAGCAAATGAGCTGCCAGTTCAGGCTAATGGAGTTATAATTGGTGATTAGGCCTTCAGAAGGTGTGGGAACATCTTAAACATGGAGACCGGAGTGGTATTCAGAGGTGCGAGCAGTCCCACAGGCCCACCTAGAGGAGAGAGAGCAAGAACAAGGCAGTCTCTGCCTTGCAAACTAGGGAAGCTGAAAAGCCTGAGAAATATTTCTTGTGAAATACAAGTCTGTTTCAAATCCAAAACAAAGTCAAGGGACATTTTTGTCATTTTTTATTCATCATTATATTGCTGTAATGTGAATAATAATCAACAACACACCATAAAAAAACAGGTGCAGATTGTTCAGTGAGGGGTGACAGTTGAGCCTCACCAGACTGCAGCCGCTCATTCATATGTGCCTGAGTTATGACTCCTTGGAGAGAGCTGTGACCATGTTTCCGAAAGGGCACTTTGTCCTTTTAGGCAGTCATTTATAATTCACTCTTTCTACTTACAGTACACACAACTATAAAACCTGAGATGTGTATTGTTTCTGCCCGCAGTTGTGTTGAATGTAATAGAAAAAGGGGCGAAAAAAGGGAAGGGAGAGAGACATCCTCTAAGACGATCAGCTTGTGAAACAGGAGCTCCCTTTCCTCTCGTCTTTTTGAATGGATGGATGGATGGGGAGAAGGCTTTGTGAATGAGTCTGGGCCCCGGGGCTGATAATGGGCCGGGTGGATAGGGTGACGTCTGCATGAAATGACTGCCTCCCCTGTCTGCTTCCTGGCCTGATGCTAATCCTGTGCATTAGACCCAGTGCATCGCACTATTAATAGCATAGAGAGGGCAGGATGTGAATAGACTGTTCAGTCTCACCTTTCATAGCGACAGAAATTTTACTCCAGAATTCCTTTTTTATTTTTTATTTATTTATATGTTTTTTTTTTTTAGTTTGCGTGTCTGTAACATTATTGCTTCAAAAGCTAATGACCTGACAAAAACAATGACATTTAAATGGCTCAATTTCCTGTATTGTCATTTGCCTCACCTTATAACTCTTTTTAGAAGCCTATATAACATATATATAACACATAAATGTAAAAACTGAAAGATTAATGCTGTGATGTTTAAAAAAACAACTCCTAAATCGATGCATCCTGTGTGTATTAGCACTAATGCAACAAAAATACAGTAGTAGGAGCCAAATGATTAACTGAAATAGTCGAAGAAAGTGCAGTGGACATAGTATGGTGTTTTAACCACTGTAACAAGATCATTTGACTGAGGTTAAAACATTGTAAATTGATACTCCCAGCGATGTTTTGCAATAATGTAGTTACACACTAATTACAAGGACATTGTAATATTAGTGTACAAACCCATTATGACATTGTTTATTTAGCAATAGCACCTATCTTTAGCGGCGCTATGACTTGGCAATTGCAGGACTTACAATTAATGTCTGGGCACAATTTCTTAATCTGAATAACTGTGTTAGGAGTGAATCCCTGTGCAAGGCTTTTAGTTAGCCCTGTAGTAAAAACACCTCAGAGCTGTGACATACGAGACTACCTGTGTGCCTGCAGAACCCATTTACACTGTGGCAACATGCAGCCTCACAGCACATCAGCAGAGGCCCCCCTACAGCCGTGTGCACAGTTCATAAAAGTGCCCCGGCAAATGTTTTGATTTGAACCGCAATATCTTAACCTGACACTGCAGCGGCTTAGAGATTGCGAAGCAGCTGAGGAGATGGCTAATGTTTGTGGCCAACCTTAATTAAGTGGCGAGATATTTACAGGATATCTTCCGTTTTTTTTTTATTATTATTTATTTATTTTTTTATTTTATGCCTCCTCCCTTTTCTGCTGATGCGGCTTCTCTCTGCCACTACCTTGGAACATCCCTTCATGGGTGCATCTGTTGGCCATTAATGTTGAAACTTCAGAGGAACTTCAGGGGAGCTTAAATCTTTTAATCTGGTTGGTGGAGAAAATTGATATCACCCCCCTCCCGTCCCCTCCCCTCCCAACACACACAAACACTCACTATCACTATTACACACACACGTGAGCACACACACACACACACACACACACACACACACACACACACACACACATACAAACACACACATACAGTATACACACACAACAAACAGTCATGCATCTTCTCCCCTCACCCTCTGCGCTTTGGTTTTGGGTGGTGTGAGCCATTTAAGAAGCCTGGCTTAGAAGACACCGAAGGGGGGTGAAGGGTGGGGAGTGGAGAGAAGAGAGACGAGGGAGGGATGTTCAAAAAGCCAGCAATCCCATTTGCTTGTATTGACATGGGTGTCCCAGCTCAATCCTGTTACAGGGATTATTGTCTATAGAGATACCATTTCATTAGGCTAAAACACACACTCCTGCAGGCATGACGGGTCCACGGTGAAGGCCGAAGCCTTTTAGCCCAAGGCGAGCTTGATTGCGAAGAGAGACTCTGTAAATGGTTTATTGTGGAATCGGTTGATGCAGTTGAGAGCACCTCTGAATCGATACAGAGGCTGGCCAGTTCTCTGACCAGAAGAATGTACAGTGGCAAAGTCAGGGGCCACTCTTCCACTCGGGCTAATGCGCAGTGCAAAGACAATGAACACAGAGTATTGTATATAATTGTACAGTTCTGTCATCTGCTTGCATTTCTTCTTCATTCTTCATTCTGACAACAGGTGGACAAGAGCTTCACTCAAACAAATGCTGCATGAATATGACTTACTACACATTGTATCTGTACTAAATCTAACTTTAGACGTATGTATGCCCAGTGGCTGTTTGCTTTTAATGTAAACTACAGAGATCACCAATGTTTCATGATTTCCACTGAACAGTTTGTACCCTCATACCCATCCATCCATCCATCCATCCACCCACCAACCCACCAACGCACCTTCTGTCATTTCCTTTTCTGTTTCTCTCTGTATGTATTTTTCTACAATCAACAAAGCTGGCTGACCTGAATAGACTAAAACTGCCTAATGTCATTTATAGTCTGAAATGCAGTTTTTTTTAAGATGTAGTCATTTGTAGTCATAAGTAGATCAAGAAAAGATGTTGAGAAAAAGGTGGAAGGGGTGAAACTAGGGTCTGCCAGAGTGCTGCCAACTTCGATTTTCTCCTTAAAAATTCTCAATGCTCTTAAATATGTGGTGTTTCACATGACCACTGTGGCAGTGACTGTCATCACAAAGGCTTCTTCCATGTTCAAGAACATGCTTAAAATACTAACAGTCAGAGTTCTATCTGGAAAACGTCAGGCCTCTGGGAACATTTTAAGGTACAGTAACTACCAGTGCCTTGACTTCCCATAGCTGAAGCATCCATCTAAAGGCTGTCTACAGCCAGCTTCTGCTTAATTATCCAAAGTGTTCTCCTGGATACACTGTAGAGCTAGCTAGTAGAGTTAGAATGAGTCAGCCATTTAAAATATTTTAACTTGTCCAGCATGCTTACAAGAAATATACCACTGTTTTATAAATTACCATAATTGTTTGATTTTTGGTTGAAATTTCTTGTTACGTATTTCCCTTTGTGAATTTTTATTAACAATTTCCCTAGGGAATGTGTGTGTTTCACTTCACGAACCACACGGTTGTATTTCGTTGCCTTATTAATTTGTCGTTGCATACAAATCAGCATTTGGCTGGCGAGTTCCATTGTGACAACTGACAACATTACTTCCTTCTGTTCTGTGTATAGGTAATCACAGCTGTCCATGTTCAGTAGCAAGTCCAGGCTTCCCAGAGCTCATGGCCATGACAGCCTCACTGATAGACTAGCTCACAAATTGATCTCAAAAACATGTAGAGGAGAACGATCCTCCACTCTAGATTACCTATTGATTTTTAATATGAAAAGCTCATTATACAAACAGTAACACCAACACAAAAAGCTAGCGAACCTTTGCATAAATCCTTTAATTGAATTTCCAGAGCCCGTGGTCTTACGTTTTCTTTTTAATTAAATCCATTGCCTCTTTTTTTTTGTTAAAGGAGGTTGGGTGGGGGTGAGAGGGTTGGAGTTTAATTTGCATGCGCTGAAGTGGGTCCTGTCCTAGATAAAGTGCCATTGATCCTTATTAAAGCTCACCTCTGGGCTTGCCCAGGACTAACGGGGAAAATTAAATGTGTTCATGCAGCATACACTTATTGCCTGCATGATAGGATTAAGCATAGGGAATGAGAGAGGGAGAGAGAGAGAGAGAGAGAGAGAGAGGGAGAGAGAGAGAGAGAGAGAGAGAGACAGAGAGAGAGAGAGAGGGAGAGAGAGAGAGAGAGAGAGAGAGAGAGAGAGAGAGAGAGAGAGAGATGGGGGGTAGGAGGTAAACAGGGCAGAGAGGGTGAGAGAATGGAAATTAATTTGAGAAATTATTTTTGCTTTGGTGGAATTTTTGCACAAATTAATGGCAAGCGAGTGCACGCACCCCCCTCTTGCACTTGCAGACATGCAGGACCACCATGCAAAGTTGGTCTTGCATGTCTGCAAGTTTTTCTCTTTACGTTTTTCTGCCAGAAATGTGGATGTGGTTTGTACCATACTTTTGTTATGTGCTCAGTATGTAGTTTGATATGCTGCTTCTGCGTCAGTGGAGCACTTTTACCAAATCAGTTGTGAAAGAAAGAAAGAAAGAAAAAAAAAAAATCTCTCAAAGAGTAGCACTTCAGTGACCTGGTCCATCCCATGTGCTTGTGCTGTCAAAGGTTTCATTTCTTCATATGGGTGAAACGTGCCACCTGTTGATGCAGCGGCCTGTATGCCTTAGGAGGTGCCGTGTTGATTAGATATTATCTACCTAAATTAGGCCAATGATATAATGTGAGATCAATCTGCTGATTGCTGCCCATTGATCAGTGTTTGTGTTTGTGTTTGTTTGGGGATGCTGCATTAGTGTCCCAGTATGTTCCTATTGGATTTCTTCCTGGAGCAGAATCCATCGTGGGCTGGGTTTTTCCATCCCTGCCTTATCAATAGAACACAGGAGCGTTTGTCAATGGGACAGATTCACCCTCCTTCCCACTCCTTTCAAGCTCATGTGCACCCGAGCACTCACTTTGTGTACTTGGGCTTGTGTTCTTCCTGTGTATCAGATGCTTCATATTGACAACAGGTGGACAACAGCTTCACTCAAACGAATGCTGCAGGAATATTACTTACTACACATTATATCGGTACTAAATCTAACACTCTGTGTGTACAGCGCGTGCCCGTTTTCTGTCCGTATTCATTTAGAATGCACGTTAACAGATTAGACCATTTCCACCGCACGTGTGATCTGAGCGTATTCTGTCCCTATACAAACCTATTGTACACGGATACACGCTGTAAACACTCAAGTCGGTGGAAATGAGGCCTAACTCTACAAGTATGTGTATCTAGTGGCTGTTTGTTTTTTATCTATAACTACAGAGGCCATCTATGTTTCAGGATTTCGACTGAACACGGATTTAAAACTTTTTGCATAACATGACATAAGTGAATGTCTATTGAAATTATGTATTTGTAATACCATGGCTAATATATTATTTTAGGAGTTGATGGAAGATTTGGGTGACACTGTTAATTCTTAACCACAAAGGAAGATCACCTGCAAGCACAAAGCAGAAATGTGCTTGGCTACCTAATATTATTTCTCGAGAATAATCAAACAGAATGTTTGTGGTTGTCATACTGTATGCTTTTAAGCACTTTTAGACTTTCTGAAGTGAAGACAACTGTAGAGAAGAATCTCTTGCTATTGAATTAGTGATGTTGGTCATGTACTTTGTTATTCAAAGACAGGCAGAGGGATTTTGGGACAGGCAGAGAGTTTATTTTTTAGTTATGATGAGGTGGGAAGTTATTGGTGATAATCAGAAGCAACACCAAAACAGTATATGCAAGTAATAGACATGTGAAATAATTATGAGATATCTTCCATAACAGCCAAGAGCCATTTGTCAATGTTGCACTCTTTTCTTCCCTAATCCGTGTAGAATTCTGTTTCCGTTGTTCATATCTGTGTAAGAGTCCTGCGGGTAAGAGTGATCACTGACTGACTAGGCCCACACTGAGGCTTATAAAAGCACGTGTGTGGTAATAGCCTCTTCTCTTCTAGTGTCTCCTCTGTGGAGGCAGGGAGAAAGAGAGAGAGAGAGAGAGAGAGAGAGAGAGAGAGAGAGAGGGAGAGAGAGAGAGAGAGAGAAAAATCAATGGGGATTAACCCCCGACCTCGTTCACATACTTATGCCTCAGCCCCCCCTAGCTTGCTGTCTGATATTTCATCAGTTTTCAGGCAAAACCCTGAGACTTACTCAATAATAGGGAGGCCACTAATTCATTTCAAACACGGAGTGGCCGGGCCTGTGTGGCGGAGGGCTAGTTGGAGAGAGGAGGATCTGGCAGACCAGAGGAGCCGGCGCAGTGACACACCAGAGGTGTGTGGCCGCGTGGTAGGAAAGCTGGCATGAGGTCGGTCTGGGGATGCATGTTAAGTCCCACCCAATCTTTTCACTCGACCGGCACAGCCCACACTCCTCTTTCTCTCTCTTCCTGTCTGTTCTCACGTATGCTCTTATACACTTACACTTAAATGTTCAATAATGGATTCTGTGAAATGGTCGCATTACAATCCATAATGAACAAAATAATGAATTAATTAGGGGGGGGGGGGGGGGGGGGGGGCATTGCCTGCATCTATGGGCTTAATCTCACTGATCGTTAGATACCCATGAACATTCTCTCTCTTTCTCTCTCACTCCCTCTCTCCCTCTCTGTCTGTCTCTCTCTCTCTCCCATTCTCTTCCTCTCTCTCTCTGTCTCATTCTCTCCCTCTCTCTCTCTGTCCAGTCATACTGTTGGTGTCCTCGTTAATCCCTTCACACATAGTAATGCTCATTCAGCACTTACTGTCCGAAGTATTGACACAAAGCTGTCCTTTACTTCCCTGTCGGCCCACTGGGCATCTGTGTGTGTGTGTGTGTCTGCCTGCGTGTGTGAGGGTGAGGGTGTGTGTGTGTGTGTTAGGGTGGGGATGTGTTTGCAGGGGACAGAGAGACTGTGTATGTAGATCCTCCAAAAATGGAGATACTAATTTAACCCTAAACATTTAAATTGTGTGTTAAACTATCTATTATATTGTCTAAACAGAACTGTGCATGAATGTCAACACTCACGGCATTCATTTGGCAACAAATGGGCAGTTTGGCACGTTTCACTGAACAGATCAGGGGTGAGGAGAGCGGCCTGTTCTCCTGGGTTTGTGGAGGGCTTTGGAGAAGGCTAAAGGTACGCCGCTATTCCTGTTCAACACACATCGGTTTACATAATGCCATTTGTAATTGTGCTCTGGCAGCTATGGCAGGCTGACTTTTATGACGCTATATATTCCGCGGGCCCACCTGCAAATGGCTGCCGGCTCTGGCCTTTGGGTCTCTGGAGCACTCAGGTAATAAAAATAAAAAGGCCTGCTGCAGCCTTGGGGGGTGGCGGTGGTTGTGGAGAGGGGAGATTCATGTTGAACAAACATTAGCATAAGGGAATTGTCTTCTCCGCTAGCGCAAACAAGCAATGAAACATAGGCCCGCGTCCTCTAACTCATCAGCCCGTGACGCGCACAGTCTGGATCTGGAGGGTGGTGACATGTTATGTGAGTGGGGGAAGGGGTGTGGTGAGGGATGGGGTGAAGGCGGTTGGTTGGGGAGGATAAAACTGTAAAAATGCACGGAATGATCAATAATCTGAAATATTCCTCCTCTACTCGGAAGTAAGCTGCAGCAGGCTTCAGCATGTCTGTGGCTCCTGAGAATTATTGACATTCGTCATTTCATCCTGAACTGATGATTTGTGACAGAGTGCAAGAGCAACATGCATATTCTTAAGGGGCATAGCAAACTTTCTAACTTTGTGTCCAAAGTTACCTATTTTGTGTTTTTGAAGTGACATAGAAACCCCATTCAGTCAGTTAATTTGTCCCAGTTGAGGTTGAAATAGTTGAAAGGCCCTTGTCTGTTTCTGAACTACAGATGGCAGTCATTTACATTCCTTAATATAGGCCTGGAATGTGTTTGCCTTTCTCTTTAGCTTCTTTGACAATTGAGATTGGAAGCAAAAAATATATAATGCTTACAGTTTACAGTATTAAGACAGTGAACAATGCTGATATGAAATGAAGCACTATGAAGAACAGCATTAGTCATGGTAAACAAAAACCTAGGGGAGGAACACAACCATGGATGCATGGATGAGGTGTGTGCAGCAGTGGTGGGCAATGCCCCTGTCTGAGTTATTACCAAAATTAACAGGTCGCCTGTACCTTTCACATTCACCGACACGGGTTTGTGTGTCCAACTGACACACCTATCGACCCGCCTCAGACCCTACTTTCTTTGCCGGGGTGGGTTTGATCTGAACATGGCGACACAGGTTGTGGGGCGTGGTATAGCGTCGTATAAGGTTTAAAAGAAGATGCAAATATGCTGTTTATTTCACATAAACATGCATGACTCACCTAAGATGAGTTCGGAATTTGTTTTAAATTTAAATGCTGTACATGGACTATTGGCTTCATCATGTGAAAGTGTAAGGAGTGATATCCCACATGTGTTTTAATGATAAAGGCTGAGCCAAAAGTCCAAATGTATAATTTCAAATAAAAAATAAATTGTGAATTCACTTCCTGTTACCCAGTAGCTGTAGCATCATTTTAAACCCTGAGTTCACAAGGAAACTTTTTTTAGAAACACAAAACAATGACAAGACAATGGGCACGGTAAGACAAACGTTGATTTATACATCATTTTATGTTCACTAAACAGCACATTTTGACAGACAAGTCATTATGATGTGTGGTTTTTAACTGTGGCCAAAAATGGGTGGAAAAAGTAAAATGTTTTAAACTTGTAGAGGAGTAAATGTTTGATGATGGCGCGACTGTTTGCTAGTGTTAGGAAAACATGTCCAGAGCACATCCATCAGTATATCTCCGTATATTGTAAATATCCAGAAATATGTGACTACAAACATCCCCAGAAAGAGCCCTTTCGTCCAATGCATCTTCACCCTATGTGTTGTGTGCTTTTTAACCGTGGGTGAAAATGGGTGGAAAGAGCAAACTGCTTGATGATGGCGCTAGTGTTTACCATATGTTGGTTTATGCATACAAATAGCTACGCAGCCAGCCACAACTTTGAAAAACTGAATGAAAACTTTGCATACAGGTGTATTTACCTCCGGTGCACGGGTCATTACACATCATTGTACACGCCCAGCAATATTTGTGGCGTAATGTTACAGTGCCACTAGGCTACACCTCCTGAACCTGGCTTTAGACAAGACGGGTCCAAAACATGCCGTCCTTTCACATTGCTGTCCCGGGGGGCGATTGCTGTGTTGCCCCCGGGACAGCAAGGAAGAAACTTGGCTGGTAGCTTGCGCCAAACATCTTGAAGAACTAACCACAGATCTTCTGAGGATGTAGGCTTCCTGACATATACAACCAATTTGGTGTAATTGGTTGATCATACACCTGAGTGACTATAATCCTGCAAAATCCCTGAGTTTGTGTGTACGCCTTTGTGTGAATTGATGCTGGTTGAAAGGCACCAGCCTGAATCTTTGCACAGTACTGTATCTTTTTAGCCATCCACATGTTTAATGTTAAAACACCCATGAGGCTGAAAGGACTTGATGGGCGTAAGTTGTTTTTTGACAAGTTTTAGGCAGGTGCACACAAAGTGTACACACATGGGGGTACACACAAAGTCAGGGATTTTGCTGATTATAGTCAGGTGTATGATCAACCAATTACACCAAATTGGTTGCATATGTCAGGAAGCCTACATCCACAGAAGATCTGTGGTCTGTTCTTCAAGATGTTTGGCGCAAGCTACCAGCCTTCCTTCAAAAACTCTATGCAAGTATACCTAGAAGAATTGATGCTCTTTTGAAGGCAAAGGGTGGTCACACCAAATATGGATTTGATTTAGGTTTCTCTTTTGGTCAGTCACTGCATTTTGTTAATTGATGAACATAAATGATTAACACTTCCATTTTTGAAGGCATTCCTAGTTGGCAGCATTTTTTCACACTAGCCTAAAACTTTTGCACATTACTGTATATGTTTATCATAGTAATAGTGAAGACAAACCTGTTTCACAAGATGGAATGCAATATCCACAAACAACTACAACAAATACCAAATATCATACACTCTTAGTAATATTTGAATGACAGCACATTGTGGGGTTTTGGTGCCTTTGGGTTGATTTGTTTTCATTACGGGAAGATAGGTGCGTGTAACTAGAGAGAGAGAGAGAGTATGGTTGAGTATGAATATTGTTATAATGGTTTGTGGGGAAATATAAGGTGTGAGAGAATTCTGTCATTGCAAACACACATCAATGTATGATCAGGATATTAAGAGGCTCAGTGTATAAGAAGATATTGTGTTTACTGGCAAATACTGTGGCATTTATACTGTATCCCAGGCACTCCCACCATGAAGTAATTTCTGTACTATTTGGGTGGTCAAGGATGCATGTCTTTCTATTGACTCGTGAACTACTTTAAAACAATAGTACTGGTATGACCCTTTTGAACATTTTGAATGTTTGTGGAGGAATTATTAAGAAATGGAATAGGTGTTTTTAAACAAAGCATGTGTTAGCTTTTAAGTAAATAGTGAGTTGATACTTTGTCAGATTTCACATCACACTATAAATCAGTATGCGTTTCTGTGTGTAGCCTGGAGTGACCCTGTGCTTTGGCTAGCGCCGACTGAAGAAACCGGGGTGGCCTGGAGTTATTTAGCAGCAGAAGGGCTCTCTGATTCATATTTGTGTTGGCAAATGTGTTACTAATCTCACAATTGCTTGGTACTCTAATTCTGAATAGAGCAAAGAAAAAAAATGGCCTCCCTTAAGTTACAGAAGAGCCGAAGCCAACTGTACAGGCAGCGTTTTCGCCTGTTCTTCTCTCGTGCCAGTGGACAGCTTTGTTTCAGACGCAACTGGCTGATTGGTATTAGGGGAGAGTTTGAGGGAAAGTGCTGTGTTCCCCTGTATAATGTGTCAATAATCACACCTGGCGCAGATTGGTTTGCAGTCGGTGGAGGGAGAAAACGAGTAGGAGAAATTAACCATACCTAATTGAGGCAAATAGTGGAAATATGTTCCATCAAAAGCGATTAGCGCTAATTAAGTCATTTTCATGCTCTACTGCATGTCTTTCATCTGCATGTCCATAAGGCATGTGCTTCATGAAAAGAAAGAAAAACACAGACATCATGCTCTCACTACAAAAGTGTGCAAGCTGCTACATTAGAACAGACTGGGTCTTTAATTTAACACCCTAAAGGTGTGTTTGACTATGGAAAGCCTAGACCTTTCCATGGGCCAGCTCTGGACTGCTTCATTACACTGAAGACTGAGATTTTACCCATAGCTGATACATGGTGAATTAATGTGGAACTGTATTTTTTTTCATTAAATTGTTCTCACACAGCATAAACAATATCACCTGTTTTCTGTGCTAATGCAGTAGTTTTTTTGTTATTGTTGAGATTGTTCTCATCTTAAACAGCAGTAACTTCTAGTCAGATGCTTGGGTCTCCTAAGCAGTCACGACTGCATCGGCCCTCATTGGGAGACCTTAGACCGGTAGTAGCTGCTAATGACCTCCTGCTAACAGACGAGCAATTGTGAGATTTTTATGCACTGTGGCCCAGCTTTGGCAGAGGATGAAAGGTGAGGGCAATGCTTTCTCGAGGTGGTACTTTTGTGTGTGTGTGTGTGTGTGTGTGTGTGTAAGCTGCGTGCGTGTAAGTGTGCATAGGGGAGCGGAGGGGGGTTCTCTGTGATCCACTATGTGTGTGGTATGCACCGTTATAACACAGAGAACGGAACACACCCAGCAGTCAGCTGCTTTTCATTTCTCAGTTGCAAAGTTTTGAGGTCTCACCTTGTCTTGCTGGCCATAGCCGTAAACAGCCAGCCATCAAAAATGACGTCTATATACTACAGTTTAACTTGGTCATGGCTAACACCACATATTTCTGTCTAAATAAAAAGTTATGGGTTGTATTTTTAGTCTGACATTTATTTATTTAATTTGCTGTATTTTTACTTTGTGATGTGAAAAACTGCTCCCTGATGTAATTTTGTGCAAGAAAATGAACAAAAAAAATGCAGTAAAAGTCACACTTCTGTCCCTGAGCCATTAGCTCATTTATATATGTGCACGTTTCTGCTTGCAGATGGTCTAAATCTGATGCAAAGCTCATCTTGTTCATTCTCCTGCCAATATTTATATGATTACCAACACAACATAATGATTCCCTAATAAAATGTACATGCCACACACTATTGTCACTTCAAAGTGAAAGAAAAAAATGTGAATGTAAAAGTAATGTCTAGTTTTAGAACACAAGTGTTCATTGCTGTTTATTGAAAGGAGTATTTCTCATTATTTCACTCCAGCCTCTCCTGCCTTTAGTCATTACCCTTAACTTATTACATTCCCTTGTTTGATGAAAGCCGCCACCTTCCCTGGTTCCTTTACATGTAGGCACTTGATTAATCATTTCTTTGGGGGAAAAAAAGATGGGCGGCCGATTGAGGAAGAATAAAAGAGACACTGTCAGGCCCAGAGACATTCGGCGGGTTTCCATTTGAAAGACAGATTATTTGTTTGCCGCCTCTGCACTCCGACATTTTTTTTTTTCGTGCTTCTGAGGAGTCCACAGTGCCAGTTAAAACATTTGCCGAACACAGATGCCCCATCGCTGCTGGAATTACAAGTGCGCTCCTCCCAGACGGACCCATGTTTGTCCTATGGTTACAAGATCAAAGTGACTCTTTAGATTTGACTGCCTTTGAATTGTGAAGACTTGTTTTAATTTAGAAAAAAAGAAAAGCGAGCCAGGCTTGGGTATAATGTGTGCTATTCATGTGTCTGTTTTTTCTTAGTTTTCCAACATGGCTTTTCCCCTCTCAGTCCTCTCAAGGCTAGAAAAGTACACCAAAAGAACTTTTATTGTTTCTTGTAAGCGAGTGTAGCAGAATTCGACCTCTGCTTGCCTCTGGTTGCTCCATTCTTTTCAGTACCCTCTGTGCTAAAATAACTTCTGCAAATATATATTTACACGTTTCCAAGAGCAAATTAAAAGTTGTGCTCAGTGTGTTTGAACTTTTATCCCAGAGTTTCTTGTTTTTTTCTTTTCTGATTAGAAATGTGTCATTTGTTGAAAAGTTCCATTTAACTCATGTGGTTTGAGTATGGTTTTGCAAAGAATGCCCATCGTGTACACCTTAGCTGTCACGCAGTGATGTTCTGTCAGTAATCAGTGGTGATTGAAAGGCTAGGAGATGATCCTGACGGTGCCTCAACTGAAACTGCTCTTTGTCTTACTCCATGCCTGGGGTGGTGTGCTTGTGTATGTTGGAGGAGGCTGCTGAGTGTGAGGGGGGTGGGGGTGCAGAGAGGGAGGCGGGATGGGGTGGGGTGGGGTGGGGTGGGGTTGGCACTGCACTGCCTCTACACCGAGAACCTGGATCTGGATCCCGTCGACTCCGCAGGCAGCCAGGGAACGTGCCCTGGCTGGGCTCCCTGGCGCACTAGTGTGCGGAGTGGCCACGCAGGCTGTCATCGTACAGCACAGAGGAAGCCACAGCGTGCAACCAGCCAGGCCCACATGCTAAAGAAGGCAGCCTCGATCTGTTTTATGTCACGAGTTAGAGCGCTGGTGTATTTTGAGGATCTGGCTGAGATCAAGAAAGGGCCCAGGGGTTGAAGCTTCTAATAATTTTGGCTCTTGGGAAGGCTGAAAGAAAAGTTTGTGTGTTTTTTTTTTTTACACCTATCATTATTTATACTGAACAGTTTTGACAGTCCTTACACCAGTTAGGAGCTCACTCTCACACACAGAAATACTCAGATATACAAAAGAAGGGCTGTAATGGAAAGACTTGTATATTGAATCACTGATTTATGGAAAACAGAGGGGTGTACACCTCTGTAATTAGTATGTTAAAAGCAATGAGACCAGTGATTATAATGGAATCGATCCAGTATAGTTAGGTCATTATGTGGTGGTTATTTTGTTAAAAACGGCAGGCTGAAAGGATTTAGCAGTTTGAGGTGATTGCACTTCAGCATGCTCTTTCTGCTGAGCGAGCTACATTTTTATCAGGGTCGTTCTCTTAAGTAATCCTTTGTTGAAGGGAAACCTGTACCCTTTCTCTCCAGGAGAGGGGGCTGTGGTTTAACAGCAGATGGAAAGGCCTCAGTTCTTGTTTTGTGTGGGTTGGCATGAGTATATTTTTAAAATGTGCATTTTTTTTGCCCAGACACATTGATTTGAGTGTTTTTACTTGCCTTCTAATTTTGCACAATGTCAGTCTCTGAAAGTTAAACTCTTATAGACAGTAAGCAAAAGCATCAGAGTGACAAAGAACCCTCATCATTTGGCTTTGGTTTAGTCTGTCTGAAAAAGGGCTGGTGTGTTTTCCAAAATGTGTCTGATTTTGATTAAATGTAAGAAGCTATTAAACAATGATGATCCGATGAGCTAAGAGTTTTCTACCCCATTACAATTTTTATAATAATGTGTCAGAAGAAAATTGCATGGTGTTTTTAACTCACTGGAAAGTAAAGAGCACAGACTGTAAACTGTGTGTTTTATCAGTGTGGGACAAGTGGACAAAGATGTGTGCCAAATATTTTACATCACACAGACAGACATACAAGTGTTGATCTGTAGGTTTTAATACAAGTAGGCCCTTAATTCAAGACAGTGTGCTAAAATAGTTATACTTGGCAAACCATTGTCCAAAGTTGATGCATAGAAAGCAGGTGCATTTTTACTGTCTAGGACTATCTTCAATGCCTTACCAGTGTATACAGCACATCAGAAATACACTACAGTATTCCACTTATGTAAAAGTCCACCAGCACAGACACCAGAGTCTCTCTCTCAGCACCGTTCTGTCATTGCTACATAATGTCAGTGTGTCAGTTTGTTATTTTGTAGGCTGATAGAAGAATGTTGTCCCCTTCTTATTTATTTATTTATTTGGACAAAAAAAGCTATTTGCCCTATTGTGTTCACAGGAGGACATTGTCGGAAGTTAATTATTCAGGGAGAGTATTCCTTTGGAACCCTCCAGGAATTTTATTTTCACATTTAGACACACACATATGGTCACATTCACACACACACACACACACACACACACACACACACACACACACATACACACACACACACACACACACACACACATATATATATATGGGGGGGGGGGGAGAGAAAGTGTGTGTGTGTGTGTGAGAGAGAGAGAGAGAGAGGGAGAGAGAGAGAGAGAGAAATTCAGAGCATGCTTTCCTCAGACAAAACATTTGTCCCCTAGAGCATTACCGTGTGTCGCCTCGTCACAGTCACAACGCAGTGATCTGTTTGAGAACGGAGAAGAAGAACTCTGCTGCACAAACTTCCATGACTCGCAGCCTATTGAAAGCTCTATCATTACATACATTAAAATACTTCTTTTATTGTCAATGTTCCTTATCTCAGGATGTATGCATGTATAATTTATTTCCATAATTATTTCTGAAGTTATGCCATCAATCCTAAATACTGTGAGACTGCCCTTTGAGCCCAAATGTTTCATCTTTAGTAGATTTCTGCCTTTTTGTAATATGATAATACATATTCCAGGTGATCTATTGATCTGCTGAGATTGGTCGAGGGCAAGGAAAAGGGCATGGCCATTAACATCAAAACAGTAATGATTGTAATTAGCTGCAACGCTGCGGAAGATGAATGGTTCACTTCAGTATTTCTCAATTTTATGATCACTTCCAAATAGATATATATCTGATAGACCAGTCCAATATTATTGCACCTTCTGATGGATTTAGAATCAATAGATTCTCTGAATAACTCAGAACTTCAATACTTTTCATTTTTTTCAGTCCACTCTAGTTTGTCCTACAAGACAAAGCGATTCTCGACACCTGCATTGTTTACCATTTCATCAAACCACTGTCAATGCATTGATTTATTGCTAAATCTGAACACTTAAGGACAGAAGTGCACCAAAGTAAAAGAAAAAAATAATAAGTTGACAGATGGATAACCAGTGGCTGATAAAAAAAAACTTCTTCGTTTTCTAAAATACCCTTAATGCTCTCCTTTTTTACATTTTCACATTTTTTGGAGAGAAAATGAATTTGACAAGTCTTTAATTGTTCATGGAGTAATTGTAGTTGTATCAATCTATACAGTGCATGTTAAAACAAGAAAGAGTCTCGGTTGTCGCTTGTTATTTCTCATTACACCTTTCCTCCTAATTGAGAGCCACATCTTTTGTTATGTAAGGTAACGTAATATTTACAATATTTAGTTAGATCCGCTCAAGGCTTCGATTGTCAATGAAGTTTATAGTGAGGGTCTAAGTGTCGATACCTGCTCCTGTCCTCAGCTGCCAGGGGAGGCTGGGGTAATTGATATGGCTCAGAGAGAGCATGGGACAGGCATGAATATTTGAAGGCAAATTGATTTCACGTTCATCAGGAGATTTGTCCTTAGCCAGGCTCCATACTCCTTCCAGGCTGTAGCGGCATGCCTTCTCGAAGTCTTAATAAAAAATAAAAAAAATAAATTGCCGCTGGGCAAATTGCCCCTGGAACACTGATGAATATTTTTAAAAATAATTAAAAAAAAAATAAAACCATTGAGTGTTTTTTCTTTTCCCATTCAGTGTGTCTTGTCTTCTCTTCTGCTGAACATTGCTAATGACGTACTGTATGACCAGCTTGACAGTCGTAGTGTGACAACTCCATGGTGGACTTCTTGCTAAGCTTAGAGGCTTTATTTTCTACAAATGCAGAAATGAAGTCCTAAATATGGCACGTTTGCAATAAGGGCCTTAAACAGTAAACACACCCCCACACTAGGAACATGTGAAGCGCCGCGCTTGATACAGCCCCACTGTCTTCACATCACCCTGACTCGCGTATGAGCAGAGCCGACGTTGTGGTGATTCGAACGGTTATCTGCAGTGGACCTGCGTGGAGCACAGGCCCCGTCTGACCTGTCTGTTTTTATGTCTGACATGATTTAGACAGATCGACCCGGCGAATGTAGGCCATGGGATCGTAGTGGGGATCGGGTCATACCCTGCCACTCATAAACATTTTTACGCCGACCCCTCAGGGCCCTGCATGCGATTGACATATTATATAGAAATGTGAGGTCGATCGATTACCTTTAAAAAAAAGAATGGTCCAGTGGCTCATCTTTGGCATGTACAGTGAAATTTGCATGCTGACATGTTATGCAGTAACAGTAGACCCCTATGGATGTCTGGTGGAGGGATGGTGAACTGCTGTGAGTGACTGATGTTTGTTAACAGATGCATAGGAGCAGGATGGTGTGCACACTACAGGAAGCTTTGGTAAATCACTGCACTGCTTCGCACACTCCTAAGATTCAAAATGTAGCGTCATTCCAGCTGGCAGTGGATATCACAATTAGTTACCCTGCATCCAAAGTACAGTCACTGTACTGCAGAGTACAAATTTAAATTTTATAAGGCTGTATTGTATTCATAACCTCTAACTACTCATAGGCCTTAATATTTCTTAAAGCATTTGCAGAGAAAATGTCCAGACTCACAGTATATAAATATACTGCTACGTACATGTGCATCTATTGTCCTTCATGGGCGCTCACACCACAGGGTTCTAACAAGCAATTTAGCATGCCATTGATTTAAGAGAGGTGCTTCTTTGTTATTGCAACTATGGACACAGAAATCTTAGGCTATAGAAGCAATAGTATTGCCATGGTAAGTGGGTGTCACAGATTATGTTTTTTTTTTTTTTTTATTCAAAGGGAGAGGAATTATAATTGTATTCAGCTATGGACCAAATTGAAGAAAATGTGTATTTACAGCAGATCAGAAGAATAAAAAAATACATGTATGTGTTTGGTGTTTTTTGCGCCGGTTGTATTTGAAAGGAAATGTATGTAAATGTGTACAGCTACTGTACAATCCACATTTGGCTTCTTCTAATATCAGACGGGCTGATTGACTCATCATCTGGCGGCCCTAACATGATTACTTGCCATCTCATCTGAAAGCAAAGTAAATTGTACACGGCTCTGTTGTTCTCAGACTTTTCCATTTGGCTCCCTTTTTTTAATCACGCTACTGAGTCTGCAAGACTGCAAGACCTGATGCATTTTAAACAGTCATTTAATTGCATTGAGAGACATTAGAGGAGCTGTTTTTGTTTCACCTCACCGCTGCCTCCTCCGTTCCTCGGTGGTCAATGGACCCGATTGTCCATTTTGATATGGCGAAGTTGGGGAAGTGTGGGGAGCCCGGGGGCGGGCGGGGTGGGGTGGGGTGGGGTGCGGAGAGGTGGGGTGGGGGAGGGGATGCAAGGCGCGATGACCTTGGCTTTGGCACTTTGGCGTCGGCATCTCAGATATCTCACCTGATACCTCCACATGACGTCTCATTACGGAAGAGGCCTGACCAGTCAAAGTGCAGCGCTCGACAGTGGCAGGTTACCGAGCCCACGTGGCTCAATGCTGACTGAACAGATCCCACATAGGAGCTCATTACATTATTCATTGGCATGGCCCGGGTCTTCGCTGACAGGGGGTTGGACATGCCCCTCTGTCTCATTACAGGATAACCTGCGCGTGCGGCTGGGGTGACAGCCCAGGCGAGTCAGGACCCTGAACTTTAAACTGCGCTGATAGGAGAGCTCGGCTCCTGCGGAGACTCCCCATCGAAGCGTGGTTACTCCTGTCAAAACTCACACCTGATCCTGCCGCCGAGCCCCCTTTCACACTGCTATTATCCACTCTCGTGATCAATCAAAGGACAATTTAGTTGTCATTTCATCATCACCAACCCCATGTCTGTCATATAGGGGTGATGGATGTCACTCACACGAGCTTCTCTTCTTCTTCTTCTCTTTTTTCTTGCTCTGGAATTATTTCAGCGCCATTAGCTACTTCGAGGGCTTGAAAAAAAAAAAGTGACTGCTTGTGTGCTGACTACGGTGTGTTTGCTCTCGTTGTAATCCCCCGGATTCAGAGTTATTGACGACGTTGATTGACTTGCTCGCTTTTTGATAACGACAATGCTGTAAAGCCTTTTATGATCACACTTTACAGTGTGGCCCTCAGGAAAGACCCTTCCAGCAAAGGAGGGGGGCTTGGGGGGTGGGGTTGGGGTTGGGGTGGGGGTGTGTGTGCGTTGCAGGGGGGTAGTAATGCATGCAGTAGATGCACATAGCAGATTGATGTTTTCTCATAAGCAATCTATGAGATGGCCTTTTGTCTTACTCAGCTCTGGTGCTCGCAGCTTGCTGCCATGGGGCCTTATCTTCTCTCCTGAAAATTGTTGACAGTGTTCCAAATGCTTGACTCCGTCTCTTTGAGTGGTTAAAGTAAACACGTAAATTAACGTAGAGATATATAATGTGTTTTGAGCGCATTCAAGATATAATTTATTCATAAATAAATTGACAGCACTTGCAATTAGGATGAAGGACTGCTCATACCTTTTCATAGCAAGTGTGCAAAAAAAAAAAAAACCCGGCAAAATGAAAACACATCTAATTTCTGGTACACATTGTGATATGATAGTAAGTCCTTCATCATCCTTTGCATTATAAATCAAAAGGACTTGGGACTAATGCACTTACAATGCATTTTTGGTGCATTACGCTCGGTAGGGAGTAACACTGCCAAGGCACAGTTGTACACAATTAATTGGGAAGTCCACTCTAACACGAAAGCAATAAATATCCGAGTGCAACGCCGCCGCCCCTCAAAGCTGCCGTGTGCTGGATAGAGAGTGATGCACACCGGCCGGGACAGGATTCCAAAATGGCCGTCGGGCTCACGGCGGGAGCAGATGGCACAGTAATTTAAATCTGGAGTTTCAGGCTAGCAAACATTACGGGATGTCAACACGTAGGTGCAGACGACAGTTATGTTGTTAGTGGCTTTAGCCATACTCTGGTAATAAATGATGTAAGGATATAACGACTGGAAATGGTGGTCGAACTTCAGAAGCACATGTGATTACAATTAGGAGACCTCGCTAGGAAATACAGGTGTATGGTGAAAGAAAGGCCTGTTTGCGCAGGACACCACAAAGCTTTACTATAACATTAGAGTAGATATGATGTGATGTGGTGACAAAGAATAAAAAATAAATAAATATACGTCTGCACATACCACATGGATAGGCTGTGGGTGTGCATGTTTGTGTTGGAGTTTGCGTGTGACAGCAGACATGTATAGTATGTGAGTATACATGAATGTGGCCCTGGAATTGAGCTATAGCATAAAGCTCATGTTAATGAAGGCCTCATATTGTGTGCATAGTGTTGTGTGGGCTGTGTCCATGTCAGGCTGATGCAAGTCCTAGCCTGAGCGGACAGTGCAATGAATCTGCAGCAGGCTAACCCGAATCATTGGGATTCCTGAAGCACCATGACATAATCAATGGTCAGAACTGTTAATCAATTGTATTCTAAATAAGCATTGATTGGACCTACAAGGTTAGCCAGGTTTATCGGTTTACATTAACCAAAGCAACACAATGGAAGGAGTGCGGTGGCCGGGACGGGGCCTGCTCAACCCTGGCCCATCTTTCTTTCAGATTGAAGGGGCAATGATGCAGCATCACTGTTTCTCTGCATCGATGTGCATCATATTATTTTTGTTTAGTTAATTGTATGTATATCTTACATGTCAAAAGTGATGTTGTAATTATGCATTCTGCTTTATTTCGAAGGGTAAACGTGTAGAGGTGCTACTTTTTGTATGAAAGCTATGTTATTTAACACACATTCAAGGAATGTTACAGCACTCACACCGAAGGAATCCTAATAAAAGTTGCACAAAGTCACCCTTTGTCACTAACTTCAGGCATTGCTGTGTGTCCCACTGTGGCCTGTAAAATCAGCAGTGCGTGTTTTCACATCTGCCTTTTTTTCACCATTTCAGTTCAGAAGATCTAAACCTTAATTTGAAAATGCAGGATGATGAAACACTCCAAATTAAAACGTAGTTTTCTGTGAAAAAAATTAACAGACCTGATACAAGTGGTGCAGTTGTATGAATGTCTCAGCAATGATGTGAATGACTCCGTCGGGCAGCAGTGTAGTCCCCATCGCATGCGATCTTGTGATCAGGCGCGGGTGCACCTACCCTGTAAAATAACAGCCCCGACTTGGCTTTTTTGGAGATCAACCTGCCCTGCTCGGCACACAGAAAATAACTGATCTGGGAAGGATTAGCAGAAATAAAGGCTTTTAGCGCATTCGGCGCAGGCTAAGTGATTAGTGCCGAGCAGTGGTCCAGGTTCCAGTCATTGAACGCAACTATCAGTGGCAGACGGCCAGGCCCAGATTGGCTCTGCTTCCAGGGGCTAGAGTGAGATTCCGGCTCCACTCTGTTCATGCATAGCACCTGCCATCCCCATATAGTGTGTGTGTGTGCTTGTGTTTTCCGTTTGTGTTTTCCGTTTGTGTGTGTGTGTGTGTGTGTGTGTGTATGTAACAGAACCATAAGGTGATGATAGGGATGTTAACAGCGCATTCCCCTGAAGACAGAAGATATTAAGTCTGGTGTTTGTGAATGTGTTGTATTGCACCTCCCCATGCCCATCCCCCACCCCACCACACACTCTTTAACGCAGTGTGACTTGATGGATAAAAACATGCTCAGTCATTAGCGATTATGACACCAAACTCCAGACGCCTGACGGCGATGAGCTTTTCATTAAGGACCCACCTTCTTTCTGAAGAGGTGAAATTATGGTATTGCTAATAACTCAGAGTAGATAAAGTCATGTACCACCCCCATTTTCTATGGGTACACAGTACATTTGCTTTAGCACAAAAACAAACCACAGAGGCACCAAAAAAGGTGAGACCTCTGTTTATTAATTGGTAAACTCTCTCTCTCTCTGTCTTTCTCTCTCTCTCTCTCTCTCTCTCTCTCTCTTTCTCTTATCCCCTCCCCTTTCCACAGTGTGTGACGGGCCCTGTCACCCGCAAGCCTTCCCCCTCTCCTCCCCTTTCTCACAGGCTATTAGAGAGGCAATGCCTCCCTCTCTACCAGGCCCATGTATTACCATTAGAAGACATCCACTCTGGGAGCATCGGCACTCTCCTCTGTGTGTTTGATTAATATTTCAGCAACCGCGGGGAGGAAATGGCCTTCCTCTCTGCTAATCAGTTATAGAATGGATGTGTAGGGGCAGGAGGAGGAGGGGTTGGGGTTGGGAAGGAAGGGGGGCGAAAAGGGGGTGGGGGGTGGGGGGGGTTTGGGAGCGGGGTAACCCATGGCTTTGGCGAGGTGCTTTGGGCATTCAGCGTTAGGCTGCTGAGACTGTTGGCAAAATGCTCCAGTTGTCTACTGGGGTGTGAATTTATGTCCAGTGCCATAAAAGGTGTACCATAAAAGGTAACCTGTACAGTTGTAACTTTAAAACCACTCATATTAATAATTTTACATTGTGTAGCATTGTTACTTGTTTATTACCAAAAAATTATGTCTGCATCATAAATTCATCCTCAAAGATGTATTATTACCCCCACCAATAATATGACTTTTTCTCATAAGTTGAGAATTTCGTATTTGATCTCGTTTTGCAGATAAAGGGTCATTGTATTTATTTAGAGTACATTGTTTTTCAATGCAACCCGGCACACCACTGCCCCCCTCTGCTGCCGGTGGCGTGTTGATTATGATTCGAGTCAATTTTCTCTGTGCTGTTCATTAAAATCCATTGCTCATCATAACAGCTAGATGGAATACAGTGATCAGGGGGCAAATGAAATTCGAAGTGCCACGCCGTATTGTCGAAGCCGGTGTGCGGAGACCCAAAGTTGTCTGGTTGTCATGACGTTCTATGGAATGAATTCCCTGCCGGAACGTCTGTACTCGTAAAAATATCTTGTGCTCATGAAGAGAATTTGTGTACACGTGGAAATATTTTGTGCTTGTGAAAAGAATTTGTGTACACGTGGAAATATTTTGTGCTTGTAAAAACAATGTGTCCTTGTGTGAAAAACTGTCATGTCTCTATAACAAAGTTTTGTGCTTGTAAAAAAAAATGTGTCTCTGCGTGAAAATCTGTTTTGTCACTGTAACAAAGTTTTGTGCTTGTAATAAAAATTTGTGGTTGTAAATAGATTTTTTGTACATGTAAAAATACTTTGTATTTGAGAAAAAAACAAATCTCCCACAGGCACAAATCGTATTCACAAGCACAGATTCTTTTTACGAACACAAAACCAGTCAGTGAAATCTCTGCCAAAACTTCTCAGCCAATCACCAAACGTCTTACTCACCGGCCAATCAAGTTGCCGCCTTTATTTAGAACAATGAGCGGGAGCAATGGTACGTGAATTCTATATGTAGCCATGTACAGTACAATAGAGTAGCCAGGTTAACGGCGAACTTGCTACAGTTGTCTGGTGTTTTTAATCGGGAGTTTTAAGACAAGTTCTAAATTACATTATGAACAGGCGTGCTTGAAGTGGGCCGCGGTGTTCTTGCACCTCTTTTCATTTCAGGGGACGTGACGTTCCACCATCTTAAAAATACGTCCGCTAGCGAGGGACATGTTAGCCATGGTAAACCAGCCCCTCGTACTTCATTTCATTTTGTACAGAGGGTCTGGCAGGGCTGTATTGAGAAACGATTTCTTCCTGGAGGTGTGAACTCTGCTGAAGTTTAAAAGAAGTGGCTCTGCCTTTGCCCAATCGCTAATGTCTGGTCGTCACGTATGCAATTAGCCTGCCTATGCACAACAATTCAAATGTAGCACACAAAGTCAACGTCATCACTCACGAACACTCCCTCTGTTCGTTGATTGGCTAGGATTGGCTGGTATCTAATACAGCAATGGCAATGGCAGCACAGCCAGACCCTCTGTACAAAATGAAATGAAGTACGGGGCTGATTTACCAGGCTAGGGACATGTAGCACTACCACTGTTTTTGTTCAGAGACAGGATGACTGACATGCTGAAGGAAATCAGCAAGAGGTGCTTCACTACACAGAGTGGCTACTGTAGTTGCAATATGCATTTTTAAAAAGCGAGGGGCTACAGAGCACTATCCATTTGATTGCAATGTGTATGATTTCAGCGTTAGATGGGAGTGATGCCTACACACTGTGGCTTTATGATGTTCTCTTGCCTTTTACTGTATGGCAAAAACAGGAGGCTGTCTTTGAAATCATTTTGTCTTCAAACAAATATAAAAAATGAGTCTCGCCCATGAGCGTATTGCTAGAGCAGACAATGGCATTTTTCACAGACTTTTATACACTGCTTTGGATTAGGCTAAAGGTTACATTTTTAGAAATCAATAGCAGACTTTTTTAAGGCAGTGAGACAAAATGAGCCTACAGCAATAGCCTACCTCAAAATAGGCTGTTTTCAATGTTTTCTTATGTATTCAGAGTTTAAACAACTTGTCTATAATGTCAAAAAAATATTATCTTTTGTAATCCTCATCCTCGTGACACAATTTCATATTACAGGATACACACAAACATCTGTTTCAGCGTTAGCACTTAAGCTTACATTCATGCTATGACTAGAATGTCTTGAGCATGTTCATAATTTTAACACAGATAAAAAAGCACTAAATGATCATACACAAGTCATTAATTGAAAATTAGTGTAATGCAGATAAAGTAGAAATCTTTATCTTGTTCTTCGGGAAGTAATTCACATATCATGTGTGAGCATGGAGCATGTGGCCATTTTGTTCCTGTGTGACAGGAAAGACTTTACTGAGAAGGGTATCCTTCCCTCCCATTTTCTCTAAACATGTTATTGGTCAAGTAGCATTGCTCTCTCTCTCTCTCTCTCTCTCTCTCTCTCTGCCCCCCCCCCCAACACACATATACACTTTTGGACTGATAGTTCCCTGTGGTTCCAAGTGTAGCTAGTATTTATCTAGAGCCATTTAATGTTAGATCACATTCTACAATCCTCACAGCAGAAAGACGGATACCAAGAATAGTGTTTTTTTTTTTGTTTTTTAGTGTTTTTTTCACAAGCTGTAGATAACTGATCATTAAAGCATTTAGAAAACACTCTCTATCATTTGAGCATCTTACAGCCAAGCCAAGTTTTTGGATCCAGGATTGCATTTTTTTGACAGCTGCAGCCCTGCTTCTCTGTTGTGCAAGAGGAGATAATCACCAGTGAGCAAAGATAGCTTAGTTTGGCCGACGGCACCCTAAATCTTTTGTTTATTGCAAATTCAATTGGCTGTGATTGTTACACTTGGCTGGTTGTGTTTGGTAAGGGAGGGAATCGACGTGCCAACACAAAGTGAGATTTAAAGTGAACCTGAGTGCTGATAACAAGATAATCATTTACAAAAAAGTTTGAATTCACAGCCTGTCAGGTGGTCTCCTTTCTGTTGCGTCCAAAAATGTGTCGACAGTAAGTCCCCGGTGACATTTTTGTTCTATCGATTTTGTTTGATTCATATTTCCAGTCCCATGTGTGTTGTACGTTCTTTCATGTTCCAAGACTAAAATGGCCTGGTCATTGATTCCCTTTCACCCTTGGTGGAGTGCCTATTATTTCATTATAACAAGCAAGATCAAACCTTTCACCACTTCATGTATCCAACGCATGGCTTAAAGTATATCTGCACAGTGATGCACTAGGATGGAAAGCAAAGCTGATTTCTCCATCTAATGTATGTTTGAGAACTCTCCCAGTTTTTACTCAAAACACAAAAAAAAAGACTTTATCCTTGAGTTCTGAGATGCTCGATAACCTTGGAGAAGAATCACATGACCAGGGGCTTGTAAACACAACATTCTCCAATGTTTTTTTTTGTGACTAACATATGAATTATTCCTCAAGCATTGTTGAGGAAATTTCTCCCTGGTGGGTCTAGAGCTGTTGATTTAGAACAGTGTGGAGGTCGACCGTTTGCAATTACTCACCACATGCTTCAAATAGTAATATGGCCATGCAGAGACATTGGCTTTCTGACTTTAATGTGCTGGTTAAATACTGCGTACATGATCTTAGGCTAGCATGGTCGGATGTGTTTTTGTGTTAAAGCGCATGTGTTGGCGTGGACAGTTACCTTCTGTTTCCAATAGTTTTGGGACCTTAAGATGCTTATATGTCACTTGTGATGTGGTTTGTGGGGAAAAATGATATCTAAAACAGTATCTAAAACAGAAAATGGTTACAAATAGAAGGTTTAGTTCTTTGAATTGTCTATATTGTGGTGCATAAAATAAAAATTTAAAATGGGTTTTTAGCCTCACAGCCCCATCTATATGAAGTCACACTGCATTTGAATTCTCTGAGCATCCCCAAAGGCCAGAGCACAGGAAATTGCAGAACCTAAATCCTTTTGTCACAGGCCACTGTAGCATATCTCCCTCTCTCTCTCTCTCTCTCTCTCTCTCTCTCTCTCTCTCTCTCTCTCTCTCTCTCTGTCTCTTTCTCTCTTTCTCTCTGTCTCACTCACTCACTCTGTCTTTGTCTTTCTCTCTCTCTCAAAGTAGTATTGTCTTTCTTTGACTAGTACCACCACTATTGTATATTGTTTATGTTGAGAAAGGCAGCTTTTCAGGGAGCACGTGGCTTTCATCTTGACATATTTGTTTCCATATTTGCTCTTTCACCTTTTGATTAGCCTTCTGGCTGGTCATTCTCAACAGCTGGCAGTAGTTGTGCTATTACGGTAGTCCTGGGTACAGCACACAGTGTGCCCACTCTGATGCCCATAGTGTGGCAGCTCTGCAATTTGCCATTCAGTTGGCTGTTGGGTTGGTCACCACAGGACATATCGCCTTCTGTTTTACTGGGGCAGTAAGGGTAAACAGCCACACTGGACACTCTTATTAGTCAAACATAACCAGCAGACATTAAGGGGATAACTTGTGCTGCGTACCCTCATGCATAGTATCTTTGGCCACTCAGAAACAGCATAAGATTATATGCCATTGTCAACACTTCTGTCTAGTGTCTAAACTTTTTTTACATATTAAGATGTAAGGGCCGGTGAAAGCATTAAATATTCTGTCAACAATGTCAACACCTTGATGTGATGTAGTGCTCTCTAATGGCTGGACGGAGTCTTGTGTGTACTGAGGACTGCCAAATATTGAATTTGAAAACTGCAGATAAGCACACTGCAGGCATAGAGAAGATAATGTGGTCTCGTGCAGGACTTAAAACATTTTAGCATATTAATGTATTGAATACATAAATTGTCTCACTAATGGTTTTCTTGAGCTATTGGCACAGACCATTTCACGTGGCAACTTTTTTTTTTCAACACGCTCCAGTATGTTCAGATCTCCCCAATGCAAATGTGTGCTTTGTTAATTCTTGGCTTTATGCTGACCATTTGCAGCATGTAATCAAAGATGTTTTTAGTTTACAACTTTTTTCCAATTAGAAATATTAGCCAAGACGTAAATGCAGTATGAGGGTAAAAGCATTATTGCTGATATTGCTGTACTAACATGGAAATGTGCGCATTGTTTAGTGAATTGAAACTATATATTAGGAAAACTCCTCCCTACATTGTCTTTATTCCTCACAAATCAGTGCAAAAGAGAGCTGGTTTCAGGCCCTGGTGTAAGTGCTCAGAAAGCTCCCTCACTTCTTAATACCTCTTAGTGCATCCCGCCTTCAGCCTCTCCCAGTATATCCAAACATATTGCTGGGCAAACCCACCCTATCTCTATTTGAATAAGATGTATTATTGCCAGATCTGGGTCTGTGACCCCCCTCCCACTCGGTTATTTAACGGCTATTGTGTGTGAGACAAGGCTCTCTCAATCAATGAACAGAGCCAGTGGAGACAAAACAGGCATGAAAACAAAATCTTGGCGCAGCTGCGCTTGTTGGTCGTCAAATATGGTTGTCATAGGGACCTCCCCGAGGAGCTTGGGGTTTTTAGCGTAAAACCAACTGTGTCAAATCCATTTCACCCAGAGGAGGAGTCAGATGGCACAGGCATGGCCCGGCCCTCCCAGTCCCCTCCACTGGCACAGCCTGAGCACTCCACACTCATCCTAGCGGCATGTGTTCGCCTGCCCTCAGAGGCATTTATTAACAGCTGTGAGGAGCACCTAATTTACTTAACCATTTAAACCACCCACAGATTACTGTCAGCTAGATAATCACAGAGAAATATCACCAAAAAATCCCATGCTAGTGTTTCACAATTTCCACTTTGAAATATCACATTATGTATTGCATCCATGTTAATATCAATATAATATTATGCATTAATATCAATATAATATTAGTGAGTCAGTGCCCCTATAAATTGTTAATGTATATTTCAGTTGACCAGCAATCCAGCGTAAATCCTGCTTCAACTGTTGTCTTGAGCCCAGTCATTGGCTCCAGTTTCTTTCCAGTATGAAGATGCTGGGATGGCAAGGGAAAAATAAAAAAGAGAGGGGAGGGCCTTTTCTCCTTCCTCCCTGTAGGTGATCCTCCCCAACAGCCGGCTATTAATCACAGCCCCCATTATTTACCAAGGGTTCATTTACTGCGGCACAGAGAGGTACCTGGAGGGTCAATTAGAGCCTGTGGTCCACGAGCTGGCTCCACTTCCCCACAGGCAGACACCAAGGGGGTCAATTAGGAAGTGGGATTCCAGCCGGAGCCCCTCCACACTGGGCCCTTTGTGAGCCAAGCCGGGGTGGGCCTGGAGGGAGCCCGTGCCTAGCAAAGCAGGGAAATTCCAAGGTGGGCAAGAGAAGAGGAGTCCTGCGGAGAAGAGAGGAGAGGAAGAGAGGACAGGACAGGAGAGGAGAAGAGAGGAGAGGAGGAGAGGACAGGATAGGAGAGGAGAAGAGAGGAGAGGATCGCAGAGGAGTCGGGAGGAGAGGAAAGGAGTTGTAAGGAGAGGAGGAGAGGAGGAGAGGAGAAAGGACAGGAGAGGAGAAGAGAGGAGCGGGAGGGGGGAGGAGAAGAGAGGAGAGAGGAAGAGAGGATAAGTGAGAAGATAGGAGATGATGCAGAGGAGTGAGAGGAAAGTTGTGAGGAGAGGAAAGAGGAAGAGAAGATAGGAGAAGAGAGGAGAGAAGAGGATGATCAGAGAGATGGAGAGGATAGGAGAAGAAAAAAGAGGAAAGAGAAGGCGTTGTGAGGAGAAGAGCGGTAAGAAGTTGTCAAGAGAGGAGAGTAGAGGAGAAGAGGATGGGGTAGAGCAGAGGGGGGAGGGGTTGCAAAGCTGGAAGGTGTGCTGAGGAGAGGGTGGAGCATTATCAGTCCCATCGGGTCGATCCTATGTGTATATTTCCTTTCCTTTTTCGCAGCCTTTTCTGTCCCGGGTTGGCTGGCTTTGGCAGTCACACAATGCTGATTTCCTGCCAGATCATTTCCCTTTTATCGGTGCTCGTGCTGCCTCCCAGAGTAATCTATAGCGCTCTTTCTGCACAGCACAAGCCCGCTAAGCTCCCCGCTAGACGTGTTAGCCAGCAGGCCATTATGGCCGGTCAGTAATCTCCGGCCATAAAAAGATGGGATGCGAGAAAAAGTAACAAATGGCAAATGCATTGTAACCCAGGCCATCACTCAAAACCCTGTTGAATAAGAAATACACCCCCCGCACACACACACACACCACACCCTTCCATTTTTTAATATTTCATAAAAGTGATGATTCACCATTTGGCAGGTCCGTCCCCCCTCTTACACTTAATTTTGAGCGGTGTCGGCTGCCAGAGGTGGGTCACGCTGGCTAAAGGAGCTCCATTGTGTTGATTACTGAAATGACAGGCCTGCTGGGATGAATAGGGACTGCACGAGAGCGGAGAGTGCTGAGACTGAGTGACTGAGTGAGTGAGAGAGTGGGAGAGAGAGAGGGAGAGAGAGAGAGAGAGAGAGAGAGAGAGAACAAGTGAGGGAGAGGGAGTGGCTGCTGTCTGAGAATGCAGGGCAGGAGTGGTGTATTTACTCAGAGCGAACGAAAGACAGGCCTCCACACTTTAGAACTCTAGTGGCTTTTATTCCATAAAACAAGACACATCTCTTGATTCAGTGCATCCTTCTCCCCACCCTCAATCCTTGGCTGTGCATGAATGTGCATTTGATATAGTACAGACACCGTACCCTACAGCTACCACTGAAAGCTTCAGGTGTGAATTAGGGTATGGGAGAACGATAGAACGTGCATTAGTAAGTTGAGAGAGTGAGGGGAGACTGCTGGGATTTGATGAGGATGAGGATGAGGACTGGTTGTGATGATTGATGAGGGACTCCAGTGGAAAAGGAATCAAAACAAGTTGACATCTCTGTCCCCACACCTGCTACACATCAACATACTGACCAATTTTTTTGATGGGGGACGGATTGATATTTTAGTGTTTTGTCATTTACAGAGAAGGTCAATGAATGGCGTGGCACACCTCATAACGAAAATAATGGCATTAGTCGTTATGGAGAGTCAAGAGGCAGACAAGGAAAGAATGACGGCCTCTGATGAGGTGAATTCTGCTAAGTGACCAGATTAGCATAACAATGGCATTTGCATGGCCTAAGCGGGCGGTCTAATTGACCAATTGTTAATGTATGCGGCCCCAGCAAGAATCTGCAAACACCCTCCTGCATTCAAAAACATACTTAGTGTGACATAGTTCTAACATAAATGAAACTGCAGAAAGATACAGAGAGAGAGAGAGAGAAAGGACAGAAAATGGAGAGAATTTTATTCTTTCAGCATTGATGTCTCAGTTGTCTGTGGATACAAACAGTCCCACAACACTTACTTAGCCAATAATGAGAATGGCAGTGATGTGTTCAAAAATCCATCGGGTCTCAAGTGTGGCCTTTGATCTCTAGCCTCTCATTTTTTAGGCCATTTTTAGCACCCCCAACCCAAACAAAAGAAACTCATACTCACATGCTCACACAATAGATGGATCCACCGGGAGCAAGGGCTAATTGGAGAATTGCAATGCTTGGTTTAAAGAGGGGTATTTCTTCTTTTTAGTGCACAATGTAGTTTACGCTTGGCCAGGCGAAAAGAATATGTGTGTGTGCATTTTGTGTGCTCCGCCTTTCAAAAACATATCTGTAACTGGACACATTTCGGCGGTAAACAGAAGTGGGCGGTTAAGTCCGTGGCTTTATTAGAAGTCAGCGTTTGAACCGTTTATTCCCCCTGCATTGTGAGCTTCGCTGATATCAAAACACAGCTCACCTATGAAATTTCAACAAAGGATTTGAAGTCCTTTCAACATCACGCAAAAGACCAACGGCTTTGGCCATAATAATATGAAGCAGCTGTGAAACTAGTCAGAAGAAAACAAACATAAGCATAAAACAACAAATGCCATTAATCACATCCTCACTTTAGCTCATTACGCCACTCTGCCTTCAGGACATTTCCCCCTCAAAGCTTTTATGGGCAGCCGTAATTGCATTGTGGTTTTCCATAGGCCAAGGATGAGGCACCCGAAGAGAGGTGGGCTGGCCGCCTCTGTGGTCTGATGTAACCTTAATGCACAGACAGGTAATCTATCTGGAGACAGCTGGGGTATTATTTTCCAGTTTGGCAGGGAAATAAGAAACGCCCCGGTGACACAGAGTCCACATCCTCCCAAGCAGGGTCTATGGAAAGGGCCACTTTAACAGCCTGTTTGCTGTGGTTCTTCATGATGTCTCTGTCTTGGTCTCTCTCTGTCTCGCCCTCTCCCCCCTTCTCTCTCTCTCTCTCTCTCTCTCTCTCTCTCTCTCCCCCCCCTTCCTCGTTCTCTCTTTTTTTTCTCTGTCTGTGTCCCTCACTCACTACCCCCCAACCCCACACTCTCTCACCCTCTCCTGCTACCTCTCTGTAGGGCAATACTCAGTGTTGCTGTTTCCTGGTCCTTTGTAAGAGGGCAGTGCACATAACTATACATTAATTCCATGAGTCAGTTGTGTGTGTATATTTTGACAAAGTGGTTTGCAAGATCATTATCGCAAGTCACAGTCATCCAAGGCCATGTGGAGTTTGACATTGACTGCTATAATTCTAAACAGTTTCAATCTTACCAGTTTGTATTCAGAACCTTTATTTAAATTGTCATTCCTCATTAGAGGAAATGTGAACAAAATGTTACCTGCACAGACTGTAATACATTTTGTAAACATTCTATCAAGTCTTCATTAAATTAAAATAATCACTGCAACCAGTGAATTGACTGACCAAATGAGTTCATATTAAATGGAAGCTATGCATTCATTATTTTGCCAAGGTTATGGTTATAGTTACATACCATGTCTGCTGTACAGATTGTCCCAGATATTAGATCAGAGACCCAGTCAGGGTGGTGGGCAGACTCACCAGAGCACTTCTGTTACTGAGACCAGAGAGCCGAGTATTTGTTTTTCGCTTTTTTCTATTGCTTCTGAAAGTATGAATCTTTTTTTTTTTTGTTTAGTGAAACTCCCCAAAGGAAAACCAGTGTACAGTGAGACAGAGTGAATCTTTGATATCTTAAACAGAGGGCACCGAGCCAATTGCCTTTGCCAGAAGAGAAATCGCAAGAAATCCTGTGGAGGAACACGGCATCCCTGAATCAAACAAAATGAATAAATAATCACAAGCAGACACACTTTCATACTTGCGGTTCATGTCCACGAGGGATTGGCTGGTGAGCCCCGACGATTAATCTGGCGGCAGGAATGGTCTGGTCTGGTTTCTGTGGCTGAACGATTTAAAATATCCACATCCCCAAAGTTAGTGCACAGTAGCCTGGCTAATGTACACCCTGTGTGTCCTCAAGGGGGAAGAACAACCATATGGATGACATCTAATATCATAATGTACACATCAGAAAGAAGAACCTTTTTTAAGTAGGGCTGTTAGATGTTGGTGAAGCTAGGCAAAGAATCGCCTTTTACATCCAGAAGGCCAAATCAATCAGTGTGGGGAAAAAGACAAAAACAAAACAAAACAAAACAAAACATCAAAACATCAGTAAGAAGCCAAACATCAACTTATCAATTGAAATATGTCCGTATTGAGTGGTTTAGAATAAGGCAAAATCTGATATTGCTTTTTTGCATTTTATTATCAGACATTTTTTTATTACTGTGGTGTTATTTGACTTGTAACTCTGAAGATTAAGAGTTAGGTACAATTGGCCTGGGTAAGTGTGGGCCATTTCCATGTAGTGTGCCTTTAATCATAAACGTCCTGTAAATTATAATGCAAACTCTACTTCATTACAGCCATACTATTATCACCCTGCCGCACTGGCAACTGTTTCAGGCATTTGCTATGCTTCAGACAGAGACAAAAATCCTTTTTTGTGAGGATTTCTCTGCAGATACCAATGCGGCACCTTAATGTTGTATGAATAAACAAGCAAGAAGAGATAATATTTTTTCAATGCCAAAATCGATTTTCATGAGGTTACATTCTTAATGTTTATATTTCACCAATCTCCAGCCTGTTTATACAACACAGGGTATTAAAAGAGAGATTAAATTTTACCCGCCTGGATAAAATGCAAACACAAAATTATATTTCTATTTCCAGGGCAGACACTATATTGTCATTTATTTATGAGATTTTCTTCCCTTTCTTTTCTTTTTTTTCACACCCAACTGTAAATATGGAAATTCTTCCCCGTGAGTGGATGTTATATTGAATTCTGAGCATTGTCTGGCAGACGGGAGCGGCCTCTGTCTTGGATTGAGCAGCTTCAGTGCTTTGTGGCACGGTAACTTCGCGGTGGAAAAAGAAAATGAGCAATAGACAGAGTGGAGGTGTGTGTGTGTGTGTCTGTGAGCGTGTGTGTGGGTGGGGGCGTGGAGGTGGGGTGGGGGGGTGGGGGGGGGATTGGGGAAGGAAACACAGAGGGAGAGACATACACAAAGGAAACTCCCAGTCTCAATAAAACAAACCAATTTTGTTGTTGCTTAAAGTGAAGATTTGTCCTCTCTCTCACTTTCCAATGTGACAGCCCTTATTCTTTTAGTACCGTTGTTTTAGTCGGCTTGTAATACTGCTCTTACAGAGGTCAGAAAGTTTATTCTTGGCATGTCAGTGGCTTGTAGTGTGGCGTACTGTGGCCAGAGTTTAACTCAGCCTTACAAACAGGGCAGCGTTAGTCAACAGCCTGGTCTTATTTTCTTTTTGGACATCTGTGTCCGCGGCCTGGTAAGCTTAGAAGTGTATCATTACAAAGGGTTCTGCAAAAACGGAGTCAAAGTGTATGACAGTCCAATATTTTATTTAACAACTTCTAAATCTCTTTGAGTTCACACCAAACACTCTTCATTCAACTTGACACATGTATATTCCATTCCAGGTTTCATCACCAGCTCCACAATAAGTAATTGTCGACAGAGCCACAGTGTTCTTAAGTATGTACATTCTAGATGTGATTGTCATGTTGCTTCGCTTACATATGTGCGCTTATTGCATCTACGGGTGCAGAGCAAATCCCAGAAACTAGATCAGGTAGAATAATGACAGCTCATCACAAACCCACCGTGGAGGACGTATGATGGTCCGGGCCCACTCCTGATGGTAAAATGGAAATGAAATCAGGACTGCTTTTAAATGATACATGACCATCTCGCTGAAATCTTTTGTATTGATTTTTAAATACTGCATTTTGGCTCGGGCGGTGAAGGATATCTTTTTTGATGGTTCCTCATTTCCCCTTTTCCCTCCTGCCCTCCCTCTCACTCTCTCACTTTTCAGGCTGTTCATTTTAAAAAGCTCACATTAGAACTAATGGTGAATTTCAGCCCGCCAGAACCTTCCGTCAAACGAACGAGGGGCCTACCTTCTGTAAACGACCAGGCAGTGTTGCTGCTGCTGCTGCTGCTGCTGCTGCTTCCGTCTAGCTGGAGTGAATGGGTGAAGCGAATTGAAGGGCTCAGCAGCAAGTCTTCATGTTTCCTGTGTATCTATAATTCATGATGTAGTTGTTGAAGGCAAGTGCACTTGCCTTCTTTTTAACCCCTGACACCTCCTGAGGTGTTT